>OU342741.1:488638201-489090701 GCA_910589775.1 Avena eriantha | reverse complement strand
TAACTGGACCAGCAGCACCTCCTCGAGTAAAGGCTTCCACAGCGGGTTGACCAAAATGAGGATCCCAAATCGCATGAGCAATAGGTCTTACGTTGTCAGAGCCACTATATTAGGGCGACGTCCCAAAAAAACTGCGTTACTCCATTTTATAAAGAATTAACTAATTAATAATAGGGGATGGGGGCGCGTCACCGGCGACCATCGCTGGCGCTGACCCCGTCTTCTCCGATATCGGATGGCCGGACGGAGGGATCCCGTTTCTCCTGCCTTGAGGCGGGTCATGTGGCCGTTCAGATTGCGGAGGAGGCCATCGCCGAGGAGGGGGCATGGACGCCAGTGGTTCGTCGGAGGTGTCGGCTTCGCGCCAAGGTTTTGGCGGAGTTCTGGTCGGCGGCGGGTTTTCCTACGCCGGAGTCTCGCTTCTGGGAGCGGCGGCCGAGGTCGTCGGAGTCTGCGGCAGCACCGGGGATGTCCAGGGTGCGATCCTTGTCGCCGCCATCGCAGAGCATTGATCTTGGTGGCCACCGACGCTGTGCGTCCTCCTCGCCATCGGGGATGAGGCTCTCGCGGCCTCTGCGGATGGGTCCGTGGCGCGGCCCGCTGCCTGGGCGGCGGCAGACACCACCACCGGTACTGGGGGCCTTCTTCCCGGCGACGTTGCGGTGCTCGGGCAACCAATTGCCGGGTACTGCGCTGCCTAGGACGGACTTCGCGGGAGTCGCGCGTGCGTTGCCATCCGGGGCGCCGCAATTCCCGGTTCCTGATTCGGTTCTAACTGCGGAGCCAGGTGGGGCCCACGGGCAATCAATTAAGGGGCAGAGGCGGACTGCGAGGCTAACTCGCACTACTAGGAAAACGCATGTCTTTGGCGCACCTATTTTCCCCTTCCGTGGCGCACTAGGGGTGCGCCACGACTTCTGCGCTACGGCTAAAAAGTGCCCGTAGCGCAGTGCCAGGTACGCTACAGGTATCTCGAGTTAGTGGTAGCGCACTGCCTTGTGCGCCACTACTATTTTTCCTGTGGCGCATGACTTAGTGTGTTACTAGTATCTAGTTAGTCGTAGCGCACTGCCTGGTGCGCCACTACTGTTTCTCCTGTGGCGCATGACATAGTGCGCTATTAGTATTTGACCACGTGCGCCACCAACGTAGTGCGCCACTAACCAAGTATATGTGCGCCACGTCTGAGCTTTTCAAAAAAAAATACTCAATACAGATGATATTCAATACATATTATATACAATACAACTGATATACACAGATATACAATACAGAAATAAATACACAGATATACAATATAGAAATAAATACACAGACAAGATAGAAACAAATACATATAGATAAGTCACAAACATAAATACACAGTATAAGTTACATTATTTCGATCAAGTTATAAAGTAGCTAGTGATGACATGAATACATGTCTCAATCAAGTTAGAGCTCGCGGAAGCTCGCCTAGACATCTAAAGTAGGAACATGCAGGACAGACAACAAAGGACGATAACCATCACCGCGACGGAGATATAGGTCTTCATCCGGTTCCTCGTCCTAACTCCAGCTAGATAGCGCGCGTATCTAGCTTCCGCCTCCGCCATAGTGTTGTACACTTTGTAGCTATTGCCGCTGAAACGGTGCACCTGTCTCCGGCAGTCTTCCCAATCATCGTAGACTCCGGGAACCCGTCACTTGTACACGACGTACCACGTCATCTAAAAGTTGGCAATAATAATTAAATGGTGGCGAAAAAAACAAGTAAAAGTCGCATATAAAGATATACTTATCAATAAGGTAACAAAGTAAGCAAAAAATATCAAGTAGTAGCATGTACATGTCGACACACAGAAGTACACGTGGGGATAAAGAACTACAACTAGACCAACACATCAAGACTTCTGGCTTGGCTCAGGGAACGGGAGGACGCCTTGTTTCATCATGAACGCCCTATAGTCACCCTGCATCTTTAGGCGATCTACTATGTCACGGTTATTCGGGGGATTGCCTCCGTAGAAGACCCCCTGAAGTCATGACATCACGGCTGATGATTGCCCCAAACTATTGCTGGATGCGATACATCTCTTGTCTAATATCTGAATCATTGATCCTGGCCTTGACTTCGGCCCACCGTTTGAGATGATCTGGCAGCATAGAATTCTGTTGCTCTAGTAGGAACGCCCTCATGTGATGGAGTGCATAGTAGGCTTCCTTCTGACTGCCTGCCGGCTGCTTCACGCAGGGAATTCCGTCACATGGGTGAGGACGTGCCTGCCAAACTTGAGCTTCTTACGCACGAAGGTGGCGCCTTCCGCTGAGGCATAGCCGGTGAGAGCATCATCCAGAACTTCCTTGATCTTGTCGTAGTTTTTATTCTTTTCTTGACTCCCTGAGTCGAAATACGTGGCTTGCGAATGTTTTGGCGACAAGCAGATGAGTGTGCAGTGTTGATCTCTGTGCAAAACAATTCAAACGGAATGTGTTGGAAAAAGAATGATGAAAATCTAATAAAGCATGTTATGGCGGCGAGTGAATAATTACTTACTCGGGAAAGAAAGGCACGAGAATGTATTCCTTTGTCTTGTTCGCCACCAAGATGCCTTGGAGGTACGAGGCCACGAATCGCCGTTCAATGGCACTTCCCAAGCAGCCATCACGCATGCAGTAGGGGTCCACTATAGCGATGCTCGGGGTGTTCTCTCTAATGATCTGAATGGCCAGGCTGAGAGAAAACAGGCGTACCATGGTATAGTGCAGCGGATACAGGTGGAACATATTGAAGAGGTCGTCAAACCACAGGATGAACAGATCTGCGGGGACATTATCAATGAAGCCCAAGCCTCATGGCACCTTAACCACAAATACCGGGTGCGAGGGATCTTTCTCCTCAAGAAGGCGTCTCTCTATCGTCAGCACATCATCATGCACACTCCTCATTTCTGAAGTGGGGAGCCTAAGCAATTTCTTAGTTAGCATGGGCTCACCCGCCACATGCATCCTCCACATAATACCCTTTGGTCTTGGTGGCCCGTCCTGAAACCTGATCGGATTCGCAGTTGACACCACCGGCTGGCTCGAGCTGCGAGATTTTCTTTTCCTGGTCTTCTTGCCTTTTGGGAAGTGGGTAGGCACCGCAAACTGAGCATCGATCACCCTATGTAGTGTGTCAGGGCTTAGAACAAAGGGCCGGTTGGATGTATCCGCTGGCTCGGTGAAGGTGCAAGCTGGAGGCGTCTCCTGAGAACCAAAGAGACGTTTGTTGCAAGTGGCTTTCTCTGCGGGGCCACCAGCTGGGTCTTCGTTTAGGTCGCCGGGGAAAAGATTAGTGTTGATGAAACCATCGAAGTAATCTTCGTCATCCTCGTTCGGATCCTGCGCCATGGTCATGTCAATATGACCAGCTGAACAATCGCGTGGAGGTGACGGTGGTAGCGGTGTGGGGGTCTTGCCATGGCTTGGCGCTGGCATGACAGGCAGTGTTGTTATCTGTGGGGTGATAGCCCTGGCCGTCCCCAAACGAATCATGCTCTTTGGCCATAGCAGGAATAAGCCGAAGCAACTTCTGAGGATAGTCGGCTCTTCTTCATCCGCTCCTAGGGGTTGAATGGGAGGTTCTAGGTCATTGCAGCCCCTTAGCACCCGGATAATTTTAACCCTATGCACGCTATCTGGCATCGGCTTTGAGTGGAACGTGCGGTGCAAGGGTTGAATGATGGTACCCTTGGCAACATCCCTCAACTCGTTTTTCACGAAGCTTAAGAGAGTGCATGGAACATCCGTCTGCGAAAAACATGTATGGCATTAAAAATATGCCATAAGAGTCATAAATGGCAAGGCGGTAAAGTATTTGGTTTACCGTGATGGCGTCGAGCTCGGCTAATGTCGAGGCACCGCATACGACAACGGGCGTGCAAGAGACGGAGGGGCTGCTTGATGGCGCGGTGCTGGCCGCCGGTGTATTCTCCCTATCGGTTGCATTAAGCTCCGGCGCCGCGGTGATGGCAGGGGGAGTCACCAATGCTTCCGGCGCCGCCGTGCTCGTGGGCGGAGTCACCAATGCTTCCGACGCTGCCGTGCTAGCGGGCGGAGTCACGAACACATAATTCACCGGGTTCGCTGGCGCCGCATTGTTTGAGTGGCTACTGACCATGCTTGGAATCGAAAACGGCCCTTGTCCACCACCCGCACTCCAGTTCGCTATTGACTCCACCAAGGTAGGCAGGATGGAGGTGAGGGTGATTGCCAGGTTGTCTTGGACGATCTGTGGGATCCGTGCCACTTGTTCCTTAAGTTCCTGAACCTCGCGGTTTTCCTCGTCGCTCCTTCCCTCCACACGCGTCCTCGGGGGTGGACCAAAATGATCCACCCAATTCTTAGCCCCGAAGCCGGCCAGACGGCCAACCGACGATGGCTTCTTTGTAACTGGCGTGATTTTCTTGGCCCGGTTCATCGCCCTGTTAAAAGGGTTATCCCACCGGGTGGCCGCCGTCGACCCGTGGGATGAGGAACCATGGGATCCCTGACTAGCAATTTCCTGCTCCTAACGTGAACCGTTTAGAAATTCGACTTGATCGATTAGAATGTAACCGACTTGATCCGCGGTAATTAAATTACTTACCGCAAGAACCTCGAAGTCCTTCACCTTAGTTTCCGTGGTGAGTTCTTTGGTTTTGGGGTCCACATGGTAACAAGCCCTGATAAATTTTCGAAGCTGCTTGTTTTCGAATTTCGAAAAGGGGTTAGGTATCCCCTTAGCTCTATACTCGTCGTCCTCCTTATCCCATTTGGGCTCCGCAACTCTGTAACCACCAGATCTGAGATGGTGGTGACCTATATTCACGTCCTCCTCGATCCTCGTCGTCCTCCTCGATCCTTCCGTAAAATCTTTCCTTCACGTTGTCATCGGTGTAGAACTCCGATGTTATGCCTGAGTTCTGATAGTCACACTTGTTGTCCTTTTCCTCCATGTAGAATGTGTAGTCGTTGATATCATACGCCTGATAGGTCACCAGGTTGTGGTGAATATGATGTTTTCCTCCGTAGAATGCGATTGCGGGGGATTATCTAGGAGCGTCTGCCTAAACCAACGCGTGAAATCTGAGTTGTGCTCTTTGATTATTTCTCCCTGCGTCCTCTGTATGCCCTGGTCACTATACTTCTTCTCGATTGACCTTTTGTGCTTTTGTACCCAAGGATCGACCAGTTCTAAATGTTGTAGCGTGACTAGGTTTGCTCTATCAAATTCTGCGCGTCGACAATCGTAGTCTGCATGCAGTACACGATGACCCTCTCGGTGACCCGATCCATCGAGCTTGCCAAGGTGCCTATTGATGGGAAGACCGACAGGGTTCTCGATGCCTAGATAATTCGTGCAAAAAGAGATGCACTCTTTGTCCAGAAAGCCCTTGGCTATGCTTCCATCTGGACGGGACCTGTTGCGAACGTATCCTTTGATGTGTCCGTTCATCCTTTCGAACGGCATCATGCTGCGGAGGAACATCGGCCCGAGTTGGATGATATCCTCCACGATATGGACCAGCAGATGCACCATAATGTCGAAGAATGTGGGCGGGAAATAGATCTCGAGCTCGCATAGTATCACCACGATCTCCTCTTGTAGCCTCCCGAGCTGTTTCACGCCAATTGACTTTCGAGAGACGACGTCGAAAAACTTGCAGAGCCGAAACAATGTTTCTTGGACATGCTCGTCCATTATACCTCGTAGTGCAACCGGAAGTATCTGCGTCATTAGCACGGCACAGTCGTGAGACTTCATCCCACTAAACCTCTGCTTAGCCTCATCTAGGTACCTGCTTATCTTGCCCGCGTAGCCGTAAGGAAATTTGACTCCTACAAGGCACTTGAAAAACTGTTTGATCTCGTCTTGGCTTAGTGTGAAGCACGAAGGGGGGAAGTAATATTCGTTCTTCTTGACCTTTTTACCCTTTCGACGACCTTATGTCGCCTCCGACTAATGATCATCGTCATCTTCCTGATCATTAGGAGTAGGGCGTCCTCCGTGAAGATCCTTCCGGATGCCCATGAATATCAAGTCGTTCCTTGCTTTAGGACCATCTTTCGTCCTATCTGGCATGTTGATTAGGGTGGCGACTAGACTCCCGCACACGTTCTTCGTGATATGCCTGATGTCAAGGCTATGAGGCATGCGGAGAAACTTCCAGTATGGCAACTCCCAGAAAACAGACCTTGTTTTCCATACCTTCATCAACGGCTTGTCTTGCTGCCTCTTTTGCTTCTTTCCCGGTTTAGGACACTCTTTCCAGTTTTCAAGCAATTCATCCACTTCTTCGCTGCTCCTCCGCTCTGGGATTCCTCGGGTCTCGGATTTTCCATTGAACAGATCTCCACGTTTTCTCCATGCATCATTCTTTCCAAGCCACCTTCGGTGCCCCATGAACACGGTTTTCGAAGACCCTGGATCTTTCTCTAGTTGGAGATAGGTTGTGTTATCCATGCACCTAACGCATGCGTAGAATCCTTGGATAACCTGCCCCGAGAAATATCCGCAACCTGGATAGTCTTGCACCGTAGTGACCAACGCGGCTCTCATATTGAAATAATCTTGTGCGACAGCGTCATACGTATTGGCTCTGGATTCCCATAACATGGCTAGCTCCTCTTTCAATAGCCCGAGATATAGATTGATGTCGGTACCAGGTTGTTTTGGCCCTTGAATTAGCATACTCATTTGTATGTACTTCCTTTTCATGCACAACCAGGGAGGGAGGTTGTACATCCATACAAACACGGGCCAAGTGCTGTGCGTGCTGCTCTAGCTACCGAACAGATTGAGTCCATCGGTGCTTGCACCTAGCCTGATGTTTCTCGAATCTCCACCGAATTCTAGGAATTCGAGGTCTAATGCTTTCCACTGGCTACCATCTGAAGGGTGCGTCAGCAGCTCGTCCTTTTCAGGGTCATCGTCATCTGCTGGCTTCTTTCTTTCCACATGCCAGCGCATGAGATTTGCTTCCTTAGGGTCTACGAAATAGCGCTGCAGACGAGGAGTGATAGGAAAGTACCATACCACTTTTCGATAAGCTTTCTTCCCTTTCTTGTATCGACTAACGCCGCACACCGGGCATGTGGTTTTCTCCGTGTCCTCGCCCCGATAAATGATGCAATCGTTGATGCATACGTGGTATCTAATGTGCGGTAGATCAAGAGGACACACGATTTTCTTGGCGTCCTCGATACTAGTTGGACACGTGTTCCCCTCCGGGAGACGATCGTGCCATAATGCCATTATATCGTCGAAGCTTGCGTCAGTCCATTTATGTTTTGCCTTCATCTCCATAGCCTTGAGCGTTACATTCAACCGGGTATCATCGGGCTTGCATCCTTCATATAATGGAGTAACCGCGTCTTTCTCAAGTTGCGCAAGCTTGGCTTTCTCTCTAGCGGCAGCCTTGGCGTTACTCGTCTACTTGAAAAGCAGTTCTTGAACATAAGGGTCCCGCACCCAGCCTGACTTTGTTCCATCGTCTGCTCCGGCATCTAGATCATCATCATCCTAGTCTGCTTCCGCACCTTCACCATCTCCAAGAGACTCTTCTTCATCTCGCCCGTCCTTGCCGTGATCATGATCATGTTGCCTGCCTTCCTCATTTTCCGCCGCCCCATTTACGGCCTCATCGTCTTCGTCATCACTTATCCACCGAGTGTAGCCATCCATGGAACCATGGCGGAGCAGGTGCGCCTGCAGATTTCCGGAATCTGGGTCGATCAACCAATTGAGTTTGCATCTTCTGCACGGATATCTTATCTCCGTCATGTTATTTCGTATCATGTCGGCCGTCGCGCATTTCAAAAATCTAGTCACAATGCCTTCGCTCATTATGCGGACCATGGTTGCCTGCGCAGTGTACACGGTAGAATTAGAAGTTTATTACAACCACGGAACCAATGCATGCATGCAATTGTTGATGGAAAATTTCGGCATGACCTATCCTAAAATTCGGACCATTGCGAAATGCCAAAGTCTTGCCAAAATGGAAATAAATCAACATTTTGGCAAAACAATGCCAATATATGAGAGAGCATGCATGCATGCTCTCCACACACATGAGAGCATCGATCCTCTCCATAGATATGTGACCATATCATCCATACACATAAACACATCCCTCTTACATAGACAACTTACCGAGACGAGAGGCCGCAAGAAGATCTCGAAGGAGAGGTGAGAGACCGAGAGATGGTGGCCGGAAGGAGAGTTTTGTAGCATCCAAGGTAAGTTTTACAAGCTAGAAATGGTGAAAGAGTGGAGAAATTGAGGTGGTAAGGAGGAGGGGGGCGAGGTCCAAAGAAGAAGAAGGAGGGGAAAGTGAAGTGGGAGATGGCGGATCTAGGCAATGTGCAAAAGGCTATCTGCCAAAATGTAGCAGGCAGCACGCACATCCGTGACGCACGTGACGTAGTGCGCCACAGGCATAACGAACAGCCGTGGCGCACATACCACCCGTGTGCCACATAATTGGTTTCCTAGTTGTACAACAGTGTGGCCCGATTTGACCTGTAGCGCATGGTGCCCAAGTGCGCCACAACTACCGGTCACACTCAAAGTGCACTAGACGTAGGTGTGCTACGGCTATGTGGTATACGGCCGGCAGTGCCCTGGCCCACACACATCCATGGTGCACCACGCACATGTGCGCCACGCTTACTGTAGTTACCCGTGTAGCCACGCACATGGTGTTATCGCAGTTTATCTTGCAAGGGGATTTGAATACTAGATACTTCCACTGTGTAGCCAATGGCAGACACAAGAAGAAATGTATTTATTCCTTAATGCATGATGATGAACCGATTGAAGGACACGACCAGTTGAAATCTTATATTACAAGTTACTATAAAGCTCTATTTGGGGAACCGGATGAAGGTTCTTTCACTATGGACGAATCTCAAATAACCGATGTGCCCCAGGTCTCCGATGAGGAAAATAGCTATCTGACCTCTCCTTATTCTGAGGAAGAGGTCAAATTAGCGGTTTTCCAAATGGAACATAATAAGGCACCTGGTCCAGATGGATTTCCAGCGGAGTTCTACCAAACCTTCTAGGATGTCATCAAAACAGATCTCCTCGCTATGTTCGGTGCTTTGCACCTAGGACAACTTAAGCTGTTTCGGTTGAATTTTGGTGAAATTATCTTATTACCTAAGGTTAATGAAGCAGAACGGATACAACAATATAGACTGATCTGTCTTCTTAATGTTAGTTTTAAGATTTTTACCAAAGTTGCTACTATTAGGCTAAATTCGGTGGCTGATCATGTTGTTAGACCTTCGCAAACTACTTTTATGCAAGGTCGTAACATTCTTGATGGCGTAGTAACTTTGCATGAAACTGTTCATGAACTCCATAGGAAGAAACTGAACGGGGTCATTCTTAAAATTGATTTTGAGAAATCCTACGATAATGTCAAATGGTCTTTCCTTCAGCAAGTTCTTAGAATGAAAGGCTTCTCCGCTGAATGGCGTGCTTTAATCAATAGCTTTGTAGTCGGAGGTAGTGTTGCCATCAAAGTCAATGATGATATTGGTAGCTACTTCCAGACTAAAAAGGGGCTAAGACAAGGAGATCCATTATTGCCAATGCTATTCAATATAGTGGCTGATATGCTCTCCATCTTGATTGAACGCGCCAAATCAGAGGGCCATATTGAAGGTGTGATTCCTCATCTAGTGGATGCTGGTTTATCTATACTTCAATATGCGGATGATACAATTCTCTTTATGGAACATGACCTCGAAAAGGCAAAAAACCTGAAACTTATACTTTCAGCTTTTGAGCAACTATCGCGATTAAAGATTAATTTCCACAAGAGTGATTTTTTTTGTTTCGGTGAGGCTCAAGAAGCGACTAGTCTTTATAATGAACTGTTCGGTTGTAGCCACGGTGTTTTTCTGATCAAATATTTGGGCATACCGGTACATTACCGTAGGCTTACAGATGCTGAATGGAAAATTGTCGAAGAAAGACTACAACTGTGTTTGAGCAGTTGGAAAGGTAAATTATTATCCATAGAAGGAAGATTGATACTCACAAATTCAGTACTCAGTAACATGGTACTTTATATGCTATCTTTCTTTCAACTACCGAAAGGAGTCTTGAAAATGTTAGATTACTTCAGATCAAGATTCTTTTGGCAAGGAGATAACGAGAAAAAGAAATATAGACTGGCTAAATGGAGTATGCTGTATCGTCCCAAAGAACAGGGTGGGCTTGGTATTCATGATTTGGAAATCAAGAATATAGCCTTCCTTAGTAAATGGCTCTTCAAGTTATTAACTGAAGAAGGGATATGTCAAACTCTTATTAAGAGAAAATATGTTGGATCAAAAGCATTGTCCCAAATGGTTTGGAAACCGGGAGACTCTCACTTTTGGGCTGGCCTCATGGCGACAAAGAAACATTTTCTTCGCTATGGAACATTTTCTATTAATAATAGGTCTCAGATAAGGTTTTGGGAGAATAAATAGCTTGGTCATGCTACCCTCCGAGAACAATATCCAGCGTTGTATTCCATTGTTCGTTATAAGGGGGAGACGGTTCCTACTGTATTGGAATCTTTTCCATCCAATATAACGTTCAGAAGGGATTTAACTGGTGTCAGACTTAACTCTTGGATCATGCTGCTACATAGATTGGCGCAGGTCCAGTTGACAGATGAGCCAGATGAATTCCGATGGAATCTAACTGAGAATGGTTCTTTCTCGGTTAGCTCTTTATACAATGCTTTAACTCAGCCAGTAATACAAGTTTTAGATAATAGGATGATATCAAACATGAAGATACCTCTTAAAAATAAGATTTTTGCTTGGTATCTTCGTTGTGAAATTATCCTTACAAAAGGCAACCTTGTTAAGCGCAATTGGCATGGGAATCCGAACTGCGTGTTCTGTCTCCACAATGAGACGATCAAACACCTGTTTTTCCAATGCAATTTTGCACGGTCTATATGGTCAGTCACCTGAGCAGCTTCTGGCTTGTCTCCACCACGTAGTATTGCCAATATTTTTGGGAATTGGTTACATGGTATAGATAACAAGTTTAAGACACTTCTTTGGGTTGGAGCGATGGCATTAATTTGGTAGCTATGGCTATGTAGGAATGATAAGGTTTTTAATGATGTTAATTGTTCCCTTCTGTAGGTTATTTACAGGTTGACGCATACCCTTCGGGATTGGTCGGTGCTACATCATGTGGAGCTGCGAGATGTTTTTTTGGAGGTGTGTACGAGGCTGGAGGATACAGCACGGGACCTATTTACTAGACATGGATGACAGCATAATCTTCGGATCGGTCCGCCTCCAGCTCCTTTGGCGTAGTTGCATTTAAACATGGTTTTTGTAACGCGCTATCGAGTTTTATTCTTTCGTTTAGACTCGTTTTGTCACTTTGTCGGCTGTGTGCATCCTAGATATGTAGAGGCCGGGTGTAATACTTAAACTTTTGAGTAATAAAGCGCCCCTTATCAAAAAAAACTGTGTTTTCAGTACGGGAGTACAGTGCGGGAGGGGACAAAAAACCAGCTCCAACAACACTAAAACAAAATGGCCACTAAGATTTTAGTGCATGCTCAAAAAAGCCCCATTTGCAGTGCCGGCATGTACGAGCTATAAAATCAAGCCCTACGCGCTTAGAGCCAACCTCCCACGGAACTTCCCCACCTACTCGCCGTCGCTTGCAACAGTGTCGCACCATCACCGATTGCTGCCGCCACCACCCCTCTCCACCGCCGTACGCGTAGATCCAGCCTATCCCCACCGCCGGAAAATAACGGCTGACGAGATGTGTGTGCGGCTAGGCACGTTCGACACCGCACACGAGGCCGCTAGCGCGTTCGATGCTGCGACGTGGAGGTTTGGCCCCCGCCTTCGTGAGATGAACTTTCTCTAGATCGAGAATCGGACCGATGTTGAGATGCTTGTCCCGCAACCGCTCATTCTGACGCGCGAGGACAAGCGGCGTCACCGCCGAGCGCAGCAGCGACTCGACATCGCCATGGCGGACAAGAGGGCCATAGCATAGTGGGCCATCGTACATCTGGAATATGTGTAGGACGAGGTTGGCTTCTACGATCGACGACAACGATGACATGTGGCTTGACCTCTTTTTCGGTAACGATGAGGATAGTGATGATGTGTAGTTGATCTAGTTCGTGATTATCCAGAGTCAATTAGTTATGTCGATTATCTAGAGTTGAATTGTGGTCTCGTGTCATCTAGTCCGTCGCTGTTTGTTTGGAACTAGTATGTGTTGAACTATTTATAGTTTATCTATAGTCGAACTAGTATGGTTAAACTATTGTCCTTTATCTAGTATCCAACTATATGTTTGTCAATGTGTTCCATTTGTTTTCATTTTATTTGTATGTGTTTGATCTAGTTTGATGCACATATGTAAAAAGAAACGTGTTTGTCATGCTCTATTTTACTGGGTCTCGGAAACTGCCGCGGCCTACACGCTGCATTTTAGTGCATATGTAAATATGCAACCGTCATCGGCGTCCTAAAACTGCTAATCCTAAAATCAAAAGGTGGAGCCTATTTCAGTGCATCTGTTTGGAGATGCTCTGACGAAAAACCGGATCGGATGTAGTAATAAAATCTTGGGGGCGCGGGATTAAAAAGAAAAGACCCAAGTCAAACACGCACGCAAAACCCTAGCCAATCGAAGAAAAGAGAAGATCAGGGATGGAGAGCGGCAGCGCACGATCCGTCCCATCGTCGAAGGTTGGCGACGAAGCCTCAATCGAGGAGAAGAGAAGAAAGATCGAGAGCGGCGGCGCACAGGTACAGGCCGTCGCTTCGGCGGCGGCTCCGAAGCGACGGCTCCGTGGAGCAGGTCAGCAGGGTGCCCCTGGGCGACGACGGGCGTCCGCTCGATGGCGTGACGCGTGCCAAACTCATTCGACACTTGAGGCATGGTGATGGTTCTATCTACAGAAGCAACGGTTATTATGCTAGAGTTTATCGTCTCTATGACACAGACGAGAGTACGTAATTCCTTCCATCCATCGTAATTGTTGAATGACTCACATGATTATCATCAATCTTTTCTCTGCTCATCTAGGTGATTTGTGATTTTTCCAAAATCCTTTTCTTTTTTTCCAATGTAGGAGATTTGCCTCCCGATTTTCTTCTGGGATACGCCCTGGCACTATACAGGTCCAGATCCACCAAAAGTATCCATTTTACACTACGATTCCACTGAACCTTCACTTCAGGACAACGGCATCTGGAAAGTAAACCTTGCAAACGATTTAGTTCACTCCTTACAACAAAAATCAACTGAAAGGTTTGCTTCGGTAGAGAAATCAGAGGCACCCAAACTATGGGTCTTAGCCTACAGCCTAAAAGAACCTCTTTATACTTGTCATGAAAGCACCTCTTTTATACTGTTAAAGGTAGGGGTGGTGTTCGATATAAAAAAAAAAGGTAATGAGCATTTACAAGCACTTATTTTTGTTGATTAAGAAACCACTTTAGACACACTCTAAGGGAAATAGGCAGGAACGCTTCGCGTCGCCCTCCCGGGGGCGACGGAAGCGGAGACGGCAACCCTAGCTCCCTCCCCCCCCCCCCCCCCGCCGCTTGCTGGAGGCGGCGGCAGGTGTTGTGGCGCGTGGCTGCTGCAGCCGGTGGCGGCAGGGGCCCGAGCTCGCCCCTGCAGATCTGGACGGCGCGGCGACGCTTGGAGGGCGTGCGGCGGCGCTTTGGAGGGTGTGCGGCGACGGAGTGGTAGGCACGGGGGGTTGCTGTGCGGGTGATGTGCCTCCGCGGTCTGTGGTCGCCCATGGCAGCTGGGCCTGATCTGGGCCCCTGTGGGCCGGGGCGGCCGTGGCCTCGGGGCGTGGTGGCGGAGCGAGGAAACGTGAGGCCTCGTCTCCGAAGAGATGTTGGTGCAACAGTGGTGGTGGCGAGCCAGCATGGGGGGCCTCCTCCTCCGAGCCCATGCGGGATGGCCATGGAGCCGGTGGTGGCTGAGGCGCCTCTCTTCTTCGACGGTGAGGCCGATGGTGCTTCTCTCCTTCCTGTTGTAGCATCTCAAGCCGGCGCCTTGCGTCTCCGCTCACCCACTCCACGCCGCCCTTTGGGTGGGATTCAGTGACACGATCTATGGCCGGGTGAAAACCCTGCTCGGCTAGAGCTGACGCTGGCCGAGGCGACGCCTACGGGTGCCGTTACCCTCCTTGGGGGTGTAGTCATGGCCTGTATCGTGTCTTCCTGTTCTCGTGTGCCGGGGGAAACCCTTGGTTCGGGTCACCGGACCAGACGGCGACGGCACCACGGTGTCGTGATCTTCTTGAAGACGTCGTCGAGGCTGCACGTGAAGGGCCCGATTTGTGGAGTGTGGGGTGGTTGGGTGCTGCCGGTGATGGGTGTTGCTCAGGGTGCGAGCATCAGGGGCGCAATGTACATCATGGTGGGTGCCACTTGGTCGCTGTCTTCCTCGAGTCTGGCTGGATCCTACTGACTTCTCGCCGATCTCTTCTAGGCGTATGAGGGGGAGGTGTGTTGATCCATGTGGCCTCGGAGTCATGGTCATGCTATGGTGGAGTCTCGCTTTGATCGTGACGCGGTTCGGTTAGTTTATGCCTCGAGGTCGCTACCGCTGGGTTGTTGTGGAGGGCATTTTGTAAGCCGCTTGGCGTTGTATCTTGTGAGTTGTGTCGTGTTGGGTGTGTGGTATGGTTGTCTTTTGGCGTTGTATCGGCCGTCGGCCTTCTCCTTTATGTGTTTGGTACGTCTCCCATGACGTATCCTGGAAAAAAAAATTAGACACACTCCACCTGTTGATCAAAATTCATGTTTTATTGCATTGTGTTTCTGGTGTTTGTTTCACTTGGTTATTATTAAATCCGGATTGCCCTTTTGGATGAGTAGGTGGATGTAGTGTACCAGTTCCAGGCTAGCCCAATTGAATCAATCACTACGCACTGTTTTCAAACGTTGTACTACTATACTTATCTTTAAAACGGACCACATGATCGCCAAGAATGTTTGCATAAAAAGGTGTACAGCTATATTTGAGACAACCTTTGCCCTATACAACATATTCAGTGCACAAATGCTTGAATAGTTTCATTTTCATGAAGAAACACGCTCCAGATGTTCAATAACATCTAGTACTGTTTTGTTTCTGCCATGTGGTTTTTTTATTTCCACTTTTTTTACCTTGGTTGGATCAATCCATGCTTTCCTTCGTCTCCTTTAGTTGAAAGAAAGTTAATAAGTTTTATAATCTACCGCATGTATACAATTCTTAACGAATGCTTCTCAATCGATCAGCTTGTTTGGAGCCCATGATGATGACATCGCCATCAAGCTCATGCTCGCCTGATGACAGGATGATTTGCCAGAGTCACGACTTCCAGACCATGATGCAGATATTCTACTTGAGGCTAGCTTACACTACTTGTTCATCTGTCGGTAGCCCGGTTGAGCTGTACGGGTACGTGGCTGTGAGGGATCTGCTGAACCCTATGCGTAACTACATCTTCAACCGCCCAAGAGGAGACCCATTCGTCGTGGGGCATGATGGCGTTATACAGATGACCGGCCCTAAGAGAGGCATCCGAATGGAGGCCCATGTGCTCATCGAGTTCGACCTGAAGATCATCAAGAAAGGCGGAGGTGAAGCAGAAGACGATTTACAGCTCATCGACTGCGTCGCCTCCTTCAGCCACAGAACCTCGAGGCATGCGACGGCAAACAGAAGGCGGATCGATGGTGACTGCGGAGCCGTGGACATAATGTATGCGCTTCTGGACGGCGCCGCGGAGGCCACCGTGCAGGTCGGGATATCGGACCTGTCGTCGCAGGACAATGGCTTGAAACTGAGAGCAGCGGCATTTTACACTAAGCAGCTGAGCGGGCAGTTCGATCTGTTTGACGGAATCGTGGCCGCCGAGGCGTCTGAGCTGAGGAGGGCTGTGGTTGCTGTGGTGAAGGAAAGTCATTTGCTTGTAGCGTTGATACTCAGCCAGACCGCTCGTGGAACGGATCGTCCTATCGTTCAGAATTCCTGCACCTTCCCTGTTCAGAAGCATGGGAACCGTGTCTCTGTTTTCAAGTTTGGGCTGGCGACTGTAGAGGTGAAGGTAACCTGGTCGACTTTGGACATCCCCCAGAGCCGTCTCGGTCCAAATTGCTTCGAGTCGGAGCATATGGCAGCTGAGGGGGTTGAGTATGATGGTGATTAAAGAACAAATGGCACTCTGTTATGGTGCCCTGACTAGTGCTACCCTGTTTGTTATAAGCTGGATGTCAGATCCTCTGTTATGCACTCAGTTATCCCATGTGTGAATGTTGAAATTCGCCTATATATGTACTTCCTCCGTTTCAAAATATAAGATGTTGTAGCTTTGTGAAACAAGTGTATCTAGACTTCTTTTAGTATGTATGTTCATGTATGTTTGGAGTAAACCTATACACTAAAAGAGGTCTAGATACACTTATTTCACAAAGCTAAAACGTATAAATATTTTGAAACGGGGAGGGAGTATATGTGAAATCCCCTCGTTTGCTACATTTTGTGCTTTACCAATGGTTCTACTCTCCGTTTGTTCGTGCTTTGATTTTTTCCACTGTGCATGGTTGAGAGTTATTTGCGCTTCTTTTATTTTTACTGATTCTTATTAAACACAAACATTGTTCGTGGATGTTGAAACTACTTAGTTAAATACTCCCTACATTCCTATTTCTATAGCTTTTGTTAAAACTAGCCAGTGCATGCATTGCCACCGAGGCAATTTGCTGTATACTGAAGCCACCTGGAGATCCTACTGATCCATCAAGACTGTATAGTCTCAGCTGGATTCAACGTGCAGATATGTAGGAGGGGGTGGGGGGGGGCGGGCACCATCGCAGCCTTCTGTTTGTTGGAGATTCGTGCTACGTGTTTTACAAAATAACTCTCCACCTCACTTTTTTGTCTATTGTAGTTTTTCTGTTCAACCCCTAGCGTTTTCAGGTTTTATACATAATGCATCGTTGATTTGTCAACTCAAAAAAATGGCCTTTGCCAAACTGTTTACATAATTTAGGTTGCAATAATTTTTTTACAAATTATTTTTCACACAATATCAACTTTTTTCTTACAACTATATCAACAAAATTAACGGTTACAATAATATCCAAAGTTTCATCACAGATTCATGAACAAAACATATATAGATTCATATGAGACTTAATCAGAGAACCGAATCTTGGGAGATTCATGCAAGTTCCATAGTTGCATGGAGCAACTATGAATGAATCAAATCAATTCTTATCAAATTGACATAATAATTTTTCATCAATGAAACTTATGAATTATTTTTGACAGAATGAATACAAGTTCCATATACATGACAATCTGGAATCTTCAATGAATGAAACTTCAAAAGTCCCATATAATCTGATTTCATACACACAGATTTCACACACTATTTGAAGAAATCCATATGAGATTCATACAAGTTTCTCACCGAGATCCATAAAAGATCTGCTACATAGCAGTTTCATAGCAGTTTCCTACCGAGACTCAAAATTTGGACGAATCAAAACCTTCAATAGTAACAAAAATCCCTAAGAAACTCTAGATCTGCTACATAGCAGTTTCATAGGAAGAATCGGGCCATTCAGATAAGATTCACATTCACTGCAGGTTCATAGGAAGAACTGAATCAAAAATTCACGAGCTAAGAACACTATTTTCTGATCCAATCCAAAAAACAAGAACCAAGAGATCTAGGCCCAGGGAGCCCGGATCTAGCCCGGATATGACCGGGGATGCGGGGCGGCCGCGCGTGACCGCCGTCGATGGGGCATGGTGACGGCCGGAGATGCTCCGAGGCGGCGAGGTGGAGTGGGAGGGCTCGGGCTCGGGGGAGGCGTCGAGGTGGAGTGGGAGGCGGTGTAGCGCGACGAGGGCGATGGTGTAGAGGACGTCGCCCTTGGCCGCGAGCGAGTAGACGTGCCCGTCCTCCTTGACCAGCGACGCGACGAGGCCCGTGGTGCCCGGGTCGGTGGTGGCGCCGAGGCCCGGGAAGTGCGCCCAGGGCGACTTGGGCGTAGGCGGGGTGGAGGAGACGTAGCGCGACGAGGGCGATGGTGGGAGGCGGTGGCGCAAGCGCGAGCTCGGTGCGGCGGCGCTGGGAGGTGGGCGGCGTTGGGAGGTGGGAGGTGGCGACGCTGTGAGGCGTGGGCAGGAGCGTCGGCGTGGGCAGAGAGTGGTTAGGGTTAGATGGGTCCAGTGATACGGCTTGGGTGGTTATCCTCTCTCCTGGACAGCCAGTTTAATTTAAAATAGCAGGAGGACTTAAAAGCAAATGTGCTACAGGCTATGACTGTGTGGATCTTGCACGAATCTCCAACGAACGGATGGCAGAGAAGATGCCGTGGACCCAACTTACGTTGGGGAAATCACTGTTGTGGTTTTGGATCTCCAACTAAAAAACGTTGCCAACGGGGGTATGATCCCTCCTTTGTTTATACATTGTTAGGTAAGTGAGACACTGGTTTATCCATGCTTTAGCGGCGACTCGAAAGTCTGCCAATGCTAGGACTCGAACCCGAACAAGCTGGGCTCCACACGCGGAGTATCAGCCACTAGGCCAGCGCCTGCTACTCCCTCCATTGAGTTTGTCTAGATTCCCACGAACGAAAGGATTATTTTAGTGTATAGATATATGCTAATCTTGACAAAAATAGCTCCTCTTATTTTGGGACGCAAGGAGTACATAGAAGGAAACACGATTCCTCCTTCCTCCAACATCGCCATGCCATCCCCAAGTTTACCATCTTTTCCCACTCTGATGTGGTGACCATGCGAGTTAGTGACTTACGGGCTATTGCTAAACACTGCCAGAACGCCATCATAGATGGATTTTCCTCTTTTGGTTGTATCGATCATAGTTACCTCAGTCCGGCCAGCACAAGTATATGGTCCGGTCTGCACCAAAGCATGGATATTTCAGGAAAACAATGCAAGCAGCAGTTCACATGAGCCAACGAAATGATTAGCTGCAACTCGAACACAGTTTCTCATTTGTGTCTGTTTGGCTTCCAACGATAATTGATTCCGCAGGTCACAATCTGGACTAATTAAACTAATTAGGACGTGAACTCAACAAATCTTTCCTCATCGGAACATATGGACACTCGAAATGAGAGATGCGAATACTTCACAACCGGATCCAGCAAGAACTACATCTACCTTACAAACTTTGTCTCGTGGCTAAACACGCATGTGGCAGAGGGGAAACTAATATTTGTACCACGGTCCAGGACTTCTCTATGTTCTGGGCGGGTAAGAGACCTGCCCAAACTAGCAATAATGAGGCCGACGTTTTTCTGACGAACAATATCTACAGTAAAAAAACTTCAGGCACAGATTCCTACGCAGCTTTAGACGGTCCAGATTCCAAGACCAGTTGAGATCGGGAGCCAAAACGCTGCCCCCGAAAAATCAACGATACTTTTCTTGTATGAATACAATCACAATCTCTAAAGATGTGTTTTGTGTATATGATGGAGTTGTCGCAACAGGTAAACATTTGACCTAGGAATCAGAAAGTGAGGTGATACAAATGAAAAATATAACTGTAGTAAGAGAGGTCAGTCTTAAGTTACATCAGACATGTTAATAGGTACTGGTAGACACAGGCTACGTTAGGTAGAAAATCCTAGAGAGACGATCTTCCGAGCGCAGTGTGCGCTGCCACGCCTCCTCCGATGGTACATCGACCCCACCCCCACCCCTGCGCCAGGTCGTCGGAGTGCGAGTGCGGGAATGCCTGAGCAACCGGATGAAGTTTTAGGCCATGTTTGGTTGCTCGGGCCGGATTTTTATGTTTTTCCTTGTTGGCCCGCGGATGCTGCATATGGGGAGATTGACCTCGGGCCTGGATAGACGGTTTATTTAGATGCCCGTATTTTTGTTTCCCCACTAGGAGAGCCCATGTGGCCACTTTGTTTGGTTTCTCAGAATGGGCTCGACTGGCGCAAAGGTGCGCGTTTGAGAGCCTACGTCCGTTCCGATGTGGTTACCTCGCATGGCAAATGGTGAGCTTACCAACTAGCCATCAGGGTTTAAGATCTTACATGATCGATCACATAAATTGAAAAAACGGGTAGTACACAATCCATATGATCATGCTGACGATGATGATGTCTTTGATCAACTTTCACCCCGTATAGGTGGAAATTGTTCATGTGGTTGAACTTGATGAGCTGCAGGCGGTTGAGTGAAATTGATGTTCATATGTTGTGACGGCTATGCCTTTTGTGGATACTCTGCTAAGAACTCCGAGTAGGCTATTTGTGCATGCTCTAGAGTCGTAAACCCCTTATGGAGGTTGTGTCGGTAACCCGCCATTTGTTGGGTGCACTCCTCCCATGTCTTGTAGATTCCCAGCTTCTTGCCATAGTACACGACGTACCAGTTGTATTTCTATGAGACATAACACATATGCAACATAAGAATCACAACTAAAACAGGCAAATCAAGTTCGCAAACACAAGGCAATAAACATAAGCTATTTAAGCATGCATGATCATGGGCAAAAGCATCAACAGCTGCAATCTACCAAGTTAGTGTGATCCTACCGATCACCACCAAATTATATGGTGTCATCCTACCACCACATTAAAGGGGGTGCAATCCTACCAACGCAAGTTTTCCATAATGTGAGGGGTTAGTATATACCATCTCACAATAAATAGGCCTTGGAATAAGTTTTCATCAGGTCCCTAGCTACTTCAAAATATACAACCAACAACTTCTTCATCATGCATGCACCACCGTCACCATCTCCGTGATTAGGGAGCAAGCACTACATGTAGTAGTCCTTGGCCAGGTAGGTCTTGAGCCAGAGATCCCTATGGTCCTCCGCCATCTGAACAAAGCCATTGCCCATAGCCCTGTTGTCGAAGAGGTGGCTGAGCGCCACCATCAGAGCCTCAGGGATGTAGCCTCTAGCGCCCATGACGACATCGTAGAGAGTTGGGTACACATCAGGAGGGGAAGCAGCGGTGATGGCGATCGCCACCACTTTCACGACCTCGGTCATGCGCGTGATGGCGACGACGTCCTCCTCTCCCAGCAGTGACCTCTTCCTCTTCTTGGAAGGATCGAAGCCACCAGGAACATAGGCATTTGCGTTGCCGCCATGACCAACGCCTAAAGCAGGAGAACCAGCCGCGACATCGGTATCGGCCTCGTCATCAATTACCACGGTCTCAGACTCCTAGGTATGCATGTATTCAGGGCTTGGTGCGCCAAGAGGCTCAATGGAGCCCATCTGAAAGGATATCGATTTCTCTAAGTATTTTGGTGTTGATGAGAACTCCACTTGTGGTTTAACCATTTGCCTAAGTTGTAGGTTTTACTTAAGGACATTTTTGTGCGTGAACTCATCTCTTGAAGACTTGTGAAGACGGTGTCTCTTATTTAGTCTTTCTCTCTTTTTGTGTTTTAGGAGGCCATATTGTCAAGAGGGGGTCCACCTAGGAAGGTTGTGGGAAATTATGTTTTCATGCACAGATTATACTTGCACCTCTACAGCCATCCTATTGTTCAGTGAGAGAGTGATCCTATGAGGTGTTTGGGTTGTTTCTGCCCTGGCCAGAAGTACCAGCCATGCGTCGGTAGTTTCGCCCGTAGCTTTCTGCGGGGCTAGACTAGGTGTTAGTTCTGGCTCATGTACCAGTCGAAGTTCCGCTCACATTCAGTAACTCTCGGTTTGGAGTGTTCAAATTGACAGAATTAACAGCGAAAGTCGGACAGGTGGGAAGTACTGATCAATCCTGACCGGAACTTCCAGTTGGCACTACTTGGCTACTTCCTTCGGTACCCATGAGAGGTACTACCGCCTAGCCTCCGGTAGTTCCTGCCAGGGGCCTCGTGACCCAGTATTTCTAGCTCTAGTTCTGATCCAAGTTTCGCTGGCACCCTGGTTCGGTTCAATGATAGTTCTGTTTGAAGTGTCCTATTTGCCAGAACTTGGACCGGAACTTTTGCAGGTAGTTCCGCTCGCACTGAGCCGGAACTTCCATCCACTCTAAGAGCCTCTACAGTCAGCTTTCGAGCCGTTGGAGCGTGCTGACCAGAAATACCGGTTGCCCACCGGTAGTACCGATGGTGTCGTGAGGGCTGTAATAGTTCAGTTTGAAGGTGTCCTATTTAAGGCACCCTTCTTCCTCCTCCCCACCCAACTCTTCAATTTCTCTCTCCTCCATTAATACAAGAGCTTCATCTCACTAGATATCTATCCCTAGCCACTCAAACCTCTTGATCTTTTGAGGAGTGGGAGAGGTGACCTAGATCTACACTTCCACCAAAGGAATCATGATTTCCCCCACCCATCATGTGTGGATCTTGTTACTCTTGGGTACTTGGAACCCTAGACGGTGTAGATCATCTCGGAGCTAAGGCATGAGTTGTGAAGCTTCATGGTGCTATTGAGGTCCTCCAATTGAGTTGTGGAGTCTCCCATCAACCTTGTTGTAAAGGTTTCGATTGGCGATGTCAAGGTCACCAGTTAGTGGATTGGGAGGCCACCTTTGTGGTGGAGCTCACCGGAAAAGAAGGTGAGGCCTTTCTAGTGCTCGGGTGTCCTTGTGTGGCTCCGGCACCTCTCCAACATAGACGTAGCTTCCTTGGAAGTGAGCTACAAAATTACATCTCCATGTCCTCTCACTGGTTTACTCGTTTCTCTCCTTTACTACTTGCAATTACCGTTTTGTTTACTTATTGTATCCTTTGTCATATAGGTTGTTCATCTAGTTGCATCTCTAGAGAAATTAATTTTGTGCAAAGCCAAAATTTGTAAGAAAACGATAAAAATTGGTAGTCTCCTATTCACACCCCCTCTAGTCGACCAAAGTTGGACCTTTCAATTGGTATCAGAGCCAAGGCTCTTACTTCAGGCTTTACCGCCTAAGAGACGATGGCTGACAATGAGGGTAGTGGTAGTGAAAACACCAAGAATTTGGCCTCCATGGAAGACCTCAAGCAATTGGAGACTTCCATGATGACCAAATTCGAGGAAATGATGACTCTCTTGCAGTTCCTTAAGCCTAACCCCATGATTTCCATTGCCCAAGTTGCTTCCCAAACCACCAAACCACCTCTCGAGACCATTCATGTGGTCGCCCCGTGGTGAATCCCGCAGTGGTCTCCACTCACTTGGGGTTAGGCTTTGTTTCTCAAACTTCCAAGTGCCCAAGTGAGAGCACCGAGGGGCTAGGTGACTCATCCTCCAAAGAGGGAGATAAGGGAAATGATTACTTGGCGGTGCCCCCACCTCAGAAGTACACTCCGGACCCACCAATTCCCATGCCGCATATCATACGTCAAGGAGCACCTCCCATGTTAGATACCTCAAATTTCACCAATTGTCAATATCTAATGCAATCTCACATTTCCAGCTCTTATATTGAATTAATGAGGATTGTGGAAGAAGGATTCTCGCCATATGATGCAAAGAAGTTGACTCGAGATGAGGTTGTTGACAAGTAGCTCAATGCCACCGCCTTGGGCATGATTCAAAAGGCATTGACTCCCAAGGACTTTGATCACATTCATCAATTATCCACCACCAAAGAAGCTTGGGATCATCTCACCGAGTTATTCGTTGGGAATGCAAGCATTCAAAGCTCCAAGTTTGATGAAGTCAACAATGAGTCTGATGGCTTTGCTATGCAAGATGATGAGACTCCCAAATACATGTACCGGCATCTCAAGGTTCTTTGCTGCACTATGAGGGACCTTGGAGCTACCTATGTTGATGACAAGTTCATGAAGAGAAAGTTTGTTAAAGCCCTTCTTCCTTTTGAAGAGAAAAAGCTCAACTCCATCAAGAGGAGAAGCAACTATCACATCATGACATCACAAGAAGTGTTGAGTGAAGTAATTGCTATGACGACTGCCAAAAATAATGCGTAATCCGCTCGTGCTCGGGCATATGGATCTCAAAAGGTGAATTTTTCCTTGAAGGCCAAAGTGGTGGAATTTTATGAAGAAAAATACACTAGTGAGTGGTCTCAAGAGGACATCAAGTATGCCTTCAACGAGCACTTGGCGCTTGCACCAAGAGCCTTTTAGAACAAGCCGGTCATGAAGTCAGGGTCAAGGGACAACCAAAGATTCAACTCGACCATGAAGGCTCCTAAGGCGAGATCTTCCTACAATTGTAATGACAAGAGTCACTTTGTGGCTCAATGTCCTTTCAAAAATAGAGAGCACAATGGTGGTCGTCTCATCCGCAAGATCAAGCCAAGACCTCCTCGTCCAATGAACAAGGATTTCCCAAACAAGAACCTCGCCAACAAGGAAAGAGCAATGGTGGTCCATGAAGAGAACTTCTCGGGGGCGGAGGATGATGATGAAAGTGAAGGTCAAGGTGAGAGATCGTGGGAGTTTCCGCTATTGCCACCTCCTCTACTCCACGAGTGTCACTATTCGACTCACCTAATGAGAAAATCACCCACCCCAACCAAAAGTGTCTCATGGCCAAGGCCACCGAGGTAACACCCACTTCCAAGTATTCTTCCAATGAACTTCCCTTGCTTGATCTTGATGGTCTAGAGGTAAAGAATGAAATGTTAAGCATGTGTGAATTCATTGATAAATTTGATGATGACACTAAAATTTGCTTTGAAACTTGCATTTTGCATCATCATTTTTAGGACCTTTATGCATTATATAGAATCATATTTACCTTGATCCTTCATTATTTTTGCATATTTAGATGATTTACGGGACTTTCCTACAAAGTCCCTTTCATTGGTATTTAATTTTTGGGAGGCAGAAAACCTCCTTTCTCTTGCTTTTATTGTTTCAGGACCTTCTGGACGTCAATAAAATGAAGGAAAAATACCTGACAAGTTTTTCACCAAGAGAATTAACTTGGGCTAAAGAATGAAGCGAGAGGAGCCATGAGGCCTGAAGAAGTCCAGGTGGCACGCCACCCATGCTCTTTTGGCCCCTGAGCATCATCTCGGATCCTCCTTTTAACAGATGCCTCCGTATCGCTAGAAAACCTACGCCATATTTTTCCCACGATTTACAAAGGTGGCTATAGAGGCGAAAGTCCTTTCCTACTCCAGGAGCGGGCAGATCCTGCCATATCGAAGCCTCCAGTGAGGGGGGAATCGACGCCATCGTCATCAGCACTCCTCCTAGGCGTAGGGGGTCTCTCCATCAATATCTCCACCAACACCATCCTCACCACCGTCACCATCTCCAAGATCCATCTCATTCCCCTCATAGTTTGTGATTGATTGAACCCCAGATATTGTTTTAGGGGCTATTTACATGTTTGTGATTGGCATCTTGTCTTTATTTGGTGGAGAGATTATATTTTCTGATTGTGTTGTAATCCATATGATACTAATCCACATCATGTTTGGCACTTGTGAGTAGTTCCCCATGTTCTTGAGGGCATAGGATGAATTGGCTATGATTTCCATATAATATGCAATGAGTATGTGGTCTAGTTTTATATCTTTTATATTGTTCTATGATGGTTTTATGCGAACATTGACTGCATGTTACTTCACCTACATGGGCTCATAGGAGAATACTTTGATGCAACGATAGGGGTTGGAATGCACAAAATGGACAGAAACTGTTTTCTAATTCTTTGAGTTGCATTGGAGGGACTATATGACGGGGACCAATGAACCTATTGCTATGGTGGGACATGTATGTCTTAATGATTCCAAGATGTTCATGTAAATGGATCTAGGACCCATCATAAGTGGTGTATTTAGTCCATACCTATGGCTGCACCTAATTAGGCTCCGCCCTAACGGAATAAAACTTGACAACATATTCACCATATTGTGTAGAAATCTTTATGATAAGTAAATCCATGCTGCCCTCGGGAACGTTTGTCACATATAAGTTCACACACACTTGAGCTTGTCCTCTTGCTGCATAGAGAATTGGGCTTTCTCTCATTGAGAGGATTTACTTATTGCTATTTACTTTCATAATTTTATATTCTTGCAAAACTACAAACCCATAACACCAAATATACTTATTTATTATTATTTCCTTTGTCAAATTTGCTAACCAATACCTTCAGCTCCTCGTGGGTTTGACAACCTTTCTTTATTGAAAAGTACTACAATTGATCTCCTGCACTTGGGAGCCATCAAGACACTTTTCTAGCGTCGTTGCCGGGGATCGTTGTGCTATTGGTAAGTTGTTTGGTAAGGGAACTTGAAATCCGTTTTTATCATTCTACTATTGTTTTGTCATGGCTTTCTCAAACCATAAAGATTTGCAACTGACCTTATTTGAGTTCATTCATGACAAAAATAAAGAGAAATTTATGAAGCCTACTGAACCAAAAATTGAATATCAAATTCCTATGTGTATTGTTGATAGAGCTAGGGAGGTAACTTTTGCAGGTGATGGAAGCAAAATTGCTATGGGACATTTATATGAAATTGAAGAACTATGTTCCCTATTTAGACTTGTAGGTGTTCATGAGAATGAAGTAAGAAGGAAGCTATTATTTTTATCTTTATTTGGTAAAGCACGTGAATGATATAGATCTCTAGATGAAGAATATCATCTTGATTGGGAAAATCTGAGAAAGGCTTTCTATCTTAATTATTATACTCCTAAAGAAGCTTATGATGATCGCAACCATATTTTTTTGGCCTCATAATGGAGAAAGTATTGCTCAAGCTTGGGGAGATTGAAGGGTCTTATTCGTAAAAATCTTCGTCATGGTATTCCTAAAAGCATTATCTTAATAGACTTTTATGTGAGATTGCCTCAGCATCTTAGGGACATCCTGGATAACTCTTATGGAGGAAGTTTCACTAATAGAACTCAAAAGGAGGCAGCTGATTTATTGGAAACTATTTCTCAAAATACTGAAGCTTGGGATCTTGATAAAGATAATAAACCTAGTTTTGAATATGAATATTCATGTGTAGAGAATTTCTCTACTACTATTATTTGAGGAACTTTAGAACAGGTTTGGTGTTGACCCTCATGTTTTAATAGAAATTGCTAAATCTTTTGCTAACCATCTTAATGTTCCAAATAAAGGATCTAATGTATTTGTTGAAGCTCTTAAAAAATATGCATATGTTTCTAAAGTTGTGAAACAAGTTCATCAAGTCTGATCTCCTAAGATAGAAGAAATATTTGAAGCTCCTCCTTATCCTAGCAAAGTGAAGGAAATTTTACTCAAAACTGTTACTAATAAGAGTGCTAAAATATGTCATGAACCATACGAACAAATTCAAGTTCAACATCAAATTTCGTCCATTAAAGAATTGAATGAAGAAGCACCTTGTGATGTGTATCTATGCGAAGATTCTACCAAGGTAATAAAAGGTAACAGCACTAGAGTTGGGAAACCTATCATATCATGTACTATTGGGACTTCATCTTATCATGGGATTTGTGATATTGGAGCAAGTATAAGTGTGATTCCATATTCTCTATATCTTGAAATCTAGCCTGACATTGATCCCATCCACATGGAAGAGACATGTATAACTATCCAACTTGCTAATAAAGAATACATTTGTCCTCTTGGTATTGTTAGAGATGTTGAAGTTTTAATTGGAAAGATTAAATATCCCGCTGATTTTATTGTGCTTGGTTGTTCCCAAGATTCATTTTATCCTATTATATTTGGTAGACCCTTCTTACATACTGTTGGTGCTGAAATTAATTTGCTAAAAGAGAAAGTGTTCATTAAATTTGCTGGTGAAAGACTTGAGTTTAATTTTTCAAAGTTTACTGATAAACATCTAGAAAAGGAAAAACTCTCTAAATATATAGTGGAGACTCTTGCTTTGGTGGTAGTTGCTTCATCAGATGCGATGGAACGATATGTGCTGAATCAAGTGGAGCCATTTAATGATCAAGAGAAAGAAGCTCTAGAACAAATACTGTCTCAACAACCACAACAACTATAATTACATATTCCACCCGATAATCTAGGAGAAATACCACCACCTAAAGGAGATCCTAGTTTTGAACTTAAACCATTGCTTGAATATATGAAGTATTTCCTTGATGATAAGAAAATATATCCTATTATTATTAGTGCTAACCTCTCAGCTGAAGAAGAATCACAATTACTTGGAATTGAGAGCTCATAGGCCATCCATTGGCTATCCACTTGATGATTTGAAAGGTATAAGTCCCGCTTTATGCATGCATAAGATTAACTTGGAAGAAGATGCAAAGCCTGTTGTTGATTATCGACGTCGTCTTCATCCAAGAATGAAATAAGTTGTAAGAAAAGAGGTAATCAAACTCCTTGAGGTAGGTATTATCTATCCCATAGTTGATAGTAACTGGGTAAGTCATGTCCATTGTGTGCCTAAAAAGGGTGGAATCACCGTGGTTCCAAATGATGAAAATGAACTTGTTGCTCAACGTACTATTACTGGTCATAGAATGTGCATTGATTATAGGAAACTTAATAAGGAAACTCACAAGGATCATTATCCTTTACCATTCATTGAACAAATGCTCGAAAGATTATCAAAACACTCTTACTTTTGCTATTTAGATGGTTATTCAGGTTTCTCATAGATTTCGGTGCATAAGGATGATCAAGAGAAGACTACTTTCATGTGGCCCTTTGGTACTTATGCTTATAGGAGAATGCCATTTGGTTTGTGCAATGCTCCTACTACTTTTCAAAGATGCATGAATGCTATATTTGTTGATTATATTGAGAAAATTATGGAAGTATTTATGGATGACTTTTCTGTGTATGGTACCTCTTTTGAAAACTGCTTGTTCAATCTTAACAAAGTTTTGCAGCGCTGTGAGGACCAACACTTAGTTCTAAATTGGGAGAAGTGCCATTTCATGGTGGCAGAAGGTGTTGTTCTTTGACACCGAGTTTCAGGAAGAGGCATTGAAGTGGACCGCGCCAAGATAGAAGCAATAGTGAAGCTACCATATCCTAAGGATATAAGAGGTATAAGAAGTTTTCTTGGTCATGCTGGTTTCTATAAAAGATTTATCAAAGACTTTTCTAAAATATCCAAGCCCCTAACAAAATTTTGCAAAAATATGTTCCATTTTATTTTAATAACGATTGTGTAGAGCCTTTTGATATTTTAAAGAATGCTTTGATAAGTGCTCCTATAATTCAACCTCCTAATTAGAATTTTCCCTTTGAGATCATGTGTGATGCTAGTGACTATGCTGTAGGAGCAGTTTTAGGACAAAGACTTGATAAAAAACTTAATGTGATATATTATGCTAGTAAGACTCTTCATGGCGCCCAAAGAAATTATGCTACAACTAAAAAGGAATTATTGCTTGTACTTTTTGCATGTGACAAGTTTAGATCTTACATTGTAGACTTGTCGCGTCCTGCCTACGCTAACATCGGGGATGTTGGACACCCCCTATTTGTTTGGTAGTGGGCACAAAGGCGTTCCAGCCTCAACGTCGATGAAGGCACCTGCTAATACGAGCATACAACAAACACAGAGCACACACATGCATTTTTTACCCAGGTTCAGGTCACCCTTCGGCTATCAACCCTATGTCCTGCTTTGGTGGATTTTTTGGGATGGGTCGAGATTCAAGAAGATCATCTCTATGGTGCCGGGGAGATGCTTTCTGTCTAGCTTCTACACTCCCAGGGCTTCCTCTTTCTTTCTTTCTTTCCTCACTTCCTTGCTTTCTCACAACCCTCTGAACTTCTCTTCTTACCAAAACCCTCCTTCCGAACCTCTATGCCTCCAAAACACCTTTCCCTATGCCTCATAGGAACCCTTCCTTTCACTCTCCAAAATCCCCCTCCAACTCGCGGCCAAGTGCCTCGTTTTATACACCAAGGGATCAACATAGGGCCAGCGTGGAGCACCATCCAGGGTGTTCCCGGGCCTCAATCGCTGGGTGCCACACAGTCTTCAGGCAGGTAGGTATCGCTTGTGGACAATGGATGGCTAGGGCAATGCTCAGATGCACTCTATGGCCAAGTGACAACTCAGGCTCCGAGCTGTCACTCCTGTCGGTGGCACGCTGCAGGGGACTGCAGCATCATGATGATGTCCAGCAATGCTGATGCATCATCGGCTCCCAAGGCTAGGCCTGACACACCTTGTCAAGCATAGTTGACTCTAGCTCCTAGGCCACTCTTGGCCTAGGGGGTGCTACCACGGTCCTTCCAGGGATCGATCGAGGTCGCTCCTTGGCCTTTCTGTCTCCAATAGTGCCCTCACCCTCCTTCTGGGGCACCTTGCGCTCGTTGTTGTCCTTTCCTCCTTGTCCACGCCCGGCTGGCGGATCGAGGCATGTCTTGTAGCATTCGTCCCACCCATACGCACCTACAACATAGCTGATACTTAGTCTCCATAGGATCATCATGACAGAACCATACCTTCCTGGAGCACACGTTGCTTGTATCCTGGTGATGCCCTTGCTGGCAAGGCCACACATTCGCTGGGTCGCTAACCGATGGGTCTTGGCCCACGCGCTGAGGTGCAATGCAAGGGACCCCCGGTCCCATTGAGTCCCATTACGCTGACAAGACTCTAAGGTAATAGTACACAATGATCACTCTTCTATTAAATACCTTATGAATAAAAAATATGCTAAGCCTAGACTCATAAGGTGGGTTCTTTTACTTCAAGAATTTGACCTACATATTATAGATAGGAAAGGCGCGGACAACCCGGTAGCTGATCATTTATCTAGAATAGAAAACATTCTAGTAGATCATATTTCTAGTAATGACAACTTTGCAAATGAACAACTAGCAAACATTAATGTATATGTAGCTAGAGTGGCTTCACAATGGTTTGCTGATTATGCTAATTTCATAGTTGGAAAAGTAATTCCTCCTCATTTCACAGACCAACAAAGAAAGAAATTCTTTTATGATCTTAGACATTATTTTTGGGATGACCCATTTCTTGACAAGAAAAGTGTAGATGATATTATTAGACGTTGTGTCCCTGAGTTTGAGCAACAGGCTATCATAAGGGATTGTCATGACAGTCCTTATGGAGGACATCATGCAGGAGACCGCACTGCTGCAAAGGTATTACAATCTGGTTTTTATTGGCCTACTTTATTTAAAGATTGTGCTAATTATGTTAAAGCTTGTGACAAATGCCAACATGTTGGAAATATTGGTAAGAGAAATTAAATGCCTATGAACTATTCACCGCCTCTTGAACCATTTGATGTATGTGGGTTTAACTTTATGGGGTCATTTCCCCCATAAAAAAACAAAACATACTCATATTTTGGTTGAAGTGGATTATGTTACAAAGTGGGTTGAGGCAATTCCAACAAAAAGTGCAGACCATGCCACAACAATGAACATGCTTAAGGCCATCATCTTTCACAGGTTTGGAGTACCTAGGTTTTTAATTACTGATGGTGGTTCTCATTTTATTCATGGAGTATTTAGAAAAACTCTAGCTAAATATGGTGTTAATCATAGAATTGCATCTCCATATCATCCTCAAACTAGTGGGCAAGTTGAATTAAGCAATAGGGAAATTAAACACATATTGGATAAGAGAGTTAACAAAGCTAGATATGATTGGCCAACTAAAATTAATGATGCTTGATGAGCTTATAGAACTGCTTTTAAAAATCCTATGGGCATGTCTCCTTATAAAATGGTTTATGGAAAAGCATGTCATCTTCTAGTTGAATTAGAACATAAAGCTAGATGGGCTGTTAAACAACCTAACTTTGACTTTAAAACTACTGGACAGAAAAGAATTCTTGATTTAAGCCTATTATATGAATGTAGGAATGAAGCATATGAAAGTGCTAGACTATTTAAAGTAAAAGTAAAAATATGGCATGATAAGAAAATCATAAGAAAGGAATTCAAAGTAGGAGATGAAGTATTTTTTTTCAACTCTCGTTTCAAGTTTTCTGCATGGAAGTTGGCCTCAAGATTGCACGGTCCATTAGTTGTGCAGGAGGTGTATCGCTCCAGAGCCATTCGTCTTCATGGAGACTTCAATGGTAAACCCCATGTCGTTAATGGACAACGTCTTAAACATTATATTGCAGGCCAAACATTCGTTAGAAGAGTTGAAGTAATAAATCTACAGAGTCCGAAAGACATAATTGCAAAAAAATCCCATGCCAGATGCTCAAAATCACCAAAAGTCAAAAAGAGGTGCATAACGATCTCGAAATATCTTCATATTTTAGGAAAGTCATTATTTTGGAAAATTAACGCGTGACGCGAAAGAATTGGACAAAATGGAGTCCTGAGGAGGGAAAGAGACTAGGTGGCGCACCCACCCCTGGGCGCGCCACCTGATATCTTTCCCTCTTTTGAAGTCCGTTTTTCTTCCGTTTCTTCCTCAACGCTTCGTCTTACCCTAAAAACCATCTATATATACTCCTTCAGCTTTTAGCCATGGAAATCTCCAGATCCAATCTTGGAGGAGATGACTCCGAGAAGAAAGGCGTGGTGAATCATTACCTTAGATCTGTGGTGGCTCCCATGAAAACCTTGACCTTTAAGGAAGGGGTGTTGCTCATGGAGGAGCTGCAGGCACCCAAGACCGAAGGCACCATGGAGGAGAGGCTGCATGCCTTGGAGGACACCGTCTTCTATGAAGCTAGGATCAAAGAGTTGGAAGAGAAGTATGTGCATACCCTCTCACAACTGGATAGGTTCCAAGCCCTCATGTGGGATGTGGAAAACCAGAACTGTGTGTATGAGGATTGCTTCAAGAAGATCGACGATGCCGCCTCCACCAAGTTTAACATCCTCCACTATCCTTCTATAATGGGAGGCCCTATCCTTGGAAGATTAAGGAGTCGGACGCCTACTATGAGGAGAATTATGCCAAAGAAGAAGAACCAGCTGCAACAACTTAAGCTTGGGGGAGTTTTACCATATTTTGTACTTTTTAGTTATCGTATTTGCATCTAGTTCGTGATCATTAGGAGTTTTGTTTGCATCCACTAGGTATCGATTTTCCTAAAGTTTGAAGAGCTCTTAGATAATTATCATGTATCCTTGGTTGAGTGGTTTTGAATAAAATATAAAGTATGGTGTCATCCATGATTCTCTTGTTTGGAGATTTCTGGGTAACACTCATGCAGATATGCACATCATATGTAGAAATTTCACTTACATCTTTCCATGAACTAAATTAACTTGAGCATGTTGGACAAGCATAGAATTACTCAACAAACTGAACTTGCAAATAAGGATAGATCCATGCAAGGGAAGTAACACTTATTCAAAAAGGAAGATTTATGAATTTGTAGTGAGATGAGGAGTCTTATAAAATAAATAGTTGGAAAGAGGAGGATGACAAGGGGACATGAGATACTCTTATCCTACTTAGTACTCAACGAGTAAACTGAATGGTTGTCATGGGTATTTCAATACATATGCTCTATGGGAAAGTGTTTGAAAGGCAGTCACCCAGAATTCGGCTAGCCATGGAAAGTGAAATACAAAGGTTGTATAGAGCATATGACATGATTGAAAGACCCATGAATAAGGTTTATACTGGTTACTGCGAGGGCAAGACCGTTAACTGATGCCATGCAAAACGTGGTGAAAGTTCTTGAAAAAAGTCAAAATAGTCATGTTTATCTTGTTGTTTAACCAATTCTCTTTTCCACTATTTGTTTTATGAGAAACTTATCTTTATTACAATGGCATATCCAAAGGTTAAATTAAAAGCTGGTAAAAAGCCACGCAAAGCTACTAAATATAGCGGAGTGTATGATAAATTTGAGACTTGTTCAATTGTCCAACATGTAATGGTTAGTCTTTGTTCAAAAAGTAAGGGGTAAGTGATAATATCTATATATGTAGCCCACATGTGCATGGAAGTTAGTTCATATTTATTTTGTACAAGTGAATATGCATAAGTTGATGATTCCATGCTCGTATTTTCTTGTCAACTATAAGCTCATTGATACATGATCATGATCTATTCACTTATTTGCTCAAGGACGAGCAAAGGTTTAAGCTTGGAGGAGTTGATACTTGCATTTTGCATCATCATTTTTAGGACCTTTATGCACTATATAGAATCATATTTACCTTGATTCTTCATTATTTATGCATATTTAGATGATTTACGGGACTTTCCTAAGAAGTCCCTTTCATTGGTATTTAATTTCTGGGAGGCAGAAAAAACCTCCTTTTTCTTGTTTTTATTGTTTCAGGACCTTTTGGACGTCAATAAATCGAAGGAAAAATACCTGACAAGTTTTTCACTAGGAGAACCAACTTGGGCCAAAGAATGAAGCGAGAGGAGCCACGAGGCCCAAAAGACTCCAGGTGGCGCACCCACCCCTAGGCACGCCACCCATGCTCTTTCGGCTCTCGAGCGTCATCTCAGCTCCTCCTTTTAACAGATGCCTCCGTATCACCAGACAAACTACACCATATTTTCCCATGATTTACATAGGCGGAGGCGAAAGTCCTCTCCTACTCCGGGAGGGGGCAGATCCTGTCGCACCGGAGCCTCTAGTGAGGGGGAAATCGACACCATCGTCATCACCACTCCTCCTAGGCATAGCGGGAGGCCTCTCCATCAACATCTCCACCAACACCATCTTCACCGCCATCACCATCTCCAAGATCCATCTCATTCCCCTCATAGTTTGTGACTGATTGAACCCTGAATATTGTTTTAAGGGCTATTAACATATTTGTGATTGGCATCTTGTCTTTATTTGGTGGAGAGATTATATTTTCAGATTGTGTTGTAATCCATATGCTACTAATCCACATCATGTTTGGCACTTGTGAGTAGATCCCCATGTTCCTGAGGGCATAGGATGAATTGGCTATGATTTTCATATAATATACAAGGAGTATGTGGTCTAGTTTTATATCTTTTATATTGTTCTATGATGGTTTTATGCGAACGTCGACTCCATGTTACTTCACCCACATGGGCTCATAGGAGAATACTTTGATGCAATGATAAGGGTTGGAAGGGACGGAATGGACAGAAACCATTTTCTAATTGTTTGAGTTGCATTGGAGGGGCTATAAGACGGGGACCAATGAACATATTGCTATGGTGGGACATGTATGTCTTAATGATTCCTAGATGTTCATGTAAATGGATCTAGGACCCATCCTAATTGGTGTATTTAGTCCATACCTATGGCTGCACCTAATTAGGCTCCGCCCTAAGGGAATAAAACTTGACAACATATTCACCATATTATGTAGAAATCTTTATTCTAAGTAAATCCATGCTGCCCTCGGGAACGTTTGTCACATATAAGTTCACGCACACTTGATATTTTCCTCTTGATACATAGAGGATTGGGCTTTCTCTCGTTGAGAGAATTTACTTATTGCTATTTACTTTCAGCATTTTATATTCTTGTAAAACTAGAAACCCAAAACACCAAGTCTACTGCATTTACTATTACTTCCTTTGTCAAATTTGCTAACCAATACCTTCAGCTCCTCGTGGGTTCGACAACCTTTCTTTCTTGAAAAGTACTACAATTGGTCTCCTACACTTGGGAGCCATCACCATGCTAGGGAAATTCTATATGAAAAGGAAGAATTAATTGACATGTTAGGTAAAAATGAAAGCGAGGCCGCCGATGAAATTGCCTCTGTCTCAAACTCTTGAGGACGAAGAAAATATGAGATTTACTCTTGAGGAGAGTGTTGCTAAGCTTCTAGGGGGTCATAATTTTTCCATGCCCCAACTCATTAAAGAACGTGATCATGCTCTTGCTTTGGTTAAAATCCTTAAAAATGAAAAGGTTGAGTTTGGTGTTGGTCATGAATGCCTAAAGGACTTTGAGAAACTCAAAGAGGAACACCACGCCCTGGAGAGAAAATTCTCAAGTCTTTATGAAGCTCATGAGCAACTTAAAACTCAATTAAACAATGAACAATCAAAGTCTTCCACTATGCCTATTATAGATTTGCCTTATTCTTCCAACCCTTGTTGAAAGCATGTGAAACTTGTTAAGGAAAACAAGGAGTTGAAAGAACAAGTTGCAAAATGTCAAGTTGACAAGAATGGTGTTGGGTATACTCCTAATCCCAAGAATAAGAAGAATAACAACAACAACAACAACAACAACAAGAATAAGAAGAACAAGAACTTTGCTCAAGGACCCGCTTATGGTCCTACCTTGGTGCAAAGTGACAACTTTGCTGGGAAGAACAACCCCTCCTATATTATTTGCAAATCTTTTGATGGTCATGTTTATGCAAAATCTAATAGAAGGGGACCCATTGCAAAATGGGTACCTAAAACCAAATCTTGATTTTCTTATAGGACTTTGCTTCCGATGGAGCGAAATGGGTGCTTGATAGTGGAGCTAGAAGCCATATGACCAGAACCAAGTCTATCATGTCAGAGATTAGGCCAAAATTTTCCAATACTATGGTGATAAAAAAAGTTCTCAGGTATTGGGTTTTGGCAAGGTGGTAATAACCCTCGATGTTTCCTTGGTTAATGTCATGCTTGTCAAAACCCTTGGGTATAACCTCCTTTCCGTTCGTGCTTTAGCCATTATGGGTCTTTCGCCCTTTTTAATGAGCATTATGTGGTCCTCATGTGGAGCAAGCCTCTCATGGTGGCTTTCGTTGGATATGTAGAGCATGACTTTTACATGGTGGATTTCTCTAGAAAATCCTCTACACATGATATATGTCTCTATGTGAAAGCCGACGTGGCTAGTTGTGGCATTGATGCTTGGCCCATGTAAACATGAAGTCTTTGCAAAGTCTCTACACGGGGGGCCACATCCTTGGACTAAAATACATTTCCTTTGCCAACAATCGTGTGTGTAGGGCTTGTATTGAAGGGAAGATGCATGAGTCACCTGATAAGTTGCAAACGTATCTATAATTTTTGATGGTCCATGCTTGTTTTATATCTACTTTCTTATGTTTTGTCCACACTTTGGAGGACTTTTATACATTTTTCGGAACTAACCTATTAACAAGATGCCACAGTGCCAGTTGCCTGTTTTCTGTTGTTTTTGGTTCTAGAAAAGCCAGAAAATGAATATACTCGGAATTGGACGGGACAAAAGCCAAAGTCAATATTTTACCGGAAGACACATGGAGTCTGAAGAAGAGACGAAGGGGGGCCACACCACCCCCAGGTGCGGGCAACCCTAGCCGCGCCAGGGCATGGTGTGGGCCCCTTGGACGGCCACCGACCTTGCCTCTTCACCTATAAGAATCCTCCTGATGTAGAAACCCTAAATTGAATAGCCTCCAGCCACGAAAAGTTCCACAGCGCTGCCGCCACCGAAGGGGAGATTCGGGGGATAGAAGTCTCTGTTCTGGCACCCTTCCAGGATGGGGAAGTGCCCTCGGAGCCATCTCCATCGATCTCCACCACCATCTCCATCACCGTTGCTGATTCCCATGATGATGAGGGAGTAGTTCTTCCTCAAGGCTAAGGGCTCTACCGGTAGCTATGTGTTCATCTCTCTCTATGCATGATCATATTGTGATCATGAGCTTTGTAATCAAGTGGATCTACCTTGATACTCAAGTGCTTTAATAGATCTCTGCTCTCCCCATGTGTGTGAAGTTGACAGTGTGCACATCATGGTGGCACTTAGGCTAGAGATTACAAATACTTGTTATGAGCTATATTTGGAGTTGGATGTCTTTATGAAATTGTGGTGTTTGTTGGAACCATCTAGTGCTCAAGGTGACAGTGTGGGGTTACCTAGATGGGAAAAGAAAACTTTGAGGTGTGCTGTTATAGCCCTACCATGGATTAGAGCGTCCAACCGGAGAGTAGTTCAGCATAGTATTATAAAGAGATAATACTTATATGAGAGTGTTCAGTAGTGAAAGTATGATCCCTAGGCCTTGTTTCTAAGCATTGAAAAACAGTTTGCAACTAGATATATTACATGTTTGCTTGCTTCCATATTTATTTCAGTTTGCCTTTAGTCTCTTCCACGCCATCAAGCTATTTTCTGGCACCATTGTCTTATATCCATACCACTTGTATTTCACTATCTCTTCACTGAACTAGTGCACCTATACACCTGACAAGTGTACGAGGTGTGTTGGGAACACAAGGGACTTCTTGTATCTTGATTGCAGAGTTGCTTGAGAGGGATACCTTTGACCACTTCCTCCCTGAGTTCGATAAACCTTGGGTAATCCACTTAAGGGAAACTTGCTGCTGTTCTACAAACCTCTGCACTTTGAGGCCCAACAACTGTCTACAAAAATAGAAGTGCGTAGACATCAAGATATTTTCTGGCGCCATTGCCGGGGAGGTAAGAGGAAAGTTACTCACATTCTCCGATGTGAGTGCTCGAAGTTATTTCCTTTAGATTCTGCAATTTTGTCTTTTTGTTTCTTGTTTTCACTAGTTAGGCTTAATGGAAAACAACAACAAAATTAGAGAGCTTTATAGTATTTATCTTGAGTTAGGACATGAAGTGTTTGAAGAGAAAATTTAAAAACCTATGGAACTTTATTTGGATGCTAATAGCAATGTTATTAGTATGAATTCTTTGGACATATTTATTGCTAATGCTATGGAAAAGTCTAAGCTTGGGGAAGCTTGTTTTTATGAAGATGATCTTTTTAGTCCCCCAAGCATGGAGGAGAAAATTTACCTTGATGATACTATGCCTCCAATATATGATGATTGCAATGATGAATATGATATTTTCAGTCTACCTACTATTGAGGATAAAATTAATTATGATTACAATAAGCCTCCTATATTTGATAATTATGGTGATGAAAATAATAATGATAGCTATTTTTTTGAATTTTCTCCCACTATAATTAATAAGAATGACTATGTTTATGTGGGGAGTATTAATTCTTTTATGAATGTGGATCATGATAAGAATGTTTTATGTGATAGTTATATTGTTAATTTTATTCATGATTCTACTGAAAGTTATTATGAGAGAGAGAAACATGGTTTTATGCATCTCAATAATATTATGTTTCCCCTCTTTATGTTGAAAGTCTTGAAGTTGCACTTGTTTTGCTTAACTATGCTTGTTGCTTTGTGCTTTCATGACTTGTTTATTTACAATATTCCTATGCATAGGAAGTGGGTTAGACTTAAATGTGTTTTGAATTTGCTTCTTGATGCTCTCTTTTACTTCAATTCATATTTCTTATGTGAGCATCTTCTCAAACTATCATGCCTAACTTAAAGGCGTCAAAGAAAAGTACTTATTGGGAGATAATTCCAAAAGTTTTTGATGAGTCTTGGAAGTTATTACCTATGTAATAACCGCTCCTTATCCTTTTTATTTGCTTTTTGTGTCAAGAGTAACCTCTAATGAGAGGGAAGTAAGACTTGGGAAAGTTGCTGTCTCGAAACAGATTTTTGTGCTTCACTATAAAAATTCGTGAAAAATCTCTGTCTGTCGGATTGAGCTGTAATGTTTTGTGCTTTTGCCCCAGGTTGTTATCTAGCTTTCATTAGTTCAACACTTTTTGATTTGATCAACAGAATGTCTTCGAAAAAATTGGTTTTTACCTGCTGGTCTGTTTTGACAGATTTCTGCCATTATTTGCATTTGCCTCTCAATCTCTTTCAATTTGAGTTCTCTTTGATCACCTGAACTTTTTAAAGGAAGTGCTACCGTAGCTTGTGTTTTAATGGAAGTTTTACTTCTGTTAAAACTAAACCCCAAAGGTTTATTATCTTTTGAATGCACTAATGTTGCTAATGAGGATTGTGTGAAGTTTTGTATGAAGGAAATTTTCAAGTGTAGGAGAAGAATAATGTGATAAGATGAAGTATGGACAAAAGCTCAAGCTTGGGGATGTCACCCGTGTCACCCCAAGAAATATTCAAGAGGTACAAGCGTTAAATCTTGGGGATGACCAAGGCATCCTCTTCTTCATCAATAAAAATCTCAAGTCTTGCTAGACACTTTGTTTTTATTGTTTCATGCATAGTTGTGTTGTTCTTGGAGCGTCTCTATTTTTGTTTTTAGTTTTCTTTTGCTTGGTTTGCTGCAATAAGTTGGTTGGATCCCAACACGCTTCTTTTGGAGAGAGACACACCTCGTTATTCATTGCCTAGAACACTCTAGTTTTCACTCTTATTGCTTTGTGAGTGTTCTCTTTTGCTAGCACTGGGTTTAGCCTTAGTTTTCTTGTACTTTCAGCTTAGAACTTTTTAGTTCTCATTTTTGGATTTGTGATACAAGCTCACTGATCTTTATTTATTATTATCTTTGTGAGTTCTTTCAAATAAGTTGGTTTGGATTGGAAAAGAGTAGGAAAAGTTCATGCTTAAGTGGTAAAAAGGAGTCTTGGTTTTGACTGTGGCCTAGGCTTTGCCATCTCTTGCGTGGTATTGTTTTGTCTTTATGCTTAGTGATTTTTTTAGCATGACATGTTACAAATAGTAGAGATTGCTTAATGTGCATTGAAATAATCATGCGTTGTTTTAGCATATTAAAACATAGTATTGTGGTATTCTCCTTTGATGCTTTATTTGGGTCGACTTGGCGCATGCTCACACCATGTTATGACTATACCAAGTCACCATAGCCTTTATAATCATCTAGTTTTCAACTTTTAATATCACTTTATGCTTTAATTAATGATGTTTTTTCGCTTTGCCTGATTATGGTCATTATTGCTCTCTTAGTTGGTCGCTCCGAGTCTTTTGCTAGCCTCCATACCAATTATGAGTTCCACTCGTGCATCCAACTCCAAATAAAACCAAGTTATTCCAAATAGTCCACCATACCTACCTATTAGCATTTTCTATTCCAAGTATATTCATGTTTTTATCTACCTTCTGAATTAAACTTGTTATGTGAAAATTAGTGATTAAAGCTCTCACAAACTTGATGGCACACTTTACTTTTCGTGCCCCTAATAAACTTGAACAATTGTGTCATATATGTTGTATATGCTTGCACTTATACATTGGGGATTAGCAGAACCATGATGTCATGGGGAACGCTTTCAACATTGCACTTGTACTTTGTACCTAGTTGATATCATGCTCTTTTGTCTATGGATGTCGTCGGTGTGAAATGAAAGGGGAGCTTGTAAGTCCATGGAGTTATGTATGTGTGTTAGAGAAACGCCTGGGCCACCGGTCTAATCCATGTTGTCATGGTGGAAACCTGCAGCGTAACCATAATGAGCTGTCTATGAATCATTCTTATTATAAAAAAAGAGAAAAAGAAAAGAAAAAAGAGATATGAGAAAAGAGGAAAGAGAGAAAAAAGCACCATTTTCCCATGGTAAATAAGAAGATTGTTGAGATGCTCTTTGTCTTCTTGCCTTGTCATTTTGATATGGGGATTATCGGACAAGGGGTACCCCGTTGGCGGTTCTCTATGATACACATGTACTTACTATGATAAGAACTTATCGGTGACTAAACTTGAGTAGCATGAGGAGAGGCCCTCGTATTCAAGGGACATGCGATTTCCAACTTATACTTTGTCAAGCATATACTCCATGGTTTGTTCACTTTAACCTTAATCACTTCAAGATATTTATGATAGGGGAAATGAGAGCTGAAAGCTAATAAGTAGCATAATTTTTGGAAGCTCTTTATGAGACTTGAATACCTGCTTCCTTCTATGATGTCCTTTCTTTTACTTTTATGTTGAGTCTCCATCTTCTATCTTTATGCACCTATTGAGAGAGCATAGTGGCCATTCTTAGTATAATGTGCATAGTCCCAAGACTTGTTGATTGATGCATAACTTTGATACTGCTTGTTCTTAAACTATTTGTATCTAGTCACCCTTATGAACTTTGAAGGTGTCCTATGCATTTATGTTTTTCTACTATGAGGGACAAGCTGAATGCCACTATGCTATGATTTCTTTATGTGAAACAAACAAACGTCTTGCAAAGCATTGTTATTCATGAATCTTTTGTTTATGCCTTTTCATGTTAGATCATAGTTGCTATGTCTTATTGTTAGAACAATATCTTTCACGCTATGCTAAAGTACTATGATCCCAGCTATCCATGCATGCAAATGGTTTGATCTTAATTGTGATGGTGCATGCCACCTAAAAAATTATTCCTTTTTATCACTTACCTACTCGAGGACGAGCTGGAGTTAAGCTTGGGGATGTTGATATGTTGCAAACGTATCTATAATTTTTGATGTTCCATGCTTGTTTTATATCTACTTTCTTATGTTTTGTCCACACTTTGGAGTACTTTTATACATTTTCTGAAACTAACCTATTAACAAAATGCCACAGTGCCAGTTGCTTGTTTTCTGCTGTTTTTGGTTCCAAAAAAGCTAGAAAATAAATATACTCGGAATTTGACGGGACAAAAGCCAAAGTCAATATTTTACCGGAAGACACATGGAGTCCGAAGGAGAGACAAAGGGGGCCCACAGGGTGGCCAGACCACCCCCAGGCGCGGGAAACCCTAGGCCGCGTCAGGGCATGGTGTGGGCCCCTGGCCGGCCACCGACCTTGCCTCTTCGCCTATAAGAATCCTCCTGATGCAGAGACCCTAAATCAAACAGCCTCCAGCCACGAAAAGTTCCGCAGTGCCACCACCACCGAAGGGGATATTCGGGGGACAGAAGTCTCTGTTCCGGCACCCTGCCGGGACGGGGAAGTTCCCTTGGAGCCATCTCCATCCATCTCCACCACCATCTCCATTACCGTTGCTGATTCCCATGATGATGAGGGAGTAGTTCTTCCTCAAGGCTAAGGGTTCTGCCGGTAGCTATGTGTTCATCTCTCTCTCTATGCATGATCATATTGTGACCATGAGCTTTGTAATCAAGTAGATCTACCTTGCTACTCAAGTGCTTTAATAGATCTCTGCTCTCCCCATGTGTGTGAAGTTGACAGTGTGCACACCATGGTGGCACTTAGGCTAGAGATTACAAATACTTGTTATGAGTTATATTTGGAGTTGGATGTCTCTATGAAATTGTGGTGTTTGTTGGAACCATCTAGTGCTCAAGGTGATAGTGTGGGGTTACCTAGATGGGAAAAGCGAACTTTGAGGTGTGTTGTTATAGCCCTACGATGGATTAGAGTGTCCAACCGGAGAGTAGTTCAGTGTAGTATCATAAAGAGATAATATTTATATGAGAGTGTTCACTAGTGAAAGTATGATCCCTAGGCCTTGTTTCTAAGCATTGAAACACCGTTTGCAACTAGATCTGTTACATGTTTGCTTGCTTCCATCTTTATTTCAGTTTGCCTTTAGTCTCTTCCACGCCATCAAGCTATTTCTGGCACCATTGTCTTATATCCATACCACTTGTATTTCACTATCTCTTCACCGAACTAGTGCACCTATACACTTGAGAAGTGTATTGGGTGTGTTGGGGACACAAGAGACTTCTTGTATCTTGATTGCAGAGTTACTTGAGAGGGATACCTTTGACCACTTCCTCCCTGAGTTCAATAAATTAATCCACTTAAGGGAAACTTGTTGTTGTTCTACAAACCTCTGCACTTGGAGGCCCAACAAGTGTCTACAAGAATAGAAGTGCGTAGTCATCAAGCTATTTTTGGGCGCCTTTGCTGGGGAGGTAAGGTAAAAGGTACTCACATTCTCCGATGTGAGTGCTCGAAGTTATTTCCTTTAGATTCTGCAATTTTGTCTTTTTGTTTCTTGTTTTCACTAGTTAGGCTTAATGGAAAACAACAACAAAATTAGAGAGCTTTATAGTATTTATCTTGAGTTAGGACATGAAGTGTTTGAAGAGAAAATTTAAAAACCTATGGAACTTTATTTGGATGCTAATAGCAATGTTATTAGTATGAATTCTTTGGACACATTTATTGCTAATGCTATGGAAAAGTCTAAGCTTGGGGAAGCTTGTTTTTATGAAGATGATCTTTTTAGTCCCCCAAGCATGGAGGAGAAAATTTACCTTGATGATACTATGCCTCCAATATATGATGATTGCAATGATGAATATGATATTTTCAGTCTACCTACTATTGAGGATAAAATTAATTATGATTACAATAAGCCTCCTATATTTGATGATTATGGTGATGAAAATAATAATTATAGCTATTTTGTTGAATTTGCTCCCACTATAATTAATAAGAATGACTATGTTTATGTGGGGAGTATTAATTCTTTTATGAATGTGGATCATGATAAGAATTTTTTATGTGATAGTTATATTGTTAATTTTATTCATGATTCTACTGAAAGTTATTATGAGAGAGAGAAACATGGTTTTATGCATCTCAATAATATTATGTTTCCCCTCTTTATGTTGAAAGTCTTGAAGTTGCACTTGTTTTGCTTAACTATGCTTGTTGCTTTGTGCTTTCATGACTTGTTTATTTACAATATTCCTATGCATAGGAAGTGGGTTAGACTTAAATGTGTTTTGAATTTGCTTCTTGATGCTCTCTTTTACTTCAATTCATATTTCTTATGTGAGCATCTTCTCAAACTATCATGCCTAACTTAAAGGCGTCAAAGAAAAGTACTTATTGGGAGATAATTCCAAAAGTTTTTGATGAGTCTTGGAAGTTATTACCTATGTAATAACCGCTCCTTATCCTTTTTATTTGCTTTTTGTGTCAAGAGTAACCTCTAATGAGAGGGAAGTAAGACTTGGGAAAGTTGCTGTCTCGAAACAGATTTTTTTGCTTCACTATAAAAATTCGTGAAAAATCTCTGTCTGTCGGATTGAGCTGTAATGTTTTGTGCTTCTGCCCCAGGTTGTATCTAGCTTTCATTAGTTCAACAATTTTTGATTTGATCAACAGAATGTCTTCGAAAAAATTGGTTTTTACCTGCTGGTCTGTTTTGACAGATTTCTGCCATTATTTGCATTTGCCTCTCAATCTCTTTCAATTTGAGTTCTCTTTGATCACTTGAAATTTTTAAAGGAAGTGATACCGTAGCTTGTGTTTTAATGGAAGTTTTACTTGTGTTAAAACTAAACCCCAAAGGTTTATTATCTTTTGAATGCACTAATGTTGCTAATGAGGATTGTGTGAAGTTTTGTATGAAGAAAATTTTCACGTGTAGGGGAAGAATAATATGATAAGATGAAGTATGGACAAAATCTCAAGCTTGGGGATGTCACCCGTGTCATCCCAAGAAATATTCAAGAGGTACAAGCGTCAAAGCTTGGGGATGCCCAAGGCATCCCCTTCTTCGTCAATAAAATCTCAGGTCTTTCTAGACACTTCGTTTTTATTGTTTCATGCACAGTTGTGTTGTTCTTGGAGCGTCTATATTATTGTTTTTAGTTTTATTTTGCTTGGTTTGCTGCAATAAGTTGGTTGGATCCCAACACACTTCTTTTGGAGAGAGACACGCCTCGTTATTCATTGCCTAGAACACTCTAGTTTTCACTCTTATTATTTTGTGAGTGTTCACTTTTGCTAGCACTGGGTTTAGCCTTAGTTTTCTTGTGCTTTCAGCTCAGAACTTTTTAGTTCTTATTTTTGGATTTGTGATACAAGCTCACTTATCTTTATTTATTATTATCTTTGTGAGTTCTTTCAAATAAGTTGGTTTGGATTGGAAAAGAGTAGGAAAAGTTCATGCTTAAGTGGTAAAAAGGAGTCTTGTTTTTGACTGTGGCCTAGGCTTTGTCATGTCTTGCTTGGTATTGTTTTGTCTTTATGCTTAGTGAGACTCACCAAACCATTATCGACTTTGCCAATCATGTTCAATGGAAACACAATGTTACGATACTTTCCATTCGAAGTGACAATGGAACCGAGTTAAAAAAACTACACCTTGGATGGGTTCCTTAGTGATGAGGGGATCAAGCACCAATACTCAACTCCTTACACCCCTCAACAAAATGGTGTTGCCGAAAGGAAGAACCATACCTTGATGGATGCAACTTGGACCATGTTGGTGGAATTCAAGTCACGATATAACGTTTGGGCTGAGGCCATTTCCACCACTTGCCATGCTATCAACCGGCTTTACCTTCGCAAGCACAAGAACATGACTCCATATGAACTCCTCACCAGACGCAAGCCCAATGTTAGCTACTTCTGGGTGTTTGGGTGTAGATGTTTCATTCTCAAGAAGGGAGTCCGATTGTCAAAGTTTGAGTCAAAGGCACAAGAACGTATCTTCGTTGGTTACTCCAATCAATCTCATGCCTATAGAGTACACAATAAAGCCAATGGAAGAGTTGAAGAAACTAGCAATGTGGAGTTTGATGAAGAACATGAGGCAAGATGGTGTTTGTGATCCAACAAGCGATGAAATTCCTGCCCAAGCCATAAGAAGAATGGGTGTGGTATTCTTCTGCCCCATTGAGGAACCCCTTGTGGCCAAAGGAGAAGGACCAAGCTCTACTCAAGTAGAACCCTCACTCTCACGGGATCATCTTGTCCCTCAAGGACAATGTGATGCCCCCGGATTAATCCTCCGAGAATCCCTATTATGCATACAACCACGATCCCATGATCAGTTAGTCGTGGCACATAACCGACAAGTATCAAAGTAAACATCCAATACATAACGAACACGTGTCATACCTTTTTGCCATTATGGCTATATCAATCAACATCAGCAGAACTTCATTCAGCGCAGAGCCCGAGCCATGCCTTAACTTACAGGCAACTGACTCGGAGAACGTCCTAGCTCACATAGTCGTCCACTTCACCTTCTTCTCGATATCTAACCAAGTTAATAGCCAGGGACAATGCTAGTGAGTACTTTGAATGTACTCGCAAACCACCTTAATAGAATAATAAAACAAGAGGATATGCAATCTGGTTGTGGCAGTAGGTGGGCTCCAATGGAGGTTCTTTTCTAAAATAGTTTCTCTTGTAGATATGGCATCTGCATATCTTTGTTAAAAACTTTTGTAAAGCCCTTTTTGGAAACCTTTTGAAAAGTTTTGTAAACACTAGGATTGGGGTACCCATTTGTTCCCGTCTTTAGGTCGTCCCATGACCAAACTCCTTTCTCCTCCTTCCGACCATCCCATGGTCAAAACCTCTCTCCTTTACGACCATCCCGTGGTTAAAACATTTCCAAAGCCATTTCTTTTCTGAAATCCTTTTTGAAAACAAAACCAGCACCGCTCTACAGAAGTTTCTCCAACCTGTCCATAACCGCGGACACGGCTATTCGAATAGATTTACACTCTACAGAGGTTGCACACTTTACCCACACCATCCGGGTACACTACCCTGATCTACACCGATCGTGGGTCGAGTAACCGATCAAGACTCTCCGGATGCCCACTCCAATATAAGTGCCTACCCTATGAGTGTTGTTCCCCTCAACACCGGGACGCCCTATATAGTTCACAACCAACCGGGGCGCTTTTTCCACTTCCCGAGTGTGCTCTTTCAATGAGGGGCTCATAGTAACGCGTGGAGGTCCATAGACCCTTCATTCCTTCTCCAGGTCGATGTCTCACATGGACCCTTACAGGAGAAGGCCCACCCTCCAGGGATTTTTTATCCCCTGTAGTCATTGCGAGGCAGCTTATACCAGAATAAACAAACATCAAATCCAGCCCTGTCCCATTCTAGAGTAATGTGGTTACACGGGTTAAGTTGTTATAGCTAAACTGCAAAGAACCGGGTGCGTTTTCGTAAACCTTTTTCCTCCAGCTTTCCCTCAGCATTTTGTAAAACAAAACCCTTTTTCTTTCTCAACAACTCTTGGGAGGTCCCACCTCACCAAGGTTTTATCATAAAACATTTGGTAAACTTTTCCGGGGTCTTCCCATCCTATAGCTTTGCTTCGGCTAAATCGGGGTCTCCAAAGGGTTATGGTGATATGCACCATCTATTCTACTAGGGTCCAGTAGGTGTCATCAAGGGGGTTGTACTTAATAGTACAAAAGTGTAATAGTTCGGAGGAGCCAAACCACTACCATATATACATCAACATATAGTAAAATAGTGCAGTGTTCATAAACAGTAGATAAACAGGCATAAGTAAAATAGAAGAACAAGGCTTATGAGCAAGAAGGTGGCTTGCCTGATGATCAGCAATATGGCAATATGTCCCTGGACTTCTTCTTAGATAACCATTGTAACCAATAATAATATGCAACTTCTTCTGGTCTCTGATATAATCGCATCTATCGTCGATATGGATCACATGCAAGCAAATAAATGACACAATCAACACTAGGCATACAAACATCAATACATACAGCAAGCAAGTGGACAATACAAGTTTACAAATCAGTAGGTCTTGCGTGGTTGAGTTTAAAACCATTGCAAAAACCCTAATTGCAGTGGTGGGATTTCCTTTATTCGGGAAATGGTCAAAACCACTTTTGAAGGGATTTGGGACCAAGGCCTGGGTAAGTATGGTATCAATGTGCAACCATAATAGCATCAGGTAGGTTTTTACAAAACAAGACCAACAAAAGTGGTTTCATGATTTTATCACTTTTCTTTAATTTCTTATGCATTTTCTAGTGATAAAGGCTCTAGTTTTAGGAAATAATTCACTAGAAATGTTCTGTATGTCCAAAAATTATTCCCTTGGGTGGTTATGTAGGGATTGATGTACTTGTTCACTGAGAGTTGGAATCATGTCAAAATAATTATCAAAATGCCCTCAGGAAATTCCCAAAGGCAGTTCTAGAGCTGTTTTGTCTTTTTCACCAAATTAAATCTACATAATATTTTGAGTTGATTCCAAGGGCACATGGTAGGTATTTAGAATAAATTTCTGAAGTACTTGGAATCAACCTTTTTTGTGTTGCAGAGCTTCTGTGATGATTTATCTAGTGATAACACTATGGACAAAATTGCTTAATTCATTAGAAATCCTTAGAAGCTCAATAAATCTTGATCTCCTGGATTTTGGTAGTACTGAGGGTACCGCATCACAGAGAGTTGGAATTAGGTCAATACCTTTCATATATTGGCCTAGAGAATTTTCTAAAGACAGAATATAATTAATCTTGTCATTTTTATATCTCAATCTATTGTTCCACTTAGCTGGAGACAAGGGCTATTAGATAGGTATATCAACTACCTTGCATAGGCACTTTGAATCATACCATTTGGGTATGTACAACTCACTTTGGAAATTATTTAGTGAAAAAGATACAGTTTAGTGGATTTAATGTCAATAAATAATGATATTTACAATTGAAGAAGTACTAGTTCTGAATGTTGCACAAAACACTATGGTACTTGGTAAAAATTAGACTTGGATAAAAAGTATTACTATCCATTTTTATTTGCATTTAAACCAGCAGGTAACTTGCAGATCTGGGAATACAGGAAAAATGGAAAATAAAAGGGGGCTTCGCGGGCCAGATCTTCCCCGGTGTGGGCCACACAACGCAGATCCGGCCCAACCGGGGTGAGGCTGCACGCATGATAGTGCTTTTGAACCCGACAGGTGGGGCCCGCCTGCCAGCCGCAGCGGGCGGCGAAGCGGTAAGGACGGACGGGGGCCGTCCGATTAGAGCGCGATGGACGACCCTAGCTCGTCCTCTTCCTCTCGACAACGGCGGCGGGGGCAAACCCTAGCAGAGGGTGGCAGGGGAGCGGGGAGGCTCACCGGGGACTCGCCGGCGGCCGAGGAGGAGATAGGGGACATGGTCGACAACGACGACTCTGGGGAGGGGCGGCAGGGTGCCGTTTGCTTTAGGGAAGGAGCTCGTGTGACGTTGGCCGAGGGGTAGCTTTGGTAGCTCGCCGAAGTTGCTTCCAGGGACGCTGCATGTTGAGAAGAAGGGCAGGGTCAGCTGCAGAAGAGCAAGGGGAGTTCGAGGGAGTGATATGCAGAGAGAGAAGAGCAAGAGAGGGAGAGTTGCGCTCAGTTCTTGAGCAATGGCCGAAAGGACATTCTTTTCTTCTCTCGGGCAGGGGAAGGCAGGGGAGGAGGGAGTGGAGTACAGGGGAGGTGAGAGGGGAGGAGTGGGGGGAAAATGAGCCAGGGAGGGGGTGCGGGGTGGCCTCTAGCCTATTTAATCGAGGTGGATCGGTTCATGATGGACAAGGTGTAGGAGGAGTTTGGCGAGAGGGTGTTGGCCAGGCATTGGTCATCCAGGGCAGTGGAGGGAGTGTGGTGGGTCTCTGAGTCGAGCAAGGAGATAGGGAGGGAGTGGTGGAGCTTGCTGCTGCTTTAAATGCAAGATTTAAAGAAGAGGGTTCCTTCTCTCTTCATCCAAGGGACCTAGGGAAGGGGAGGCCACATGCTACAGTATAATTCGACCAAAGAGAGGGAGAGGTGCTGTGTTTGCCGAAGAGCTGGGGGGATGGTGGGGAAGGGGTTTGGAGTTGAATAAAGGGTTAAACTCCATTTTGGCCATATGGATGCTCATGAAGCAATCCTCCAATAATTGATCTTGCAAAGGTGGGGTGATGGTAGTGGTAGCTTGGTAAGGTCAAGATATAATTCCATGACTTAACTGAGATTTTTCAGAGGATTTTAAGTGCATTTTTTATCAATTATTCAAAAAGTGCAGACGCGGTTTATAGTATCTCATTTGATAATTTTACATTGGACATAGTTGGTTTTTGATGTGAGATGATTCTAAATATGAATCCATACGTTGATGAATTTTCCCATGATTTATTGGGGATTAAAAGTATTTAAAACTATAATTATTCCATTTCTGCCATTTAGGAGAATGGACAAAAAAAACAATGAAGATCTTCAAAAATATTTATTTTGAAGTGGGAAGAAGGGGTATGATATATGGATCTCAATTGAGCTAGAAGTTGGGGAAGTTCTTTGGCAAAAACCAAACTTTCCCTTGGGAAAGGTGTTTTGGAGATTTTGTCTATAAAAGAGATTAATTAGATTTGGAGCCATAATAATTATGGATAATATTTTATAAATCTTGATGATCAAGGTAGATGATGTAGACGAGGTGTAGTAAGCATTTGCAACCTTGGGAATTGGAAATCCAACTTGGGTTAGATGGAAAACAAGGAGTTGTGGATCTAGGGTGATGTTATTTTTATACCACCAAAACCTTGTTAGATCATGGAGCTTAGAGCTCACCTTGATGCAAGGGATATATGTATAGTTAGAACAAGTCATATAGATTATCATGGCGGAAAGAGTTTGGATTGGTTACATTTGAGGTGGTCTGGAAGTGATGGCAAACTATGTTGATAATAAGGCTGCCATACCAGATGAGTCACGATGCCTTATAAACCATGTGGGTTTAAGAAGCACAAAGAGCCACTTGGAACCAGTGAAGTAGATGTTGATAGAACTATATGAGTAGCGCATAACCATGCAAAGATTTGTTCCATAGAAGGTCGGATGGTGTTGTGAGCTTCTATCAAAGTAGGCATGTTGACAAGATTTGCAGGAATTATTATTTTCTTGCCTACAAAACCACCAAGAACAAGTGGGTTGGAGGATGATCTAACCAAGGGAAAGAGTGGGCCTTGGTATTCCTTAGGATGGTTAACAAGATGGTTTAAATGAATTTCTAAAAATGCACCAGGGTTGAGAAAGGGAGACATTCAAAAAGGTGATGTTGAAACAGTTTCCGGACTTAGTCAAATTTGACAGTTTTGAGGATTTTGACTAGAGTATGAGAGGGGATGTTTTTGATAGGTTGCAAGGTACCCAAGCATCATCAAGTGGAGGATGTTGAAGTGTGTAATGAGTATGAAGGATCCATGCTTGATATTGGTCTTCATTGACTTGGAAGCTTCTAGATTAGATCACTTCAGAATTGATCTGGTCAAGGGTTTTTGATGATCACCTAGTGGCTAGAGATTAGATCCATCTTGTATTCTTGCTTTGGGTTTGGGGATTTTACAGTTTCTTGATCCTAGGGGATGAGCTCCTAGAGTATCTCATACTACTTCTAAGCAATCAAGTCAAACAGCAGATCCAAGCAATTCATCTTACAAACAAATCAACTACTACTAGGGTTACCATCAAGCTTATCTTGAGGTAAGGATGGGCAATCCTAAAGGGTTGGAGTTTGAATATGGTAAGAGTCCTTGGTATCCCTACCAAGAGTAGAATTCAAAAGTTTTATACAAGGTTTTGAGAATCCTAGAGGTAGGAGTAGTTGAAGATCTGTCTTGAGAACATAAGGAGATTAAATTATATAGCTCTCCATAGTTTGATCAATAGAAGCTAATAAAATAGTTTGTATTGCAAGGGCATCTTGGCTCAAGTTTTGAAATGCCAAAACATTTGAGAATATGAAACATAAGCCAAGACAGTTTTTGTTAAATAGTTTTTGTCAACTGAGGTTGAGGTAAGGAGTCTATCATCTGTTGCACATTCAGAGGCATAAGCACAGACAAGAAATCAAGAAACACTACATCAATCAATAAGAAAAAGTTTTTGTTCCCCGTGATTTTTGCATTCTAGACAACTAATCAGGGTTGCTGAAATTGGTATGTTACAGACCTTTCCCCCTTAAAATAATCTCGTCCCGAGATTCATGAGATTAGGGTTAGGGGATTTTTGAGTCAAGGGTAGCGCTACTGGTTTCAAGCGTGCTATCTTATGGACTCCGTCTTTGAAAGTGACCACTCTATCGATGAAGTTGAGCTTCAGTCTTCCGGGATGCACGAAGGGTTGAGCAGAGTCCAGTTCCGATTGCGAGGGATGACCTTCTTTTCCTTATGGACTCTATATCTCGAGGGCTTAGAGTGGGCAGACTATCTCGATGCTGAACTTCACGGGGTACTCGTCGGAAGATAGAATCTACGATCGGGTGTACCTTTCTCTAAGGATCCACGGCTCTTCCTTAGGGTCGTAGCGTATCCTACTTAACGATTTTATGGTTGCTACTCCTAGGTTTGCTTCTAGGGAAGGGTTACTCTATTTTGGTGGGAAAGACGCAGTCTTTCCCCTTAGGATTAAACTGGGGTAGATCGGAGAGTTGAAATAGTCCTTCCTTCTTGGAGTCGTGGATTGATGTTTTGAAGACTGTCGTCACTCTTTCTCCTACAGTTGGAATCTTCCGATGACGTCTGCGAAGGTAGGTCCTACGGGGCTTATATACTACGATTATTCATACTTATTCTGTTGGAGCTGTTGGAGTCTCACGTCCTCTAAGCGACTGGAACTGAGCGGTTAGCGATCCTGTGGTCCTTCGGATAGGTTTTCAGCTGACGTAGCGAAGGGATTTCGTAGAATCTTTAGTTCGTTTCTCCTCTGATGAACCGCGAGTTGTTACTTGGCGGAAAGACGTCGGATCTGGGGATCTTTAAGTATCTTCCGGTAGACAGTCTTGTGGAGTTTTAGTGGAAAGACGCAGCTTCACTAAGGTGCTTCGGGAGGGGGTGCGGATCTTCTGTCTTGGATTATTGACTCGATGTTAGCAGAAGGTTGTATCTGCCCGGAGTCTTGAGCTGAGGGCTTCGAGTGACGCCCTATTCTATAAACCTTGGCGAGGGTGGTTTCCTAACGAAGCCTTATGGAGTTAGCTCAGGACAAGCTAGCGGTTTATGACTCTCCTAGCTAGTCTTTAGTCAGGGTTGATGCAGTCAGCGTTGGAGAAGAGGTCTTCACTTGAATCTCTTGCGTTGCTTCTCCTTGAGGGCGATTGTCTTCATGCATCCTCGTCTTCAGGTTTTTGGATTATTTTGTCCTTCTCGTGAGGAACTTCCCGTTGGGTTGGGTAGGGTCGACTAGAATAGTTAGTCTCCTAAGGTGGTTGGAAGGTCTAATATACCGGAGGTCAGTGTAGTTAGGTCTTCAATTCTTGTCTTGGTAGACATTTCTGGTGGTTTCTTGTGGATATTGAGGATCCTTTGGGGATTGACTTCCGGCTTCAATAGGGTTCTGGCTATAATAGACCGATAATAAGGGAGTGTTATGTGATCGACGAGTCTTGAGAGGTGAGTTGGATGGGGTATGCCATCCTGCTGAGGTGAAGTCTTCGAGTTGTTCTGTCTGGACGATGTCGAACTCCTGGTTCTTTCGATGCTTTTCCTCTCATATACTCTCGAGGTTAGCCTAGGTCTCATTACCGACAGCTAACACAGGGGTTTCCTGAGTTACTAGGTGGGTTATTGCTCCTCGAGTCACATTTTTAAGGAGGTCAAAGCAAACCAAAACATTGCAAACAAGGCGAACAGAGCGAGAGAATCACAATGTCCTCAGCAGACAACACACATCAAGCCACACATAATGCACCTAGGCAAGCAAACACAGTCAACGTTAGGGACCAAGGAGTTAACAACTCGCAATGTAGGGGAATCCTATTCTTAGGACTATTGACCCTAGGTATCGTTTTTCTTCAGGTCGGAGTCACTATCTTGCCGATAAATCCTTCATCGTATCTTGGACGCTTCTTGATAGTGCAACACCTGCTGTCTTCTGATATGAGGATTCCGTTGGTAGAGCGATATTGTAGTCTCCTTGTGTTTGCTGGTGGTTGCTTGTTGATGACCCACAAGTATAGGGGGTCTATCACAGTATTTTCAATAAGTAAGAGTATCGAACCCAACGAGGAGCAGAAGGTGTTGGCTAGTGGTATGGATCAGGAATTCTCTGCAAATACTTAGCAAACGGATTTTTAGGGGTTTTCGATAAAGCAAGTAAACAAAATACGAGTAAATAAAAGACAGTAGGAATAAATGCAGTAAGTGGTCCAATCCTTTATGTAGCAAAGGACAAGCCGGTTGTATTACTTAAGATGACCAAACGTTCTCGAGGACACATGGGAAGACTGTCAAGTGCTTTCGCTTCATATAGTTGATTAATCTTTTTTAGCTTGCTAAGTGTTGTGTCGGTGAACCTGTGCTAATGTACCGACCTTCCTAGGACTAATACATACTTGTGATTAAACCCCTTGCAAACATCCGTAAGTACAAGAAAGTAATTAAGGTAGAAACCTAACCATAGCTTTAAACTCTAAGACCCTTACGTCCCTTGTGCAATGGTTTCCTAACAGGGGTTCAGATTTCTGTCACTCCGGCAACCCCTACGATTGGTAGCCAAATACACAATGCATTCCCCTAGGCCCATATAGGTGAAGTGTCATGTAGTCGACGTTCACATGACACCACTAGAAGAAGTACACCACAACTTAAATATCAAACTATTGAATCTTTCTCAACACAACTCCACCACTAACAACATGACTTCTCCCATGTCCTCAAGAACAAAACGAACTACTCACAAGACATCATATGGATCATGATCAGAGATGGAATAATGATGTATAACATCTGAACATAAACAATAATTCAATGGTTCACTCAATAGCATCAACTACAAAGAGTAATCAACACCGGGAAAGTTTCCCCTATGAACTATGCAAGATTCAACACAATTGTTACATCAATATGGAGATGGTGATGAGGGTGCTGATGGTGATGATGGTGGTGGTGATGATGATGATCCCGATGAAGTCCAGCTTGATGGTGGTGTTGATGGCGATGATCTTCCCTCTCCGGGAAGGAATTCCCCCGGCAGAAATCTGTCTACCGGAGAGATCTTTTCTCTCGTTGTTTTCCACCCCAAAGAGGCGGCGGAATCTTTCTGTGGTTGCTCCCCGAGTCTTAGGGTTTCGGGAGGATAATATACGCTAGAGGGGAGTGCCATGGGTTGACCAGGGCGGCCACACCACCTGGTGGCGCGGGCCAGCCTAGGCCCCTTCTGGCTTCCTTGGTCTTCTGGAAAAATAGGATTTTCCGTATATTTTCCCGGATTTTCTGATCTTCATGAATTTTGCCTCCAAACAACACCTTTTCCATCAGAATCCTGACTGCAGCGGTCCATGCTCCAAAAGTAATCAACCATGCAAAAACAGATAAAATAACATAAGTATCACCTCGCAGTACGAAATATATCAATGAATAACAATGAATTATGACATAGAATAGTGATGCAAAATGGACGTATCAACTCTCCCCAAGCTTAGACTTCGCTTGTCCCCAAGCGAAACTGAGCTCAATAAACATGGCCTCAGGTTTATGGAGTGAAGAGTCGATAAAAGAAATACGGACAAGAAGCATCACATTCATCAATACATAGATCATAATAGAAGACAACTCACTATTATATAACTCAACTTGCAATGAGTAAAGGAAACACAATAAAGATACATAAAGTGAATCATAATTGGTAATGGCAAACTTAGCTCTTGGTCGAAGAATAGTTGATAATTTGCTGGAGTTCATAAATAACTGGTTTTCAAAGATAGCTTTCAAAGTAGTAAACATCAAGATAAGAGCAATGTGCAAAGCACGGAACATAAGAAACATGATTGAATAAATCATCATATGAATGAATGAAACACAACAACTCAAAATACTTGCTGAGATGGAAGGGAGTAGGTTTACTGACTCAACTAAGAAGTAAAAAGAAGGGCCCTTCGCAGAGGGAAGCAGGGATTGCAAGTCTCATAAAGAGCTCCCAAAAATTATGATACTTACTAGCTTTTAGCTCTCATTTCCCCTATCATAGGCATCTTTTGGTGATTAAGGTTAAAGTGGCACAACTAAGAGGATATGCTTGAAAAGTTATAAGTTGAAATCTCATGCCCCTTACTTATGAGTACCGAACCTCATGCTACTCAACATTAGTCATGAGTAAGCTCTTGTCATTGTAAATACATGTGTATCATTGAGAACCGCCAATGGGGTACCCCTTGCACATGACACAGGAGCTATCCCATAATCAAAATGACAAGGCAAGCAGACAATGAGCATCTCAGCAATATTTTTATTTGCTATTTGCATAGGTTTTTATTGAGGATGCTTCACAGAATGCTCACTATGGTTATGCTGCAAGTTTCCACCATGATTAGGCATGGCTTAGGCTAGTGGCCTAGGCGTTTCTCTAACACACATATAAACTCCATGATCTTACAAGTTCCACTTTTATTTCACACCGCTGGGATCCATAAGCAAAAGAACATGATATCAACTAGGTACAAAGTACTAATGCAATGTCGAAAGCGTTCCCCATGATGCATGGTTCTGCTAACTTCAACTCATAAAGCACAAGCATATACGCAACAAAGAAGGACCCAATGGTTCAGGTTTATTTAGTGCAAGAAAAGTAAGGTGTGCCATCAAGTTTGTGAGAGCTTTAATCACTAATTTTCACATAACAAGTTTAATTTGGAAGGTAGATAAAACAAGAATTTACTTGGAATAGCAATAATGCTAATAGGTAGGTATGGTGGACACAACTGGCAAAGGTTTTGGTTTTAAGGAGTGGATGCACGAGAAGAATTCCCTCTCAGTACGGGTTTTTGGCTAGCAAGGCTGGGTAGAAAGTACAAGAGTTGAAGAAACAAACAAACATACAAGTGATAAAAAAACCAACATGCAATCTTCCTTGGAAGCACAAAATATCTTAACTAGAAAATACTAGACTTATGAGCAAATCAAGAAAGAAAGATGATGAAATAATTTTTCTTTAGAGTACTTTTATCTTTTCTTTCAACTCTCAAAAACAGTGTTGCTACTGACCGAGCCAGGTTTGCCAAAACCAACTAAATTAAATCAATGATCCCGAAGTGATACCAATACTAACAACAAGATCAATCATGTAACCACGAATTGAAAACTAGTATAAGCTATGCAAAAGGGTGAATGATAGAACTTCTCATTAATATTCCATAACAGCAACTCACACCAAGGGATACATATCTAACGAGAGAGGGGACACTTCCATAATGCATACCATCCTACATAATAACTTCTCTATTCATGATATGACTCTACTAATAAGGTAAAAAGATAGAAGATAGTGATGTGATACCGCGGCACTCCCCAAAGCTTGGAACAAACCAAGGGGATGCCAAACCTGATGACGAATTACTCCTTGGGTGGTGGTATCCCCTTGATGAGCTTCTTGATCAATTTCCCCAAGTCCTCAATCTCGAAGGTGAGAGTACGAATCAACTCCGAGTTGTGCTTGATGCGGTGCATGATCATGTCAGATTGTGGATCCCAGCTCTTGTGATTCCTTTTCCATGCTTCGTTCTTGGAGTCTTCTTTCCCTGCATGGCGTGGAGCTAAACAGTGACGCGGAGGTTTCCCTCTAGTTGACATTCGTGCAGTCCTTCTGATCCTGGCAGGGTTCGCCACCACTCGAATGCTTGCAATGGTGGTACCGGTGTGCTTTGCCTCCTCTTCACCTTTGCTCTTGATCTCCTTCTCCTACCCGGGGTCTTAGAGATCTTCCTCCATAGGATCCTTTACTTTATCCTTGGCAGACACCATTGTGTTTCTAAACCTTCAAAGAGTATGTCCTGGAAGAAATAAATCGAAACAAAAACATGACGAAAACACGATATACAAACATCGGGGGATCCCGGGGATTATATATTACGAAGTTTCAGAACAAAAGGAAGGTACTAGGAGAAAACGAGTCAGAGGCAGAGTCCGGGGTGGACTCACGACCTGGTGGCACGGCCAGGGGTGGGCCCGCGCCACAGGGTGGTGTGATCCACCTAGGCTCCGTTTCCGTCCCTTTTTCGCTTCGTAACTTTCCTTATTGACTAAAAACTGCAAAAATATAGTTGGATAGTATTTTCGCGGAACTTTTATTACCAGAACTGTTACCTATTTGGAAGCGGACTCTGCAGGTCTCTGAATTTGGTATGTAGTATTTTCTTCCGGAGTCATCACTTGAATATCATCGATATCTTCATCTTCATACACTTATTACTTGAGTCATAAAACACTTGTCTTCCTTATTACACCATTATCTCCACTACCTGGAAATTTCTTTCACACAAAACCACATAGTTCTCATTAGAAACATTAGTATAAGTGAAGTGATAAAACCTTTTTTATCCAACTTCAACTGAAAACCATCAAAACATAAGCTACTTTAGCAACTCCTTCCGAAAACCCAAAAAGAATTCAAAAAGGAAATCGAATAAAGAAGTTAATGCAAGAGTGGCAAAATCTGTCAAAACAGACCAGTAGGTAAAGATCAATTTTTTCGAAAATATTTTGTTGCTCAAATCAAAAAGTGAAAACTAACTAAAGTTAAATAACAACCTGGGGCAGAAGCACAAAAATTACAGCTCAATCCGACATACAGAGATCTCTCACGAATTTTTACGGTGAAGCACAAAAATCTGTTTCGGGACAACAACTTCCCCAAATATTACTTCTCTCTCATTAGAGGTTAATCTTGACACAAGAACCAAACTAAAAGGATAAGGAGAGGTTATTACCGAAGTAATAACTTCCAAGACTCAAAGAAACAAAAACAAACTGAAAGCAAAAACAAATTGGGTTGTCTCCTAAAATGCTCTTTCTTTATAGCCATTAAGATGGGCATGATAATTTTGAAGGTGCTCACTCAGGAATATGAATTGAAGTGAAAGAGAGCATTAAGAAGCAAAAACACAAACACACACATTTAAGTCTAACCCACTTCCTATGCAAAGGAATTTTGTAAACAAACAAGTTGTTGAAACTAGAGGCTACTTGCATAGGAAGGCAAAAGAAGTGCAACATAAAAACTTTCAGCATAAAACAAGGAAACTTGATATTATTGAGATGCATAAGAACACTTTTCCCTCTCTCATAATAACTTTCAGTATCATGCATAAACTTAAAAATATAACTATCACAAGGGCCATCATAGCAGTGACCGCTTATTCTAACAGAAAACACATGAATACTAGCTCTCATAACACTACTTTGTGAAACAATATTAGAGGTATCCTTACAAAGGATAGTGTGTCCCTATTCTTCATATTTAGTAACAAAGTCTTTAACATTTGCTATTATTGGTTCATAAACCAATTTTTTATCAGGTTCAATAGCTTTACTTGTACTTTCATTAACCATACTAGCTATCATAGAATGTTCCTTTACCTTAACTGGGAAAGGCATTTTCTCAATATAAGGTTCAGGTAAGACATGATTAGCAGTATAAACTTCAGTATTTCTTGTAGGAACACTCTTAGCAATATCTTTATAAGGTTCATGATACTTATTCCACTTCTTTTTAGGCACTTCAATATAGGAAGCAAAAGCCTTAATAAGAAGCAATAGCTTGAGAGTCTAGACCATAAGCATTTTTTATATTTTGAAAGTCATCAGTTCCATAAAAGATTCAATGCATTCATAATCATAATTTATACCTGACTTTCTACCTTTGTCATTCTCCCAAGCTTCAGCATTGTCTTGAATATGGTCCAAAAGATCCCATTTAGCTTCTTCTTCCATGCGAGTGAATGATCCAGCACAAGAAGCATCCAATAAATCTTTATCATGAAGAGAAAGCCTTACATAAAAGTTGTTGATAATAATATTGTTGGGGAGCTCATGAATGGGACATTTGAGAATTAGTAACTTCAATCTCCCCAAGCCTGAGCTGTACTCTCTCCATCAAGAGGCCAAAAGTTGTATATTTGATTCCGATCTTTATGAATCTCACTAGGAGGATAAAACTTTGAATAAAAGAGAGGCACTATTTCCTCCCATTCCAGAGCTTGACCATTCTTCAGCAGCTTATACCATTCGTCAGCTCTTCCTTTCAGCGATAATGAGAATGAATTCTTCTTACCTTGATCTGTAGTAATACCTGCACACTTGAACAACCCGCATATTTGTGTATAAAGAGTAAATGATCACCGAGTTGGACAGTTCCATCCCCAAACATAGTAGTTATCCATAACACGATCAACAATTCTTGTAGGTATTTTAAAAACATCATTCTCAGCAGGTGGTGGTTTATCTACAACCTTAGAATTGGTAGTAGCATTACCAAATAAGAAACTCAGCGAATTATCCATAACGAAAATAAAGCAACTAGCAAAAGTAAACAATACTCACAGTAGAAGTTTCCTTTACAGTTCCACTCTCCAATAGCGCTTCACTCCCCGGCAATGGCGCCAGAAAATAGTCTTGATGACCCACAAGTATAGGGGGTGTATCGCAGTATTTTTGATAAGTAAGAGTGTCCAACCCAACGAGGAGCAGAAGGTGTTAGCTAGTGGTATGGATCAGGAATTCTCTGCAAATACTTAGCAAACGGATTTTTAGGGGTTTTCGATAAAGCAAGTAAACAAAATACGAGTAAATAAAACACGGTAGGAATAAATGCAGCAAGTGGCCCAATCCTTTATGCAGCAAAGGACAAGCCAGTTGTATTACTTAAGATGACCAAACGTTCTCGAGGACACATGGGAAGACTGTCAAGTGCTTTCACTTCATATAGTTGATTAATCTTCTTTAGCTTGCTAAGTGTTGTGTGGGCAAACCTGTGCTAATGTACCGACCTTCCTAGGACTAATACATACTTGTGATTAAACCCCTTGCAAACATCCGTAAGTACAAGAAAGTAATTAAGGTAGAAACCTAACCACAACTTTAAACTCTAAGACCCTTACGTCCCTTGTGCAATGGTTTCCTAACGGGGGTTCAGGTTTCTGTCACTCCGGCAACCCCTACGATTAGTAGCCAAATACACAATGCATTCCCCTAGGCCCATATAGGTGAAGTTTCATGTAGTCGACGTTCACATGACACCACTAGAGGAAGTACACCACAACTTAAATATCAAACTATTGAATCTTTCTCAACACAACTCCACTACTAACAACATGACTTCTCCCATGTCCTTAAGAACAAAACGAACTACTCACAAGACACCATATGGATCATGATCAGAGATGGAATAATGATGTATAACAATCTGAACATAAACAATAATTCAATGGTTCACTCAATAGCATCAACTACAAAGAGTAATCAACACCGGGAAAGTTTCCCCTATGAACTATGCAAGATTCAACACAATTGTTACAGCAATATGGATATGGTGATGAGGGTGCTGATGGTGATGATGATGATGATCCTGATGAAGTCCAGCTTGATGGTGGTGTTGATGGAGACGATCTACCCTCTCCGGGAAGGAATTCCCCCAGCAGAAATCTGTCTGCCGGAGAGATCTTTCTTTCTCGGTGTTTTCCGCCCCGCAGAGGCGGCGGAATCTTTCTATGGTCGCTCCCCGAGTATTAGGGTTTCGGGAGGATAATATACGCCCGAGGGGAGTGCCAGGGGTGGACCAGGGCAGCCACACCACCTGGTGGTGCGGCCTAGGCTGGCCCGCGCCAGGGGGTGGTGTGGGCCCCCTGTGGCCCATCTCTAGCCCCCCTTCTGGCTTCCTTCGTCTTCTGGAAAAATAGGATTTTCCATATATTTTCCTAGATTTTCTGATCTTCGCGAATTTTGCCTCCAAAGAGCACCTTTTCCATCAGAATCCTGACTGCAGCGGTCCATCCTCCAAAATTCATCAACCATGCAAAAACAGATAAAATAGCATAAGTATCACCTCTCAGTATGAAACATATCAATGAATAACAGTGAATTATGACATAGAATAGTGATGCAAAATGGACGTATCACTTGTATTCATCTTGTTCTCTTTGTCTTCACCGGGTTCCAGATCCTAGTTATTTAAAATCCGTAGGTTTGAAGTTTGGACGAGAGTTAGAGAAAACCATTTTCGAAAGCATTTACTTAGGGTAAGAGAAGAAGTAGAACTTTTTGAAACTCATTTAGAAACTAGTTTTTGAAAGCCTGGGTTTTCAAAATAAGGTTCCTGTCTAGTGACCAAGCTAACTAAGGTTGTCCTACAGTCAGGATGGCTCTGATACCAAGTCTGTGAGGCCCTCAGATTAATCCTCCAACAATCCCTGATATGCATACAACCACGATCCCATGATCAGTTAGTCGTGGAACATAACTGACAAGTATCAAAGTAAACATCCAATACATGCCGAACACGTGTCATACCTTATTTGCCATTATGGCTATATCAATCAACATCAGCAGAACTTCATTCAGCGCAGAGCCCGAGCCATGCCTTAACTTACAGGCAACTGACTCGGAGAACGTCCTAGCTCACATAGTCGTCCACTTCACCTTCTTCTCGATATCTAACCAAGTTAATAGCCAGGGACAATGCTAGTGAGTACTTTGAATGTACTCGCAAACCACCTTAATAGAATAATAAAACAAGAGGATATGCAATCTGGTTGTGGCAGTAGGTGGGCTCCAATGGAGGTTCTTTTCTAAAATAGTTTCTCTTGTAGATATGGCATCTGCATATCTTTGTTAAAACCTTTTGTAAAGCCCTTTTTGGAAACCTTTTGAAAAGTTTTGTAAACACTAGGATTGGGGTACCCATTTGTTCCCGTCTTCAGGTCGTCCCACAAAACTCCTTTCTCCTCCTTCCCACCATCCCATGGTCAAAACCTCTCTCCTTTACGACCATCCCATGGTCAAAACATTTCCAAAGCCATTTCTTTTCTGAAATCCTTTTTGAAAACAAAACCAACACCGCTCTACAGAAGTTTGTCCAACCCGTCCATAACCGCGGACATGGCTATTCAAATAGATTTACACTCTGCAGAGGTTGCACACTTTACCCACACCATCCGGGCACACTACCCTGATCTACACCGATCGTGGGTCGAGTAACCGATCAAGACTCTCCGGATGCCCACAGCAATATAAGTGCCTACCCTATGAGTGTTGTTCCCCTCAACACCGGGACGCCCTATATAGTTCAAAACCAACCGAAGCACTTTTTCCATTTCCCGAGTGTGCGCTTTCAATGAGGGGCTCATACTAACACGTGGATGTCCGTAGACCCTTCGTTCCTTCTCCAGGTCGATGTCTCACATGGACCCTTACAGGAGAAGGCCCACCCTCCAGGGATTTTTATCCCTCGTAGTCGTTGTGAGGCAGCTTATACCAGAATAAACAAACATCAAATCCAGCTCTGTCCCATTCTAGAGTAATGTGGTTGCATGGGTTAAGTTGTTATAGCTAAACTGCAAAGAACTGGGTGCGTTTTTGTAAACCTTTTTCCTCCAGCTTTCCCTCAACATTTTGTAAAACAAAACCCTTTTTCTTTCTCAACAACACTTGGGAGGTCCCACCTCACCAAGGTTTTATCATAAAACATTTGGTAAAACTTTTCCGGGGTCTTCCCATCCTATAGCTTTGCTTTGGCTAAATCAGGGTCTCCAAAGGGTTATGGTGATATGCACCATCTATTCTACTAGGGTCCAATAAGTGTCATCAAGGGGGTTGTACTTAATAGTACAAATGTGTAATAGTTTGGAGGGGCCAAACCACTACCATATATACATCAACATATAGTAAAACAATGCAGTTTTCATAAACAGTAGATAAACAGGCATAAGTAAAACAGTAGGACAAGGCTTATGAGCAAGAAGGTGGCTTGCCTAATGATCAGCAATATATCCCTGGACTTCTTCTTAGATAACCATTGCAACCAATAATAATCTGCAACTTCTTCTGGTCTCCGATATAATCGCATCTATCGTCGATATGGATCACATGCAAGCAAATAAATGACACAATCAACACTAGCCATACAAACATCAATACATAGATCAAGCAAGTGGACAATACAAGTTTACAAATCAGTAGGTCTTGTGTGGTTGAGTTTAGAACCATTGCAAAAACCCTAATTGTTGTGGTGGGATTTCCTTTATTCGGGAAATGGTCAAAACTACTAATGAAGGGGTTTGGGACCAAGGCCTAGGTAAGTATGGTATGCATGTGCAACCAGAATACCATCAGGTAGGTTTGGCAAAACAAGACCAACAAAAGTGGTTTCATGATTTTATCACTTTTCTTTAATTTCTTATGAATTTTCTAGTGATAAAGGCTCTAGTTTTACAAAATAATTCACTAGAAATGTTCTGTATGTCCAAAAATTATTCCCTTGGGTGGTTATGTAGGGATTGATGTACTTGTTCACTGAGAGTTGGAATCATGTCAAAATAATTATCAAAATGCCCTCAGGAAATTCCCAAAGGCAGTTCTAGAGCTGTTTTGTCTTTTTCACCAAATTAAATCTACAGAATATTTTGAGTTGATTCCAAGGGCACATGGTAGGTATTTAGAATAAATTTCTGAAGAACTTAAAATCAACCTTTTTGGAGTTGTGAGCTCCTGTGATGATTTATCTAGTGATAACACTATGGACAGAATTGCTTAATTCATTAGAAATCCTCAGAAGCTCAATAAATCATGATCTCCTGGATTTTGGTAGTACTAAGGGTATCACATCACATAGAGTTGGAATTAGGTCAATACCTTTCATATATTGGCATAGAGAATTTTCTAAAGACAGAATATAATTAAACTTGTCATTTTTATATCGTCAGATCTATAGTTCTACTTAGCTGGAGACAAGGGCTATTAGATAGGTATATCAACTACCTTTAATAGGCACTTTGAATCATACCATTTGGGTATGTACAACTCACTGTGGAAATTATTTATTGAAAAAGATATAGTTTAGTGGATTTAATGTCAATAAATAATGATATTTACAATTGAAGAAGTACCAGTTCTGAATGTTGCACAAAACACTATGGTACTTGGTAAAAATTAGATTTGGATAAAAAGTATTACTTTCCATTTTTATTTGCATTTAAACCAGCAGGTAACTTGCAGATCTAGGAATACAGGAAAAAGGGAAAATAAAAGGGGGCTTCGTGGGCCAGATCTTCCTAAGCGTGGGCCACACAACACAGATCCGGCCCAACCAGGGCGAGGCTGCGCACGAGAGAGGGCTTTCGAACCCAACAGGCGGGGCCCGCCTGCCAGCCGCAGCGGGTGGCAAAGCGGTAAGGAGGGACGGGGGCCGTCCGATTAGAGGGCGATGGATGGCCCTAGCTCGTCATCTTCCTCTCGACAACGGCGGTGGGGGAAACCCTAGAAGAGGGTGGCAGGGGCGCGAGGAGGCTTACCGGGGACTCGCCGACGGCCGAGGAGGAGACAGGGGGACGTGGTCGACGACGACGACTCCAGGGAGGGGCGGCAGGGTGCCATTTGCTTTAGGGAAGGAGCTCGTGCGATGTTGGCCGAGGGGTAGCTTCGGTAGCTCGTCGGAGTTGCTTTCAGGGACGCTGCATGTTGAGAAGAAGGGCAGGGTCAGCTGCAGAAGAGCAAGGGGAGTTCAAGGGAGTGATATGCAGAGAGAGGAGAGCAAGAGAGGGAGAGTTGCGCTCAGTTCTTGAGCAATGGCCGAAAGGCCATTCTTTTCTTCTCTCGGGCAGGGGAAGGCAATGGAGGAGGGAGTGGAGTACAGTGGAGGTGAGAGGGGGAAGTGGGGGGAAAATGAGCCAGGGAGGGGGTGTGGGGTGGCCTCTGGCCTATTTAAATCGAGGTGGATAGGTTAATGATGGACAAGGTGTAGGAGGAGTTTGGGGAGAGGGTGTTGGCCAGGCATTGGTCATACAAGGGCGCTTGAGGGAGTGTGGTGGGTCTCTAAGTCGAGCAGGGAGATAGGGAGGGAGTGGTGGAGCTTGCTGCTGCTTTAAATGCAAGATTTAAAGAAGAGGGTTCCTTCTCTCTTCATCCAAGGGACCTAGGGTAGGGGAGGCCACATGCTACAGTATAATTTGACCAGAGAGAGGGAGAGGTGCTGTGTTTGCCAAAGAGCTGGGGGAGGATGGTGGGGAAGGGGTTTGGAGTTGAATAAAGGGTTAAACTCCATTTCGGCCATATGGATGCTCATGAAGCAATCCTCCAATAATTGATCTTGCAAAGGTGGGATGGTGGTAGTGGTAGCTTGGTAAGGTCAAGATATAATTCCATGACTTAATTGAGATTTTTTTAGAGGATTTTAAGTGCATTTTTTGATCAATTATTCAAAAAGTGCAGATATATGGGGTATGATATATGGATCTCAATTGAGCCAGAAGTTGGGGAAGTTCTTTGGCAAAAACCAAACTTTCCCTTGGGAAAGGAGTTTTGGAGATTTTGTCTATAAAAGAGATTAATTAGATTTGGAGCCATAATAATTATGGATAATATTTTATAAATCTTGATGATCAAGGTAGATGATGTAGACGAGGTGTAGTAAGCATTTGCAACCTTGGGAATTGGAAATCCAACTTGGGTTAGATGGAAAACAAGGAGTTGTGGATCTAGGGTGATGTTATTTTTATACCACCAAAACCTTGCTAGATCTTGGAGCTCAGAGCTCACCTTGATGCAAGGAATAGATGTATAGTTAGAACAAGTCATATAGATGATCATGGCAGAAAGAGTTTGGATTGGTTACATTTGAGGTGGTCTGGAAGTGATGGCAAACTATGTTGATAATAAGGCTACCATACCAGATGAGTCATGATGCCTTATAAACCATGTGGGTTTAAGAAGCACAAAGAGCCACTTGGAACCAGTGAAGTATATGTTGATAGAACTATATGAGTAGAACACAACCATGCAAAGATTTGGTCCATAGAAGGTGGGGTGGTGGTGTGAGCTTCTATCAAAGTAGGCATGTTGACTAGATTTGCAGGAATTGTTATTTTCTTGCCTGCAAAACCATCAAGAACAAGTGTGTTGGAGGATAATATAACCAAGGGCAAGAGTGGCCCTTGGTTGTCCTTAGGATGGTTAACAAGATGGTTTAAATGAATTTCCAAAAATGCACCAGGGTTGAGAAAGGGAGACATTCAAAAAGGTGATGTTGAAACGGTTTCCAGACTTAGTCAAATTTGGCAGTTCTGAGGATTTTGACTAGAGTATGAGAGGGGATGTTTTTGATGGGTTGCAAGGTACCCAAGCATCATCAAGTGGAGGATGTTGAAGTGTGTAATGAGTATGAAGGATCCATGCTTGATATTGGTCTTCATTGACTTGGAAGCTTCTAGATTAGATCACTTCAGAATTGATCTGGTTAAGGGTTTTTGATGACCATCTAGTGGCTAGAGATCAGATCCATCTTGTATTCTTTCTTTGGGTTTGGGCATTTTACAGTTTCTTGATCCTAGGGTATGAGCTCCTAGAGTAGCTCATACTACTTCTAAGCAATCAAGTCAAACAGCAGATCTAGGCAATTCATCTTACAAACAAATCAACTACTACTAGGGTTACCATCAAGCTTAGCTTGAGGTAAGGATGGGCAATCCTGAAGGGTTGGAGTTTGAATATGGTAAGAGTCCTTGGTATCCCTACCAAGAGTAGAATTCAAAAGTTTTATACAAGGTTTTGAGAATCCTAGAGGTAGGAGTAGTTGAAGGTTCTGTCTTGAGAACATAAGGGATTATTTATATAGCTCTCCATAGTTTGATCAATAGAAGCTAATAAAATATTTTGTGTTGCAAGGGCATCTTGGCTTCAGTTTTGAAATGCCAGAACATTTGAGAATATGAAACATAAGCCAAGACATTTTTTGTTAAATAGTTTTTGTCAACCAAGGTTGAGGTAAGGAGTCTATCATCTGTTGCACATTCAGAGGCATAAGCACAAACAAGTAATCAAGCAACACTACATCAATCAATAAGAAAAAGTTTTTGTTCCCCCTGATTTTTGCATTCTAGACTACTAATCAAGGTTGCTGAAATTGGGATGTTACAGACAAATTGTTATACCTCAAGATTCTCCAAGCTCTTCCCAAGCTCCTCATTACCATGACTCTTCAAGCCCCGGTCAATGTCAAGCTCGTCCAGTTCTACCTCTCCAAGATTGTGGAACTGCACAAGATAATGTTGATCAAGGTCAAGCTCTACAAGAACAAGGTCAAGCTAACAACGACCAAGTCCAAGCTAATGTCTCTCCAATTATTGACGATGATCCTCCAATGGTTGATATTGATGAAGATAGTGATCAAGTTCGTGTATATAGTCAAGGCGGGGACTCAAATCATGGTGATGACCAAGTGGTAGCTCAATGGTCTCGTCTTTCGACCCAATCCCACCATCAAGAATATCGTCTCGCCAAGCTCATCAAAGATGACCATACCCTTAACAATGTTTATGGATATTTCAATAGGGGTTCTACTACTCAGAGTCAACTAACCTCCTGTAGCTCTCACCATGCCTTTATTTCTCATGTTGAACCCCATAAGGTCTTCGAAGCACTTGAATACGATGATTCGCTTGTTGCTATGAATGAACAACTTCACAACTTCAAGAGGAACAAGGTGTGGACATTAGTGGAGCGACCAAGAGATTGTCAAAACGTCATCGGGACGAAGTGGATATTCAAGAGCAAGCGTGATGCCAATGGGATAGTCGTTCGCAACAAGGCAAGGTTGGTAGCCCAAGGATACTACCATGTTAAGGGCATTGACTATGGTGAAACTTATGCCCCCATTGCTCGTCTTGAATCCATTCACATGCTTCTTGCCTATGCTACTCATCATAATTTTAAACTACAACAAATGGATGTTAAGAGTGTTTTCCTAAATGGTCCCCTAAAGGAGTTGGTGTATGTGAAGCAACCTCCGGGGTTTGAGGATCCTCTCTTCCCTGACCATGTCTACAAGCTTGATAAGGCACTATATGGTCTCAAACAAGCCCCACGTGCGTGGTATGAGTGCCTTAGAGAGCTCTTGTTAGACCGTGGTTTTGAAGTAGGGCTAATCGACCCTACTCTTTTTACTAAGAGAGTTGGAGGAAAATTGTTCATTTGCCAAGTTTATGTTGATGACATTATTTTTGGGTCTACTAACAAAGCTTTTAATGAGTATTTTTCCAAGCTCATGGCCGACCGTTTCGAGATGTCTATGATGGGGGAGATGGAATTCTTTCTTGGATTTGAAGTCAAGCAATTGAGGGAGGGCACCTTCATCAACAAAGCCAAATATATTCAAGATATGCTGAAGAAGTTCAACCTTGATCAAGTCAAAGGAGCCAAGACTCCCATGCCCATAGTGGATAATCTTGATCTCGATCCCAAGCGTAAGGATGTGGATCAAAAACTTTATCGCTCTATGATTGGTTATTTGCTTTATATTTTTGCATCCTGACCAGATATTATGTTGAGCGTGGGTATGTGTGCAAGATTCCAAGCCGCACCAAAAGAAAGCTACATGGTGGCGGTCAAGAGAATCTTTCAATATTTGGTCCATACCCCAAACTTTGGGTTGTGGTACCCCAAGGGATCAAGCTTTGATCTCATTGGATACACGGATTTAGATTGGGCGGGAGACAAGGTGGAAAGGAAGTCAACCTCTGGTGCTTGTAAATTTCTTGGAAGATCCTTGGTATGTTGGTCATCCCAGAAGCAAAACTGCGTGTCTATGTCTACCACCAAAGCCGAGTATATCTCCACCACAAGTTGTTGTGCTCAATTGCTATTGATGAAGCAAACTCTGAAGGATCTTGGTCTATCTTTCGGCAAGGTTACCCTTCTTTGTGACAATGAGAGTGCCATTGCCATTTCTCACAACCCGGTGCAACACTACCATACCAAGCATATTGAGATTCTCCATCATTTCATTCGGGATCTTGTTGCAAGAGGAGACATTTTTTTGGAGTATGTTCCCACCAAGGCCAATCTAGCAGATATTTTCATGAAGCCTCTTGATGAAGCAAGGTTCTGGGAGTTAGAGCATGAACTAAATATCATAGATTCGAGCAATGTGTCTTGAGTGACTTGCACACTTACCCGTGTCTCAAAGAATATATTTGTTTGGATGTAGGCATGGACTTAGGGGGTGTGTATTTCCTCATATGAACCAACACTCTCTCTATTATGCGCACATCAACGTGTTCATCCTCTATGGTCTCTCAAGGATAGAAAATGAGCTTCAATGATGAGTTTTGGTAATGAACCCAAGATATATCTTCGCGGTGTCAAGCCAAATTTACTCATATATGGTGGCCTCGTCCACCGACCCCTTTTGTCATTTGTGTGTTTTCCCTCTTGTTTGTTATTGGTATTTCTCTATGTTTTTGATGTTGTTCTTTCATTTTTGGGTGTTCATTTGGTTTTTCACAGTTTGTCTCATATATCCCAAGCATGTTCTCTTCCTAAAGACCCTTCTATTTCCTACACAAGTTCTTCCTTCCCAAATTCCAAACCTGGGAAGTGTTTTCTGGTGGCACCAGAAATTCTGGCCAGGAGCCGGTAGTACTAGTCCTAGGAGAATTTCTCCGAAAGTTCTCCCTGGAACAGTACTACCGCCTGTGTCATAATTTTCTGCGTCACTGGTAGTTCCGGCCCTTGGCCAGTACTACCGGTCGTGCTTGTTGACCTATAAGTATTGGGCCTAGGAAGAAAACAGGAACCTTTCCCCTTTTTCCCGGACCAATCTCTTATAGGGAGCAACCGCCGGCAAGGATTCTCCCGCGGAGGCGCCGCCGGCACCTCCGATTCTGGCCATGCCTTCCAGATCTTCTCTGTGGGATCCTTCCCCACCTCGATCTCCCACCATGGACTTCGGTATTTGCCCACAGCTCCCTCCATTAATGGAGATCTTGCTCATCCTCTTGCTTGAGTTAGGGCACACCATGTCTAGTCTTGTTCTTTGGCTAGAACTATCTAAGGATATCTTGGTAGGCCTAGGAATCCTTGTTGGGGTATATTGGACCGATACATTGAGTGAATCCAAACTCTGTTCATCGTAGATCTGATGAACTGCCTCATTCGTGCACTCACCAGTACTATCGGTGAGGCACAACCAGTACTTCTGGTGGCTTTGTCACCACCGGTAGTTCCGGCAGTTCACCAGTAGTTCCGGCAATTCACCGGAACTTCCGGCGCACCAAGTTTTAACTCATTTTCTATATCTTTTCAATCTCCCTTTGTTTTTCCCTTCGAACTTGTTTACTTGCCCAACCATTCTCTCCCTCCCTTATGCTTTCTTCTCAGGGCAAGGTGGTTCCCATGGTGGCTCCGAGCATTGACGTACATCCTCAGGTGCTCCTCTAGAGTTTGATGAGGATGATCTCGAAGTTGTGCGTCTTTTTAGCCAAACAACCAGTTAGAGATCAGCTGTTGCGTGTCATGCAGCCGAGGCTGAAGGGAAGAGGCTCGTTGTGTCCTCCAGCAAGAAAACCACCTTAGGGCCCAACTCGTCTAAGAAGAAGATCTCTTAGTGGCTGCAGTTAGCTTATGAAGAGTTTCATAGGCAAGATCCATATCGTGTTCCCCGTGATCATGTTGCTCAAGACCCCTATTTCTATACCGTTCGGCAATAGGAGATTTATATTGAAGTCTATTCAACAAATAATAAGAATGTGGTTGCTCCCTAGAAACACATCCATGTGGCCCACATGGAGAGCAAGAGTGCTTATTTTGGTGAGGCGCTTGACATGTGTAGGAGGTTTGGCCTCATCAAGCTCATGGAGCATCGTCAGAATTATGATGAGAGGGTCATTTCTCAATTCTACACCACTCTCTACATAGATCATGATCCCAAGGATGTGGCAATGAAGTGGATGACTCATGACAAGCTGTTGTCTACCAAGTGGTATGAGTTTGTGGATCTCTTGGCTATCCCATTCAACTAGGCAAGCGTGCAATATGGATGGCGCAACAACAACGATAAGGCTTCCGCTCCTGAAGTTTTGGAGCCTCTGTACATTGAAGGTTGGGGTGTGAATGGTTAGGTGGATCATCTTCTTCCAGTCTATGACATCATGCGTAAAGTGTACCAAAACACCATTGCCCCCAAGGCAGGTAACTTCGATCATATCCATGCCTTCCAGATTGATCTTATGTATCAGACATATATCCACAGGGAGTCTGTTGAGCGGCTTGATGTTATGCATTATCTGTTCCATGAGATTTGACTTACACTGATTTATAAGAGGTCATGTTCTTATGCTCCTTACATTCAGACTCTTATCAATCCCAAGTGGCGGGAAGCCACCCACTCTTGTTTTCCCGAGGATGCTTTCACTATCCATGAGGAGAAGACTCTCCATGTGATGAAGCATGAAAAACCTAGGTCTCAAGAGGAAAAGGAAGCTACCATTTGGAAGCCTGAGAGGGAACATGCTGGGGCATCAGGCCATGGTAGGTCTAGTGCTGGGGATCGAGCCAAGGCCTCTCCTCCTCCTAGTCTTGAGAGGCATCCATCTTGGGCAAAGCGGCTGATGAAGAAGCTCAAGAAGTCCTTTTGCTTCATGCAAGACCGTGAGTACCAAGCCTATGTCGTATGGAGGCACAATGTCAAAACAGAGAATGCCATCACGAGGAAGCTCGATATTGATGTATCTCCTGAGTCCAACTCCGTCACCGCTCCCAAGGATTAGTGGGTGAATGCGCATTGCAAGTGGACTGATAGTGATGATGAGGATGATGTCACCGGTCCTCTTCCGTCCGCTTGGGAGCATGCCACATGGAACCCCGAGCCTTCTCCTCCTTATGTTGGTGGTTGGGGTGCGTAGTTTGGTAGCTCTTTCCCTTTTTGGCATATTGATGCCAAAGGGGGAGAAAGCTATCTATTAGGGTGTTACAGGATTTGCATGGGTCTTGTCATGAGCTTGTTTTTTCTTTGATCCTTATATGCTCGTGAACATTTTCTCTCTCTACATATGTTTGTGGACCTCCGTTATTTGTGTTACTATATGTATGAGAGTATGTACTATGATGTCTATGTGGTATTCTCGTGGTTGGTTGTATTTGGTGGAGCTATCTCCTTTATCTCATATATTGTCTCTCACCATATGGTGGTTGGTGCAAAGGTATGACTCACTCTCTTTCATTTATGTCCTTGCACTTGTGTTGCTTTTGTAATGGTAAGGGGGAGCCTTCCCTTGTGTGTGCTTGTTGCATTCCATAAGCAAATTTTTATCTCTTGCACACATCTAGGGGAATCTATTCTTACATTACAAAAGGTTGTTCTCCTATGTTCTTTATCTATGCAAATCTTATGGGGTTGTCATCAAACACCAAAAAGGGGAGATTGAAAGGATATCGATTTCTCTAAGTATTTTGGTGTTGATGACAACTCCACTTGTGGTTTAACCGTTTTCCTAAGTTGCATGTTCTACTTATGGACATTTTTGTGCGTGGACTCATCTCTTGAAGACTCATGAAGACGGTGCCTCTTATTTAGTCTTTCTCTTCTTTTGTGTTTTAGGAGGCAGTAGTATCAAGAGGGGGTCCTGAAAGGGTAATTGCCCCTATGTGGGGTTTTGGTGATTAATGACAATCCCTATGGACTAATGTTTTCATTGATTTTTATATGAAGGAATATTCCAAAGGTCATGCTTGTAGTCCATATGTTGGATTCAAGTATGGATGCCATGAAGATAAAGATATACCTTGATTTTTGGCATCAAGATCATCGAACTGAACAGAAGAATATGATATGTTCAAGATCTTGAGAGTGTGATCTCGATAGAAGAATTCAAGATATGGCTCTAAGTCTGTGTCATGATAGCCTCATTAGTTGAGCTATGGTTGACTAAGATTTAGAGCATGTAATCAAAGGAAGAGTTCTTTATGTACCTCAAGAGATTGAGATGGAGCATGAGAAGATACATGGTTGACCAATACAAAGAGTGAAGATTAGGTTCAAGTTTGGTCAACACGTGAAGCATAAAGAATGTACCACATGTATTGTGGTATGGTAAGCTTGTCAATTATGCTTCATGAACTAATCCATTATATATGTGCCTTTGTGTTATCTATATGGGATAGGTATCTTTCCATGGGCATGCCTCAAAAGTAAAGATCTCATATAGCCCATGAGAGGATGACATCAAGTGGTGATCGTCATCAAGGTTGAGAAGGGCAAGTTCAAGATAAGCATCTCGAGAAGATCATTTGCTTGAAGCTTGTCGTCCATATTGGTGATAATGGACATGTGAAGACGTGTCTTAATGAAGCTATCCCATAGTGGTGTATGGGGAGCAAATTTTGAGTCTTCACAAAGCAACAATGATCAAGTGATGCATTCCGGCTTGGATGGAGCTTGAAGCATTATCATCAAGATCAAGAGGGATGCGCAAGGCAAAGGTATGGCCTTGCTAGGTTTTCCTTTTACCGGTCTCAAGGTGGTTGTTGGGAGACCGGGTTATAGGATAGATAGCCGCACTATCAAGAGGGGCTTTCGGTTGGGTAACTTGATCACATCGTCGTAGGGAGCTCAATCCTTTGCATACTTTGCATATTCCTATTTTGTTGCTTATTGGTGTTTATCCATCTGAGTTTATTGATCTTGTTGCTAGCTCTTCAACAAGCCCAAGTTCATCGAAAACGGAATTCGTATGCATCTTCTATGGCGTTTTCGAGTTTGAAGGTTTTACCGGTTCTTCTTATAGGGAAGCTTCATACCTTTCTTCATTTGGTTCTATCCTCCTTTGTTTTACTATGATTTTTCTCCACACCATCTTGTAGAGCTTGTTGTCCTCGTCAAAACAAGCCCAAGATCATCGAAATCGGAGTCCGGATGCAAAAGTTATTGCGTTTTTCGTGAAGTCTGTTTTAGATCCGGTTCAACCGAGATTCAACCGGGATTCATACCGGGATGCCCGGTTTCGCAACCGAGTCTAACCGGGATTACTCTCTGTAACCCTTCCCGGTTAGATACGGTTCAACCAGGATTCAACCGGGTTCAAACCGGGACTCAACCGAGCCTGATGCCGGACCGTCCGGTTTTTGGGCCGGTTCAACTGAATTTCAAACCGGGTTCGCGCAGATTTCTCCCAACGGTCATATTTGCGTTCCCCTATAAAAGGGATTCTTCCCCCAACGTTTTTCGGTGTTCTTGAGCCCGAAATTGACCTCCATTATTAACCCTCTTGAGCTTGCTCCCTCCCCATTCCCTCCTATGATTCTTGCATCTTTTTGAGGGCTTTGGAAGAGGAGATCTAGATCTACAATCCCCACCAATCAATTCCTATTCTAAGTGAGGGGAACCCCTTGGATCTAGATCTTGAAGTAATTTTTTGATTTCTACCATTGTTCTTCCTCTCTAATTCCTCCCTAGCAATTGTTGCTTTGGTGGGATTTGAGAGTGAGAGATTTGAACGCCCTTGGTGTTCTTGCTTTGCATTCTTGTATAAGTGTTGAGCTCTCCACTACGATTTTTTCAAGTGAGAGACCGTGAGTTTTTTGCTCTTGGAGGGTGACCTCCTAGTTGGCTTAGCGGTTGGTGCCGCGGTGTCCTCTTCGTGGAAGATTGTGAAGAGACCCGGGCTTCTCCTTCGTGGAGCTTGTGAAGTGGTCGTGGAGCTTGCCATCTCCGGAGTGGAGGAAAAGCTAGCCATAAGGAAAGGGCCTATTCCTTCGTGGGATAGACTCGGAGAAGAAGGTGAGGCTTCGTGGCGTTGGGAAATCCTTCTTGGAATCCCACACCTCTCCAACGTGACGTACCTTACTTGTAAGGGAACACGGGAATACATCTTCGTCTCCGCGTGCCTCGGTTATCTCTATACCTGAGCTTACTTTTGATACGTTTCAAACGTATCCATCATTTTTGATGTTCCATTCTTGGTTTTATCTACTTTCTTATGTTTTGTCCACACTTTGGAGTACTTTTCATATGATTTCTTGGACTAACCTATTAACAAGACCCATAGTGCCAGCTGCCTGTTTTCTGCTGTTTTTGGTTCCAGGAAAGTGAGAAAAAGAATATTCTCGGAATTGGACGGGACAAAAGCCAAAGTCAGTTGTTCACCGAGGGACAACAGGAGCCAGAATACGAGACGGAGATGGGCTGGGGCCCAGCCACACCACCTGGCCGCGCGGGCTAGGCCTGGCCGTGCCTGGGGGTGGTGTGGCTGCCCCAGGCACCCCCTCGGCCTCCCTCTTCGCCTATAAGTTGCCTCCTGACCTAAAAACCCTAGGGGGTCGACGTTTTTCCAGAAAGAGTTCCGCTGCACCGCCACCACTAGATTCCGTGATTCGGAACCAGAAACTTCGTTCTAGCACCCTGCCGGGACGGGGACTTGGAGGAGATCATCGCCATCATCATCACCATCGCTTCTCCATCGACCATCCATGTTTTTCCCATCTATGAGTGAGTAATCCCCCACTGTAGGCTATGGGGATCGTAGGGATTGGATGAGATCGTTCATGTAATGGCATCGGATTGTTAGGGCATGGTGCCTAGTATCTATTATTAGTGCTTTTTGACTTTGTTGCAACTTGTTATGCTTAATGCTTGTCACTAGGGCTCGAGTGCCATGATTTCAGATCTGGACATGTTATTGATTCATTATGACAGTATTCTTTATGGTCTTACCTGCAAGTTGTATACACACGTTGTTGTCTAGAACCAAAGGCCCTGAAGTGACATAAATCAGGATAACCGGAGGGAATGGCCTTGATGTGAGGATCACATGTGTTCACGGAGTGTTAATGCTTTGCTCCGGTGCTCTATTAAAAGGAGCACCTTAATTTCCAGTAGTTCCCTTGAGGCCCCGCTGCAAACGGGCTGGCAGGACAAAAAGATGTTGTGCAAGTTCTCATTGCGAGCTCATATGACTATATATGGAACACATGCCTATGATTATATAGTACTTGGATGCTTTATCTTATTTATCTACAAATGCCCTATGTTCTGATTGCTATATGAATTGTCTTGTCCATGCAACGCCCGTCCATCCATCCCTATGCCTACCGCGCTTTAATCCTAATGTTTACTGCAATTCTTACTACTGTCTTTACTTTTACTACTGCTATTACTTTGCTATTGCTACTACAAAACTGTTGCTACTAATAAACTGTTGTGAGCAAGATTGTTTCCAGGTGCAGCTGAATTGACAACTCAGTTGTTAAGGCTTATAAATATTCTTTGGCTCCCCTTGTGTGGAATCAATAAATTGGGTTTCACTTCCCTCGAAAATACCGTGATACACCCCCTATACTTGTGGGTCATCAACTTTCCTTGTGATAGCCATCGAGCTTGAAGTACTTATATCTTGCTTATCACTTGTGGTATATTTATCTTGTGCTATCTTGCTTAGCTTAACTTGTTGTTGGTGCACTTAGTTGAGCCTAGTGTATTTAGGTTTTTTGCTTGTAGAATAAACGTTAGTTTAATTCCGCATTCTATCAAGCCAAAACCATAATAGTTTTGAAATTGCCTATTCACCCCCCTCTAGGCGACATCTCTATCCTTTCAGGTCCACCTAGGAAGGTTGCGGGAAATCACGTTTTCATGCACAGATTATACTTGCACCTCCACGGCCTTCCTATTGTTCAGCGAGAGAGTGATCCTATGAGGTGTTTGGGCCATTTCTGCCCTGGCTAGAAGTACCGGCCATGTGTCAATAGTTCTGCCCGTAGCTTTCTGCGGGGCTGGCCTAGGTGGTAGTTCTGACTCATGTACCAGCCGAAGTTCCGCTCACATTCAGTAACTCTCTGTTTGGAGTGTTCAAATTGACGGAATTAACATCAGAAGTCAGACCGGTAGTACCGGTGGGAAGTACCGGTCAATCCTGACCAAAACTTCCAGTTGGCACTACCTGACCACTTCCTTCGGTACCCATGAGCGGTACACCTGCCCAGCTTCCGGTAGTTCTGACCAGGGGCCTCACGGCCCAGTATTTCTGGCTCTAGTTCCGATCCAAGTTCATCCGACACCCTTGTTCGGTTTAGTGATACTTCTGTTTGAAGTGTCTATTGGATTTGCAGCATAGAAAACAAAAAATTCCTATGATGTGAACTATTATACGCAAAGATCTATCTACTAGATACAAGCAATGGGTGGATATACACCCATAGAGAACATACCCTTGAAGATTGACAAAGCATTGTTAACGAAACTGATTTCGTGGTTGATGTAGTCGTAGACTTGCCGATCTCAGGATCGTGATCAAGTCCAGCAGGTGCAGCACCACCAAGTCTAGCACCGCAAAGCAGTGGTGCATATGTGATCGCACACACATCCGGTACTCCGACAACCTCCGTACCTCGCTCCAGCAAAGCAGTAGAAGCAGCAACTCCTTTCCAGATAAAGCCACCGGGAACATGTATCTCGCTAATTCGAGACCATGGGGAATAATTTCTAGAGGGGGGGAGAGATCCTTCATAAGTAGGTGTGTTGTGAGAGGAGGAGAGGGGGGACTTTTATAGGGAGAGGGGGCAGCCCCCTCCCATGGCCGGCGGCCATAGAGGTGCCCCCACCTCTTCCTTCATTCATGTGGGTGGATGCTTGATGTCTACGCACGCTTCTATTCTTGTAGACAGTGTTGGGCCTCCAAGTGCAGAGGCTTGTAGAACAGCAGCAAGTTTCCCTTAAGTGGATCACCCAAGGTTTATCGAACTCAGGGAGGAACTGGTGAAAGTTATCCCTATCAAGCAACCCTACAATCAAGATACAAGAAGTCTCTTGTGTCCCCAACACACCCAATACACTTGCCAGGTGTATAGGTGCACTAGTTCGGTGAAGAGATAGTGAAATACAAGTAATATGGATGATTATAAGTGGTAATTGCAATCTGAAATAATAGTGGCAGCAAGAAAACATGTAACAGGACTGATTGTAAACGGTGTTTCAATGTTTAGAAACAAGGCCTAGGGATCATACTTTCACTAGTGGACACTCTCATATAAATATCTTCTCTTCATTATTCTACCATGAACTACTCTCCGGTTGGATGATGTTGGGCTATAACAGCACACCTTAAAGTTCGCATTCCCCATCTAGATAACCCCTCACTGTCACCTTGAGCGCTAGATGGTTCCAACAAACACCACAATCTCATAGAGACATGCAACTCAAATTATACTCATGATAAGTATTTATGTAACCTTAGCCAAAGTGCCACACGGTGTGCACACTGTCAACTTCACACGCGTGGGGATAAGCAGAGATTAATTAAAGCACTTGACTAGCAAAATAGATCTATAGATTACAAAGCTCATGATCTCATAAGATCACGCATAGAGAGAGAGATGAACACATAGCTATTGGTAGAGCCCTTACCTCGAGAGAGAAATACTCCATCTTCATCATGGGAGTCAGCAACGGCGATGGAGATGGAAGTGGAGTCAATGGAGATGGCTCCGGGGGCACTTCCCCATCCCAGCAGGGTGCTGGAATAGAGACTTCTGTCCAACGAATCTCCTCTTCGGTGGCGGCGGCGCTGTGGAACTTTTCGTGGAATTCTAATCTTGTATCTACGATTTTCGTCCCGGGGGAATATATAGGCAAAGAGGCGATGCCAGAGGTGGGCTAGGGTGGCCACATCCCTGGTGGCGCGGCCAGGGGTGACCCGTGCCACCCTAGGGTGTGCCAGCCTCCTGGATCCCCTTTGTCTCCCCTTTGGACTCCGTGTCGTGTCAAGAAAAATAGGAACTTCGGCTTTTGTTTCATCCAATTCCGAGAATATTTCTTTTCTAGCTTTTCTGAAACCAAAAGTAGCAGAAAATAAGCAACTAGCACTGCAGCATCTTGTTAATAGGTTAGTTCCAGAAAATGTATGAAAATACCTCAAAGTGTAAACAAAACATAAGAAAGTTGATATAAAACAAGCATGGAGCATCAAAAATTACAGATACGTTTACGACGTATCAACATCCCCAAGCTTAATTCCTGCTTGTCCTCGAGTAGGTAAGTGATAAAAAGAATAATTTTTTAGGTGACATGCACCATCACAATCTTGATCAAGGTATTTGTAAAATTTTGATAGCTGGGATCATAGTACTCTAACATAGATATGAAAGATATAGTTCTAACAATAAGACATATCAGCTATGTTATAACATGAAAAGGTACAAACAAAAGATCATGAATAACAATGCTTTGAAAGACATTTGTTTGTTTCACATATAGAAAACATAATAAGAATGGTATTCAGCTTGTTCTCATGGTATAGAAAAACATAAATGCATAGGACACCTTCAAAGTTCATAAGGGTGACTAGATACAAATAATTTAAGAACAAGCAATATCAAAGTTATGAATCAGTCAACAAGTTTTGGGACAATGCACATTAAACTAAGAATGACCACTATTCTCTCTCAATAGGTGCATAAAGATAGAAGATGGAGACTCAACATAAAATTAAAAAAGAAAGGCCCTTCATAGAAGGAAGCAGGGATTCAAGTTTCATAAAGATCTTCCAAAAATTATAGTACTTATTAGCTTTCATCTCTCATTTCCCCTATCATAAGCATCTTTAGGTGATTAAGGTTAAAGTGAACAAATACGAGGATATGCTTGACAAGTTATAAGTTGAAAATCTCATACCCCTTTCTTACGAGTACCGAACGTCATGCTACTCAACTTTAGTCACGAGTAAGTCCTTGTCATTGTAAGTACATGTGTATCATAGAGAACCGCCAACGGGTTACCCCTTGCCCCATGATGGAGGAGATTTCCCATATCAAAATTACAAGGCAATAGACAATGAGCATCTCAACGATCTTTTTATTTGGTATTTGCATAGGGTTTTTTTATTTTTTCTTTTTTTATTTAGGATGCTTGACAGATTGCCCACTATGGTTATGCTGCAAGTTTCCACCATGATTAGGCATGGCTTAGGCTAGCCGCCTAAGCATTTCTCTAAGACATATACAAACGCCATGAGCTTACAAGCTCCCCTTTTATTTCACACCGCCAGGGTCCATAAGCAAAAGAAACATGATATCAACTAAATAAAGTGCAATGTTGAAAGCGTTCCCCATGGTAACATGGTTCTGCTAATTCACAACTTACAAAGCGCAAGCATATACGCAACATATATGGGCACAATGGTTCAAGTTTATTAAGTGCAAGAAATTAAAGTGTGCCATCAAGTTCGTGAGAGCTTTAATCACTAATTTTCACATAACAAGTTTAATTTGGAAGGTAGATAAAAACATGAATATACTTGGAATAGCCATAATGCTAATAGGTAGGTATGGTGGACTCTTTGGAATAACTTGGTTTTATTTGGAGTTGGATGCATGAGTGGAACTCATACTTGGTACATGTGGAGGCTAGCAAAAGACTGGGAGCGACCAACTAAGAGAGCAATAATGGCCATAACCATGCAAAGCGACAAAACGTTATTAATTAAAGCATAAAGTGATATTACAAGTCGAAAACTAAATGATCATAGAGGCTATGGTGACTTGGTATAGTCTTAACATGGTGTGAGCATGCGCCAAGTCAACCCAAATAAAGCATCAAAGGAGAATACCACAATATTATGATTTATATGCTAAAACAATGCATGATTCTTTCAAGGCACATTAAGCAATATCATTTGTTTGTAACAAGTCATGCTACAGCAATAATCACTAAGCATAAAGTCAAATAAATATCAAACATGACACGTTAAAGTCTAGACCACAGTCAAAAAAAGCTTTTTTTTACCACTCATAAGCATGAACTTTCCTACTCTTTTCCAATCCAAATCAACTTATTTAAAACTTATGTATGAATGTGGGGGTACAACCAATTTATTTAAGCAAACTAAGCAAAAGAAAACAAAAAACAAAAATGAAGACGCTCCAAGAATAACACAATTGTGCATGAAACAATAAAAATGAAGTGTTTGAAAGAAAACCTGAGATTTTTATTGATGAAGAAGGGTATGCCTAAGCTTTGACGCTTGTACTTCTTGAATATTTCTTGGGGTGACACGGGTGGCATCCCCAATCTTGAGCTTTTGTCCATACTTCATCTTATCACATTTTTCTTCCCTACACTTTAAAAATTCCTTCATACAAAACTTCACACAATCTTCATTAGCAATATTAGTGTATTCAAGATAATAAGTCTTTAGGTTCAGTTTCAACACAAGTAAAACTTCCATTAAAGCACAAGTTACTGTATCAATTCCTTTTTAAAGCTCAAGTGATCAAAGATAACTCAAAGAGAAAGAGATTAAGAGGCAAATGCATATAATGGCAGAAATCTGTTAAAACAGACCAGCAGGTAAAAACCGATTTTTTCTAAGACTTTATGTTTCTCAAATCAAAAAGTGCAAAACTAACGAAAGTTAGATAACAACGTGGGCTAGAAGCACAAACAATTACAGCTCAATCCGAATTACAGATATTCTTCACGAATTTTTACAGCGAAGCACAAAAAATCTGTTTCGGGGCAGCTACTTTCCCAAATCTTACTTCTCTCTCATTAGAGGTTATTCTTGGCACAAAAACCACAAAAAAAGGATAAGGAGAGGTTATTACAGAGGTAATAACTTCCAAGACTCAATAAAAGAAAAACTTACTGAATAGAAATTTGGATTATCTCCCAATAAGTGCTTTTCTTTAACGCCTTTAAGCTAGGCATGATAATTTTGATGATGCTCACATAAGAAATATGAATTGAAGTAAAAGAGAGCATCAAAAAGCAAATATGGAATAAATTTAAGTCTAACCCACTTTATATGAAAAATAATCTTATAAAGAAACAAGTCATGAAAACACAAAGCAACAAGCATAGGAAAGCAAAACAAGTGCAACTTCCAAATTTTCAACATAAATGGGGGAAACCTAATATTGTTGAGATACATAAAACCATGTTTCCCTCTCTCATAATAAATTTCACTAAGAATATACCTACCACATAAAACATTCTTATCATGAGCCACATGCATAAGAGAATTGATACTCCCCACATAAACATAGTCATTCTTATTAATTGTAGTGGAAGCAAATTCAACAAAATAGCTATCATTATTATTCTCATCACCATAATCATCAAATATATGAGGCATATTGTAATCATAATTATTTTTCTCCTCAATAGTAGGTGGACTAAAAATATCATATTCATTATTGCAATCATCATATATTGGAGGTATAGTATCATCATAAGCAATAGAATAGTTATCTTCCAAAGTGTGTTCACTTGTAAACATATCATCATTGGAAGGAACATGGATAGCACTAATAGTACAGCAATTATTAATATCATCATTTTCGGTATTGGTACCAAAGAGATTTTTAATATCAAAAGTAGTGTGCTTTTCCCAATCATGATCACTACTATAGGTAACAGGCGTAGGAACATCATCGAGTTCAGACTCATCAAAAACTATAATAGGAGCAACATGCTTAGGGGAAAATACCATTTCCTCCCTCCTTTTACTCCTTCTCTTCTTCTTTTTCTTCTCCTCTTTAGGAGGGAGAGGCTTGAAAGGAAGCTTCTCCAATACCCTGGTTTATTGTTAGAGACAATAAAAGAAACTTTGGAGGATTCCTTCTTTTCATTAATAAGAGCAAAACACATATTAGTCATATCATATTTTGGTAAAATCTCATCTTTTATAATATGTTGTGTGTAAGTATTTGTGTGGCAATTATCAACACAATAAAGATGACAACCATGCAGGACGCTATTCATATCAAAAGCACTCATATCTACCAAAGAAGTTTTTCTTGATAATTCTTCACACCCCAAAAAATGTAAGTTCATCATGCTGATTAGGAGTGATCATGTCATCACAATACAAACTTGCAGTACTCATTGGATTAGAAGGGTCATTATTATGGCCTGAGCATTGAAAATTTAAATGACCCACTTCAAAGCAAAGTTCACAAACAAAAGGATAGAGGGCACAAACTTTTTTACCAAGATCATTTAGACCCCTATACCACATTCTAGTTTTTTTATTCTTGTGGGTGATGCAATATTATTCTTCAATTTGATTCTTTTCACAAGGTCTATGTATTCCACAAAAATTAACATGCTTATAAGAAATAGTACTTTCAGAGGTTTGAGCATGTTTATTGCTATCATTAATAACAATTTCATTTTTCATGCAAGTGTCTTTAAAAGGCTCATGATAAATGTCCCATTTTCCTTTAGGAGCATTAATATGAGAAGCAAAGGCTCTATAACAATCAACAACAATTTGAGGATCAAGACCATATTTAGCACTAAGCTCTTGAAAATCAGCAGTTTCAGCGAAAGACTTAATGCAATCATACTCATAGTTTATACCTGGTTCTTTACCTTTGTCGTTATCCCAATCTTCGGTATTGCTTTGAATTGTTTCAAGAAGATCCCACTTAGATTTGACCTCCTTACTTGTGAAGGATCCCTCTAAACAGGTATCTAGATAGTCCTTGTAATGTCCTGAAAGCCTTGCATAAAAATTATTAATAACAATATTCCTAGGGAGCTCATGAATGGGACATTTGAGCATTAGTGACTTCAATCTCCCCCATGCTTGGGAAATACTTTCTCCATCATGAGGATGAAAATTATAAATATAATTCCTATCTTTATGAATTTCATGAGGAGGATAAAATTTAGAGTAAAAGAGAGATTCGAGTTCCTTCCATTCCGAATGGTGAGGATCATCTAATAGCTCATACCACTCCCATGCTTTGCCCTTAAGTGAGAAAGAGAATAGCTTCCTCTTAACTTGGTTCATTGAAATACTTGCACACTTGAACAACTCGTATAATTCATGTATAAAGAGTAAATGATCACCAGGATGGACAGTTCCATCTCCAAAATAATAGTTATTTATAACACGTTCAATAATTTCCATAGGTATTTTAAAAGGGACGCTTTCGGTATATGGATTTAAAATATCACAAGTATCATTAGAATTACCACATATGGGAGATAAAGTATCATCAGAGCAATTTTTCTCCTTTAAAGCTGGGGAACCAAAACGATCATTTTCATAAAAACTAACTTCCCCAAGCTTAGACGTTTCCATAGAATTAGTAACAAAGGTGTTCAAAAAATTCATACTAATAACATTGCTATTAGCATGCAAAGAAAGTTCCATGTGTTTTTTAATTTCCTTTTCAGACCATTCATGTGCTACCTTAGGAAAAATACTAAAAAGCTCTCTAATTTTTTTGTTGTTTTCCATTAAGCATAACTAGTGAAAATAAAAACAAGAACCAAAAAGATATAATTGCAGAATCTAAAGTAAAATAACTTCGAGCACTCACACACCAGCAACCACACTAGAAGATAGCTTAGTAGCTAGAGGATGTGAGTACCTTTTACCTTACCTCCCTGGCAACGGCGCCAGAAAATAGCTTGATGTCTACGCACGCTTCTATTCGTTTAGACAATGTTGGGCCTCCAAGTGTAGAGGTTTGTAGAACAGAAGCAAGTTTCCCTTAAGTGGATCACCTAAGGTTTATCAAACTCAGGGAGGAAATGGTCAAAGGTATCCCTCTCAAGCAACCCTACAATCAAGATACAAGAAGTCTCTTGTGTCCCCAACACACCCAATACACTTGTCAGGTGTATAGGTGCACTAGTTCGGCAAAGAGATAGTGAAATATAAGTAATATGGATGATTATAAGTGGTAATTACAATCTGAAATAATAGTGGCAGCAAGCAAACATGTAACAGGACTGATTGTAAACGGTGTTTCAATGTTTAGAAACAAGGCCTAGGGATCATACTTTCACTAGTGGACACTCTCATATAAATATCTTCTCTTCATTATTCTACCATGAACTACTCTCCGGTTGGATGATGTAGGGCTATAACAGCACACCTTAAAGGTCGCATTCCCCATCTAGATAACCCCTCACTGTCACCTTGAGCGGTAGATGGTTCCAACAAACACCACAATCTCGTAGAGACATCCAACTCAAATTATACTCATGATAAGTATTTACGTAACCTTAGCCAAAGTGCCACACGGTGTGCACACTGTCAACTTCACACGCGTGGGGATAAGCAGAGATTAATTAAAGCACTTTACTAGCAGAATAGATCTATAGATTACAAAGCTCATGATCTCATAAGATCACGCATAGAGAGAGAGAGATGAACACATAGCTACTAGTAGAGCCCTTAGCCTCGAGAGAGAACTACTCCCTCTTCATCATGGGAGTCAGCAACGGCGATGGAGATGGTGGTGGAGTCGCTGGAGATGGCTCCGGGGGCACTTCCCTGTCCCGGCAGGGTGCCGGAATAGAGACTTCTGTCCCCCGAATCTCCTCTTCGGTGGCGGCGGTGCTGTGGAACTTTTTGTGGAATTTTGATCTTGTATCTAGGGTTTCGTCCTGGGGGAATGTATAGGCAAAGAGGCGATGCCAGAGGTGGGCCAGGGTGTAAACAAAACATAAGAAAGTTGATATAAAACAAGCATGGAGCATCAAAAATTATAGATACATTTATGACGTATCAATGCTCCACTCACATAAACATGCCTCCACTCACACTCACACTCACATGCATTAATTTCCCACCAAAATTAATGCAACTCAATTAAATAAAAATATTTTATTTATTTTATTCAGATTTTTTTAATTACGTTAATTAACAAACATTCACATAAAACCCTTGCAACATTTCAATATCACATGCAGAACCAGTTTCTGCAATTTCACTCAAAACAATTCCGGTTTCCATCGAAATGATTCCAGCGCTTTCTTAAATCTTTTTCTGAAACATATTTGCTCCAAACGGTGTCGGTATCCCTTAAGTGTGGCACCCAACGGTTCGTGAATAATGCAGACATGATCGAGACCTTTCTCTGATCAATAATCAGTAGTGAGACCTGGAGATCCGTGCTGACACCCACCCATTAAACGATGACCCTAGTGATTGTGTGAACCTTTAACATCGTAACTAAATCCCTTTGTCTCGCGATATATTACATGTCCGAGATTCGATCATCGGTATCTCAATACCTAGTTTGATCTCGTTACCGACATGCACTCTTTTCTTGTTCCCGTGATATAACATTCTCGTGATCACATCACTTGCTTGCAAGCTATCTCAATGTGATATCACCGAGAGGGCCCTGAGTATATCTATCAATCATCAGGATGGACAAATACCACTCTTGATCCATGAGCCTCAACATAACACTTTCAGAGTACCCAAACCCACCTTTATAGTCACCTTGTTACGGTGTGACGTTTGGTGTTATCAAAGTACTCTTGCGGTGTTAGCAATTAACATGATCTCATGGTCTAAGGACTAAGATTACTTCGTATGATGTTATAGCAATATAAACACAATGATGTTGATTGTAATGCTATACATCGGATGAATGTTCATCACATCATTCACCAATGCTATGACCTCATTATTAACAACATCCAATGTCCATGATCAGGAAAACTTGATCATCTTGTTAATCAACGAGCTAGTTTATAAGAGAGGCATATCTAGCAACCCTTTGTTTGTTTATTAAACAAACATGTGTTAACATTTCCAGTTAATACAATTATAGCATGCAAAATAAACCTTTATCATAAACAAGGAATAAGATAATAACCACTTTATTATTGCCTCTCAGGCATATTCCCTTTAGTGTCCTATTTGCTGGAACTTGGGCCGGAACTTTTTCCGGTAGTACCGGTCGGTAGTTCCGCTCACACTGAGCCAGAAATCCCGTCCGCTTCGGGATCCTCTCTAGTCAGCTTTTGAGCCATTAGAGCAGGCTGACCAGAAATACCGGTTGCCCACCGGTAGTACCAGTGGTGTTACGAGGGATGTAACAGTTCAGTTTGAAGGGGGCCTATTTAAGGCACCCTTCTTCCTCCTCCCCACCTAACTCTTCAATTTCTCTCTCCTCCATTAATACAAGAGCTTCATATCACTAGATCTCTCTCCCTAGCCACTCAAACCTCTTGATATTTTGAGGAGTGGGAGAGGTGACCTAGATCTACACTTCCACCAAAGGAATTGTAATTTCCCCCACCCATCCTATGTGGATCTTGTTACTCTTGGGTGCTTGGAACCCTAGATGGTGTAGAGCATCCTCAAAGCTAAGGCATGAGTTGTGAAGCTTCATGGTGTTATTGAGGTCCTCCAATTGAGTTGTGGAGTCTCCCACAACCTTGTTGTAAAGGTTTTGTTGGCACCTTCAAGGTTACCGATTTGTGGATTGTGAGGCCACCTTTGTGGTGGAGCTCACCAGAGAAGAAGGTGAGGCCTTTATGGCGCTCGGGTGACCTTGTGTGGCCCCGACACCTCTCCAACATAGATGTAGCTTCCTTGGAAGTGAGCTACGGGAATTACATCTCCATGTCCCCTCCCCGGTTTACTCGTTCCTCTCCTTTACTACTTGCAATTACTGTTTTGTTTACTTGTTGTATCCTTTGTCATATAGGTTGTTCATCTAGCTGCATCTCTAGAGAACTTAATTTTTTGCAAAGCCAAAATTTGTAAGAAAAGGATAAAATTGGTAGTCTCCTATTCACCCCCCTCTAGTCGACCAAAGTTGGACCTTTCACCATGGCAAACCTTCCAGTGGCAAGGCCGAACAAGAAGATGGCCTCCATCTGCCTATAGTTGGTGACTGGCTTGTTCAGATACTTGGCATCCTTGGGGTGATCCTGAGACAGGGAATTGCAGATAGGTTAGTGGTCGTTAGTGAGGTTACAAAAGGGAATTGTAGAGATGTTACTGCCAGAACCAAAATTAGTTAGTACCGAGATGTGTCCCTTGTAGTGGGCGTCCGATACGTTGCAAACGTATCTATAATTTTTAATGTTCCATGCTTGGTTTTTATCTACTTTCTTATGTTTTGTTCCAACTTTGGAGTATTTTTATACACTTTCTTGGACTAACCTATTAACAAGATGCCACAGTGCCAGCTGCCTGTTTTCTACTATTTTTGGTTCCAGGAAAGTCAGAAAATGAATATTCTCGGAATTGGACAGGACAAAAGCCAAAGTCAGTTTTTCACCGACGGGTACACGGAGCCAGAATACGAGATGGAGAGGGGCTAGAGGGCCGCCACACCACCTACCCATGCGATCCAGGCCTGGCCGCACCAAGGAGTTGTGTGGCCGCCTAGGGCACCCTCTCGGCCTCCCCTTTCGCCTATAAGATGCCTCCGATACAGAAACCCTAGGGACCCAATCAAAATTCCACGAAAGAGTCTGTAGCCGCCGTCATCTCCATCCCTTGATCGGGAGGGATCTGAAGCTCTTACCGGCAGCCTACCGGAGGGGAGAATTCACCCTGGAGGCCTTCTTCATCACCATGCAAGCCTCCGGTGTGATGCGTGAGTAGTTCATCCTTGGACTACGGGTCCATGTAGTAGCTAGATGGTTGGTTCTTCTCCTTTGTGCTATCATGTTTAGATCTTGTGAGCTCCATTCATGGTCAAGATCATCTATTTGTAATCCTAGATGTTGTGTTTGTGGGGATCCGATGGATATTGAGATGCTATTTCAGATTGATTATTGATTCTATCATGTCTTTGTTATTTGTGATCTGCATGCTTTCCGTTGTTAGTAGCTATCTTGGCCAAGTAGATGCTAGCAACTCCAAGAGTTAGTATTTATGCTCGATAGTGGGTTCATGCCTCTACTAATCTAGGGAAGTGACAGAAATCTCTAAGGTACTAGATGTGATGTTGCTACTAGGGAGAAAACAACAATCCTTTGTTCATAGAACAATCGTATTGTTTACTTTACACACAATGCGTAATGCAATTATATGTTGCTTGCAACTTAATACTAGAGGGGGTTCGGATGATAACCTGAAGGTGGATTATTAGTCATAGATGCAGTTGGATTACGGTCTATGTATAATGTTGTAATGCCCAATCGAATCTCAAAGGAGTCAAGATGATTAGTATATGCATGTATGCTTTCTCGATGTTTGTCAATTGCCCCGCTGTAATTTGTTCACCCAACATGTCATCTATCTTAAGGAGAACCACCACTAGTGAAGTATGGACCCCGGTCCTTTCTTTTATCATCAATATACAACTGTTTACTGTTTACTTTCTGCAAGCTTTTACTTTCTTCCACACAATACGTTTAATCCTTTGTTTTCAGAAAAATCGGTGAGATTGAAAACCTCACTGTAAGTTGGGGGCAAAGTTCTGTGGTTGTGTTGTGCAGGATTCCAAGTTGGCAACAACACCTTGGAGGTGTTTCCTTGCTCCTACTGGTTCAATAACTTTGGTTTCATAACTGAGGGAAATTTGCTGCTGTGCTCATCATACCTTCCTCTTGGGGTTCCCCAATGAGCTCGAGATATCTTGGGCCATCAAGCTCTTTTCTGGCGCCGTTGCCGGGAAGACAAGGACATCTTCACAAGGGGAGTCCCTCATAACCATTCTCTTTACTTTGTTGTTTTTGTTTTGCTTAGTTTATTTTCTGCTTTGTTTGCTTGTTTCTTTATCAAAACACACACACAAAATAGTTGTACTAGTTTGCTTTCTTTATTAAAAACACAAAAATGACTACTCTTGAAAACACTAAGTTGTGTAACTTCACTAGCACCAAAAACAATGATTTCATGTGCACACCTATTGCTCCACCTGTTCCTAAAGCTACTTTCTTTGAAATAAAACCTGCTTTACTCAATCTTGTTATGAGAGAGCAATTTTCTGGTATTGGTAATGAAGATGTTGCTGCTTATCTAAATAACTTTGTTGAACTTTATGAGATGCAAAAGCATAGGGATATAGATGGAGATATTATTAAGCTTAAATTGTTTCCTTTCTCTTTGAGAGGAAAAGCTAAAGAATGCTTGCAATCCTTAACTAGAAATAGTATTGATTCTTGGACTAAATGCAAAGATGCTTTCATTGGAAAATACTATCCTCCTGCTAAGATTATATATATGAGAAGTGAAATAATGAAGTTTAAACAATCTGATAATGAACATGTTGCTCAAGCTTGGGAAAGAATGAAATCTTTGGTAAAGAAGTGTCCCACTCATGGACTGATTGCTTGGATGATTATCCAAACCTTTTATGCAGGATTGAACAATTCTTCAAGAACCTATTGGATTCTGCTGCTGGAGGTACCTTTATGACCATCACTTTGGGTGCTGCAACAAATATTATGGATAATATGATGGTTAACTATTCTGAATGGCATACTGAGAGAGCTCCACAAGGTAAGAAGGTAAATTATGTTGAGGAAACCTCCTCCATGAGTGATAAGATTGATGTTATTATGTCTATGCTTGTTAATGGGAAAGCCCATATTGATCCAAATAATGTTCATTTAGCCTCTTTGGTTGCTCAAGAAAAGCAAGTTGATGTGAACTTCATAAGAAATAACAATTTTGGCAATAATGCTTATAGGAATAATTTTGGTAACAACAATTATAATCCAAATCCTCCCAACAATGGTAATGCTTATGGAAATTCCTACAACAATAATAGGAGTGCTCCCTCTGAACTTGAAGCTATGCTTAAATACTTTATTATTAAACAAACTGCTTTCAATAAAACTATTGAGGAAAAACTCTCTAATGCTGAAAGAAATATAGCATCATTGGCTGAAGCACAATCTTCTTTGAATAAAATGACTGCTAAATCTGAAACAAATGAGAATCCCTTTGCTCCTACTAATGCCATACAAGTTAGAATTGATGAAAATGTTAGACTATTAGCTGAATTACATGCTAAGTGGGAAAGAGAAAATGAAATTGCTAGAAACATTAGTGTTTCTACTATCACTACCACTAGTGTTGAAGCTAGTAATAGCTCTACTACTTTAGATGATAATTATGATTTTGATCTTGATGGTTACAACATCTCTGAAGTTATTAAGTTCCTACAAAAGCTTGCTAAAAGTCCTAATGCTAGTGCTATGAATATGGCCTTTACAAAACACATTACTGATGCTCTCATAAAAATTAAAGAAGAAAAGATGAAACATGCCTAGAAAGATTTATGATATGCTTGATTTACCACCTATTGAAGATTGTTATTTGAATGTCCCACTTGATGATAATGCTAAAAAGAAACTCATGGGGAGTATTAATGATGTTCTTATTATGGTTAATAATGCTTATGTCCCCGTTGATTTCTATGTTTTGGATGTTGAATGCAATGCTTCTTGTCCCATTACTTTGGGAAGACCTTTTCTTAGAACTATTGGTGCCATTATTGATATGAAAGAAGGCACCATTAAATATCAACTCCCACTCAAGAAAGGTGTAGAACACTTCCCTAAGAAGAGAGAGAAGATTTCTTTTGCCTCTCCTATGAAAACAAAATTTGCTCTTAATGCTTCTTCATTTGAGAACACTTGATTCTTTTTCTTGCTTCTTATGTCTAACTTAAAGGCGTTAAAGAAAAGTACTTATTGGGATATAACCCAAAAGTTTTATATGAGTCTGGGAATTTATTACCTCTGTAATAACCGCTCCTTAACATTTTTATTTTCTTTTTGTGCCAAGAGTAACCTCTAATGAGAGAGAAGTAATGCTTGAAAGTTGTTGTCCCGAAACAGATTTGTGTTCTTCGCCATAAAACATCGTGTAAAATCTCTGTACGTCGGTTTGAGGCGTGAATTTTTGTGCTTCTTCCCCAGGTTGTTATCTAACTTTCGTTAGTTCAACACTTTTAGATTGGAGCAACATAAGGTCTTCAAAAAAATTGGTTTTTACCTGCTAGTCTGTTTTGACAGATTTCTGCCATTATTTGCATTTGCTTCTTGTTGGTTCCTTTTTTGAGTTCTTTTGGGGAATTGAGATTTTTGAGGGAAGTGCTACAGTAAATTGTGTTTTACTGGAAGTTTTATTGGTGTTGAAACTGAACACAAAGACTTATTATCTTGAGTGCGCTAATGTTGTTAGTAAAGATTGTGTGAAGTTTTGTATGAAAGAAAAAATTTCAGGTGTATGGAAGGAATGATGTAATGAGATGAAGAATGGACTAAATCTCAAGCTTGGGGATGCCACGCGTGTCACCCCAAGAAATATCCAATAAGTACAAGTGTCAAAGCTTGGGGATGCCCAAGGCATCCCCTTCTTCATCAATAAAAATCCCAGGTTTCTTCCAAACACTTCATTTTTATTGTTTCATGCACAGTTGTGTTGTTCTTGGAGCGTCTTCTTTTTCGTTTTAGTTTTAGTTTTTGTTTGCTTGGTTTTCTTAGTTTGCTTGAATAAATTGGTTGGACCCCCTCTTTCATGCATTGGTTTTCAAATAGTTTGGTTTGGATTGGAAAAGAGTAGGAAAGTTCATGCTTAAGTGGTAAAGAGAGCTTGTTTTTGACTGTGGCCTATGCTTTGTCATGCCATGCTTGATATTGTTTTGGCTTATGCTTAGTGATCTTTGTTGTAGCATGACATGTTATAAACAATTGAGATTGCTTAATGTGCCTTGGAAGAATCATGCGTTGTTTTAGCATATTAAAGCGTAGTATTGTGGTATTCTCCTTTGATGCTTTATTTGGGTTGGCTTGGCGCATGCTCACACCATGTTATGACTATCCAAAGTCACCATAGCCTTGATGATCCTTTAGTTTTCGACTTGTAATATCACTTTATGGTTTGATTAATGATATTTTGTTGCTCTGCATGATTATGGCCATTATTGCTCTCTTAGTTGGTCGCTCCTAGTCTTTTGCTAGCCTCCATAACTAAGTATGAGTTCCACTCATGCATCCAACTCCTAAAACCAAGTTATTCCAAAGAGGCCACCATACCTACCTATTAGCATTTGCTATTCCAAGTATATTCATGCTTTTATCTACCTTCCGAATTAAATTTGTTATGTGAAAATTAGTGATTAAAGCTCTCACGAACTTGATGGCACACTTTACTTTTCTTGGACTTAATAAACTTGAAGCATTGTCTCCATCTTTGTTGCGTATATGCTTGCGCTTTATAAGTTGAAATTAGCAGAACCATGTATCACGGGGAACACTTTCAACATTGCACTTGTACATTGTACCCCGTTGATATCATGATTCTTTTGCTTATGGATCCCAGCGGTGTGAAATAAAAGTGGAATTTGTAAGATCATGGATTTTTTATGTGTGTTAGAGAAACGCCTGGGCCGCTAGCCTAAGCCATGCCTAATCATGGTGGAAACTTGCAGCATAACCATAATGAGCACTCTATGAAGCATCCTCAATAAAAACCTATGCAAATAGCGAATAAAAAGATCACTGAGATGCTCATTGTCTACTTGCCTTATCATTTTGATTATGGGATAGCTCATGTATCATGTGCAAGGGGTACCCTGTTGGCGGTTCTCTATGATACATATGACTTACAATGACAAGAGCTTACTTGTGACTAAAGTTGAGTAGCATGAGGTTCGGTCTTCGTAAGTAAGGGACATGAGATTTTGGCTTATAACTTGTCAAGCACATCCTCTTAGTTGTGTCACTTTAACCTTAAGCACCTAAAGATGCTTATGATATGGGCAACGAGAGCTGAAAGCTAATAAGTACTTGTTGGCTCGTGGTTGATGTCGAGCTCGTTGGGGAACCCCAAGAAGCACGGGCGGACCTTCATGGGGGCGAACCTGGGCTGTCGCCCCCCCAACGAAAATTGTTTTTGTCGAGTACCCCGTAGTATTCAGCCCGTAAGGCCCATATGTCCCTTCTCGTTCTAGTACCTGGAAGCGAAAAAAAGAGTCACCAGAAGCGGGAAAAAAAGACTGGTCTTCTCTGTGTCTCTCGTCTCTAACAACCAATCTAATTAGGAGGCGACCGGGACGGAGGGTCGAGGCACGCTGGGTGACGGAGGGCCGAGGTGGCCTGCCGGAGACTGGCTCGTCTTGCACGCTGGTGCGCTGAGCAGCAGGGACTCGCAATCGCAGGAAGCTAGCCCTCCAGTAGTCCAGTTCGATTTGCATCCTTATGTGACGTCCTGCGCGAAGCTAGCCCTCCAGGCTCCGGCCGTATGGCCGACAAGCAACCTCCTGGTAATCCCTTTTGTATAGCTCCTGTCCACACCACGCTATCAATTTAATTTCTTGAATCTTGTCCCGATTCTTGCATCTTAGAATTGGGGGAAAAGCTAGCTAGTCATATATTTTGCCATAAACTAAACTTGTTGATTAAAGATTGTTAATTCACTATGTTGGCAGGAAGTAACGATGGGAAAAGGCAAAACCATTGATTCATTTTCAGAAAAAAGAGAGGTGACTCTGATTCAGATGAACAAGGATACCCTGAACCAATAACAGTAGAACCCATTCATGTGCAGCCCCTCTCTTATTGCTCGAATTTGGAGAGCAAAATCCTGAAGAGCAGCTACATCAAACTCAAACAAAAGTGTCAACATTGACAAACCTTTGTCGCTGCCTTGTTGAGAGTGGGAGACATTCCATCTATAACTTGATTGATAGACTCCTACGGTTGATTGTGACTCTTCCGGTTTCTACGGCAAGTGCTGAACGCGCCTTTTCTTCTTTGAAGATTATTAAGACAAGACTGCGTAATAAAATGGAGGATGAGTTTCTTGCCAATAGCTTGCTAGTAAACATAGAGAGGGAAATCGCCGAGAAGTATGACTATGAGGATATTCTTCTACATTTCACTAGCGCAAAGAGGCGAAGAGCTAATCTGTAGTGATGAGCGAAAATCTATGGTTTAAGTAGTAGATGGTAGTCGTGGTAGATGGCTTCTTTTGTTTTGGCCTACCTTATGCATACATTGATCTTATAACTGTATTTTGTAGACGAGATCAATATCAATATATGAGTTCCTGATAAATAGTAGAAATTCTACCTAGGTGCTTTGATTTGATTTGTATGCCAAAAACAAACATGCCAATTTGTAGCTTCGCCCCCCCCCCCCCACACACACACACAGATTCTTTGCAAGGTCCGCCACTGCCAAGAAGAATGTATGATGAGCACAACAGTAAGTTTCCCTCAGTTATGAAACCAAGGTTATCAATCCAGTAGGAGCAAGGAAACACCCCAAAGGTGTAGCTAGCTGAACGTTGGCAGGGCACACTACCGGTGCTAGCAGCAACGTGGAGACATGCACAACACAACCACAGAACTTTGTCCCCACTTGCGATGAGGTTATCAATCTCACCGGTTTTGCTGAAAACAAAGGATTAAACGTATCGAATGGAAGGAAGTAATAGTTTGCAGAAAGGAAACACAAAGCAGTAAACAGTTTGTAGATTGTATGTAAAAGAATGGACTGGGGTCCATAGTTCACTAGAGGTGGCTCTCCTTAAGATAGATAACATGATAGGTGAACAAATTACAGCGGGGCAATTGACAAACATCGAGAACGCATACAAGCATATACTAATCATCTTGACTCCTTTGATATTCGATTGGGCATTACAACATTATACATTGACCTTCATCCAACTTCATCTATGACTAATAATCCACCTTCAGGTTATCATCTGAACCCCCTCTAGTATTAAGTTGCAAGCAACAGATTATTGCTTTACGAATTGCGTGTAAAGTAAACAATACGATTGTTCTATGAACAAAGGATTGTTGTTTTCTCCCTAGTAGCAACAACACATCTAGTACCTTAGAGATTTCTGTCACTTCCCCAGATTACTAGAGGCATGAACCCACTATCGAGCATAAATACTAACTCTTGGAGTTGCTAGCATCTACTTGGCCAAGCTAGCTACTAACAACGGAAAGCATGCAAGATCACAAATAACAAAGACATGATAGAATCAATAATCAATCTGAAATAGCATCTCAATATCCATCGGATCCCCGCAAACACAACATGCAGAATTACAAATAGATGATCTTGATCATGAACGAAGCTCACAAGATCTAGACATGAAAGCACAAAGGAGGAGAACCAGCCATCTAGCTACTACATGGACCCGTAGTCCAGAGGTCAACTACTCACGCATCACACCGGAGGCTTGCATGGTGATGAAGAAGGCCTCCAGGGTGGATTCCCCTCTCCGGCAGGGTGCTGGGAAGAGCTTCAGATCCCTCCTGATCTAGGGGTGGAGATGACGGTGCCTATAGACTCTTTCATGAATTTTTTATCAGGTACTTAGGGCTTCCGTATCAGAGGAAATATATAGGCGGAAGGAGAGGCCGAGGGGGTGCTAGGGTCGGCCAGACCACCCCCTGGCGCGGGCTAGGCCTGGTCACGCGGCCAGGTGGTGTGGCCAGGCCCCAGCCCCTCTTTGTCTCGTATTTTGGCTCAAGATGTCTTCCGGTAAATAGCAACTTTGGCTTTTGTCCCGTCCAATTCCGAGAATATTCATTTTCTGACATCCTAGAACCAAAAACAGCAGAAAACAGGCAGCTCGCACTGTGGCTCTTGTTAATAGGTTAGTCTAAGAAATCATATGAAGAATACTCCAAAGTGTGGACAAAACACAATAAAGTAGATAAAACCAAGCATGGAACATCAAAAATGATAGATACATTTGCAATGTATCAACATCCCCAACATTAACTCTTGCTCGTCCTCGAGTAGGTAAGTGATAAAAAGAAAGAATAATTTTTGAGGTGACATGCACCATCATAAACTTGATCAAAGTATTTGTAAAACATTCAAAGCTGGGATCATAGTACTTTAATCATAACATGAAAGACAAAGTTCTAGAAATAAGACAAAGAAACTATGATGCAACATGAAAAGGCACAAAAAAGATTCATGAATAACAATTCTTTGCAAGACGTTTGTTTGTTTCACAAAAAGAAAACATAGCATAATAGTATTCAGCTTGTCCCTCATAGAGTAGCAAATATAAATGCATAGGACACCTTCAAAGTTTATAAGTGTGACTGGATACAAATAGTTTAAAACAAGCAATAGCAAGTTATGCATCAATCAACTAGTCTTGGGACAATGCACATAGAACTAAGAATGGCCACTATGCTCTCAAAGTAGGTGCATAAAGATAGAAGGTGGAGACTCAACATATAAGTGGAAGAAAGGCCTTCATAGAAGGAAGTAGGGATTCAAGTCTCATAAAGAGATTCCCAAACATATGGTACTTGTTAGCTTTCAGCTCTCATTGCCCCTATCATAAGCATCTTTAAGCTCATTAAGGTTAAAGTGACACAACTAAGAGGATATGCTTGACAAGTTATAAACCGAAACCTCATGCCCCTTACTTACGAACACTGAACCTCATGCTACTCAACTTTAGTCACGAGTAAGCTCTTGTCATTGTAAGTACATGTGTATCATAAAGAACCGCCAACGGGGTACCCCTTGCACATGATATAGGAGCTATCCCATAATCAAAATGACAAGGCAAGCAGACAATGAGCATCTCAGCGATCTTTTTATTTGCTATTTGCATAGGTTTTTATTGAGGATGCTTCATAGAGTGCTCATTATGGTGATGCTGCAATTTCCACCATGATTAGGCATGGCTTAGGCTAGCGGCGCATGCGTTTCTTTAACACACATACAAACTCCATGATCTTACAAGTTCCACTTTTATTTCACACCGCCGGGATCCATAAGCAAAAGAACATGATATCAACGGGGTACAAAGTACAAGTGCAATGTTGAAAGCGTTCTCCATGATACATGGTTCTGCTAATTTCAACTTATAAAGCACAAGAATATACGCAACAAAGAAGGACCCAATGGTTCAGGTTTATTAAATGCAAAAATTAAAGTGTGCCTTCAAGTTCGTGAGAGCTTTAATCACTAGTTTTCTCATAACACGTTTAATTTGGAAGGTAAACAAAAACACGAATATAATTGGAATAGCATATGATAGTAGGTAGGTATGGTAGACTCTTTGGAATAACTTGGTTTAAGGAGTTGGATGCATGAGTGGAACTCATACTTGGTTGTGGAGGCTAGCAAAAGACTGGGAGCGACAAACTAAGAGAGCAATAATGGCCATAATCATGCAGAGCGACAAAACATCATTGATCAAAGCATAAAGTGATACTACAAGTTGAAAACTAAAGGATCATAAAGGCTTATGGTGACTTTGGATAGTCATAACATGGTGTGAGCATGCGCCAAGTCAACCCAAATAAAGCATCAAAGGAGAATACCACTATAATATGCTTTAATATGCTAAAACAACGCATGATTCATCCAAGGCACATTAAGCAATCTCAATTGTTTATAACAAGTCATGCTACAGCAAAGAATACAAAGCATAAGCTAACACAATATCAAGCATGGCATGACAAAGCATAGGCCACAGTCAAAAACAAGCTCTCTTTACCACTTAAGCAATGAACTTTCCTACTCTTTTCCAAACCAAACCAAACCAAACTATTTGAAAACCAATGTATGAAAGAGGGGGTGCAACCAATTTATTCAGCAAACTAAGAAAACAAAGAAAACGAAAAACCAAAACGAAAACGAAAAAGAAGACGCTCCAAGAACAACACAACTGTGCATGAAACAATAAAAATGAAGCGTTTGGAAGAAACTTGGGAATTTTATTGATGAAGAAGGGGATGCCTTGGGCATCCCCAAGCTTTGACGCTTGTACTTCTTGGATATTTCTTGGGGTGACACGCATGGCATCCCCAAGCTTGATCTTTAGTCCATCCTTCATCTCATTACTCATTCCTTGCATACACCTAACATATTTCCTTCATACAAAACTTCACACAATCTTTATTAGCAACATTAGAGCACTCAAGATAAAAGGTATTTTGGTTCAGTTCTAACACCAATAAAACTTCCATTAAAACACTAGCTACTGTATCACTTCCGTCAAAAAGCTCAATTCCCCAAAAGAACTCAAAAAGGAACCAGCAAGAAGCAAATGCAGAAAATGGCAGAAATCTGTCAAAATAGACCAGCAGGTAAAGACGAATTTTTTCGAAGACCTTCTGTTGCTCAAATCAAAAAGTGTTGAACTAACTAAAGTTAGATAACAACCAGGGGAAGAAGCAGAAAAATTCACACCTCAAAAGAATGTTCAGAGATTTTACACGAATGTTTACGGTGAAGCCCAGAAATCTGTTTCGGGACAACAACTTTCCCAATCATTACTTCTCTCTCATTATAGGTTACTCTTGGCACAAAAAGCAAATAAAAAGGATAAGGAGCGGTTATTACTGAAGTAATAACTTCCAATATTCATCTAAAACTTTTGGGTTATCTTCCAATAACTACTTTTCTTTAACGCCTTTAAGTTAGGCATAAGAAGCAAGAAAAAGAATCAAGTGTTCTCAAAATGAAGAAGCATTAAAACCAAATTTTGTTTTCATAGGAGAGGCAAAAAATCTTCTCTCTCTTCTCAGGGAAGTGTTCAATACCTTTCTTGAGTGGGAGTTGATATTTAATGGTGCCTTCTTTCATATCAATAATGGCACCAACAGTTCTAAGAAAAGGTCTTCCCAAAGTAATAGGACAAGAAGCATTGTATTCAACATCCAAAACATAGAAATCAACGGGGACATAGGCATTGTTAACCATAATAAGAACATCATTAATACTCCCCATGAGTTTATTTTTAGCATTATCATTAAGTGGGACATTCAAATAACAATCTTCAAGTGGAGGCAAATCAATCATATCATAAATCCTTCTAGGCATAATAGAAACACTACTATCAAGATCACATAAAGCTTTGAAATCAAAATCATTCACTTTCATATTAATGATGGGTTCCCAACCATCTTCTTGTTTTATAGGAATAGAAGCTTTATGTTTCATCTTTTGTTCTTTAATCTTTATGAGAGCATTAGTAATGTGTTTTGTAAAGGCCATGTTCATAGCACTACAATTTGGACTTTTAGCAAGCTTTTGTAGGAACTTAATATTTTCAGAGATATTGCAACCATTAAGATCAAAATCAAATTTATCATCTAAAGTAGTAGAGCTATTACTAGCCTCAACACTAGTGGTAGTGATAGTAGAAACACTAATGTTTCTAGCAATTTCATCTTCTCTTTCCCACTTAGCATGCAATTCAGCTAATAGTCTAACATTTTCATCAATTCTTACTTGTATGGCATTAGTAGCTGCAAAGGGATTATCATTAGTTTCGGGTTTAGCAGCCATTTTATTCAAAGAAGATTGAGCTTCAGCCAAAGATGCTATATTTCTTTCAGCATTAGAGAGTTTTTCCTCAATAGTTTTATTGAAAGCAGTTTGTACTAATAAAGTATTTAAGTATAACTTCAAGTTCAGAGGGAGCACCCCTATTATTTTTGTAGGAATTTCCATAAGCATTACCATTGTTGGGAGGATATGGCTTATAATTGTTGTTGCCAAAATTATTCCTATAAGCATTATTGCCAAAATTGTTATTTCTTATGAAGTTCACATCAACTTGCTATCCTTGAGCAACCAAAGAGGCTAAAGTAACATTATTTGGATCAATATGGGCTTTCCCATTAACAAGCATAGGCATAATAACATCAATATTATCACTCATGGAGGAGGTTTCCTCAACAGAATATACCTGCTTACCTTGTGGAGCTCTCTCAGTATGCCATTCAGAGTAATTAACCATCATATTATCAAGAAGCTTTGTTGCAGCACCCAAAGTAATGGTCATAAAGGTACCTCCAGCAGCAGAATCCAATAGATTTCTTGAAGAATAGTTCAATCCTGCATTAAAGGGTTTGGATGATCATCCAAGCAGTCAGTCCATGAGTGGGACAATTCTTTACCAAAGATTTCATTCTTTCCCAAGCTTGAGCAACATGTTCATTATCAAATTGTTTAAACTTCATTATTTCACTTCTCATAGATATAATCTTAGCAGGAGGATAGTATTTTCCAATGAAAGCATCTTTGCACTTAGTCCAAGAATCAATACTATTCCTAGTTAGGGAATTTAACCATTCTTTAGCTTTTCCTCTCAAAGAGAAAGGAAACAATTTCAGCTTAATAATATCACCATCTATATCCCTATGCTTTTGCATCTCACAAAGTTCAACAAAGTTATTTAGATGGGCAGCAGCATCTTCATTATCAATACCAAAAAATTGTTCTCTCATAACAAGATTGAGTAAAGCAGGTTTTATCTCAAAGAAAGTAGCTTCAGGAATAGCTGGAGCAATAGGTGTGCTCATAAAATCATTGTTGTTGGTGCTAGTGAAGTCACACAACTTAGTGTTTTCAAGAGTAGTCATTTTTTGTGTTTTTGATAAAGAAAGCAAACTTGTAAAACTAATTTTTTGTGTTTTTGATAACAAAGCAAGCAAACAAAGCAAAAAGAAACTAAGCGAAACAAAAATAACAAAGTAAAGAGATTGGTTATGAGGGACTCCCCTTGTGAAGATGTCCTTGACTCCCCGGCAACGGCGCTAGAAAAATACTTTAATGGCGCGTTGTTGACGTGGGAGCTTCTTCTTCTTATTCCCTAGCAACGGTGCCAGAAAAACAGTTGCTGGTTCGTGGTTGATGTCGAGCTCATTGGGGAACCCCAAGAGGAAGGTATGATGAGCACAACCATAAGTTTCCCTCAGTTATGAAACCAAGGTTATCAATCTAGTAGGAGCAAGGAAACACCCCAAAGGTGTAGCTAGCTGAACGTTCGCAGGGCGCACTACCGGTGCCAGCAACAACGTGGAGACCTGCACAACACAACCACAGAACTCTGTCCCCAACTTGCTATGAGGTTGTCCATCTCACCGGTTTTGCTGAAAACAAAGGATTAAACGTATCGAATGGAAGGAAGTAATAGTTTGGAGAAAGTGAACACAAAGCAGTAAACAGTTTGTAGATTGTATGTAAAAGAAAGGATCGGGGTCCATAGTTCACTAGAGGTGGCTCTCCTTAAGATAGATAACATGATGGGTGAACAAATTACAGCGGGGCAATTGACAAACATCGAGAAAACATACAAGCATATACTAATCATCTTGACTCCTTTGAGATTCGATTGGGCATTACAACATTATACATAGAACGTCATCCAACTGCATCTATGACTAATAATCCACCTTCAGGTTATCATCTGAACCCCCTCCAGTATTAAGTTGCAAGCAACAGATTATTGCTTTACGAATTGCGTGTAAAGTAAACAATACTATTGTTCTATGAACAAAGGATTGTTGGTTTCTCCCTAGTAGCAATAGGACATCTAGTACCTTAGAGATTTCTGTCACTTCCCCAGATTACTAGAGGCATGAACCCACTATCGAGCATAAATACTAACTCTTGGAGTTGCTAGCATCTACTTGGCCAAGATAGCTACTAACAACGGAAGATGCAAGATCACAAATAACAAAGACATGATATAATCAATAATCAATCTGAAATAGCATCTCAATATCCATCGGATCCCCGCAAACACAACATGCAGAATTACAAATAGATGATCTTGATCATGAACGGAGCTCACAAGATCTAGACATGAAAGCACAAAGGAGGAGAACCAACCATCTAGATACTACATGGACCCGTAGTCTAGAGGTCAACTACTCACGCATCACACCGGAGGCTTGCATGGTGATGAAGAAGGCCTCCAGGGTGGATTCCCCTCTCCGGCAGGGTACCGGGAAGAGCTTCAGCTCCCTCCCGATCTAGGGATGGAGATGACTGTGGCTACAGACTCTGTCGTGGATTTTTGATTGGTTACTTAGGGTTTCCGTATCAGGGGCAATTTATAGACGGAAGGAGAGGTCGAGGGGGTGCTGGGGTCGGCCAGACCACCCCCTGGCGCAGGCCAAGCCTGGCCACGTGGCCAGGTGGTGTGGCCAGGCCCTAGCCCCTCTCTGTCTCGTATTCTGGGTCCAGATGTCTTCCCGTAAAATAGCAACTTTGGCTTTGTCCCGTCCAATTCCGAGAATATTCATTTTCTGACTTCCTAGAACCAAAAACAGCAGAAAATAGGCAGCTGGCACTGTGGCTCTTGTTAATAGGTTAGTCCAAGAAATCATATGAAGAGTACTCCAAGGTGTGGACAAAACACAAGAAAGTAGATAAAACCAAGCATGGAACATCAAAAATTATAGATACATTTGCAATGTATACTTACCATGATTTTTGGAAGCTCTTTATGAAACTTGAATCCCTACTTCCTTCTATGAAGGCCTTTCTTTTATTTTTATGTTGAGTCTCCACCTTCTATCTTTATGCACTTATTGAGAGAGCATAGTGGCCATTCTTAGTTCTTTGTGCATTGTCCCAAGACTTGTTGATTGATGCATAACTTTGATATTGCTTGTTCTTAAACTATTTGTATCTAGTCACCCTTATAAACTTTGAAGGTGTCCTATGCATTTATGTTTTGCTACTCTATGAGGGAGAAGCTGAATGCCATTATGCTATGTTTTTTTATGTGAAACAAACAAACGTCTTGCAAAGCATTGTTATTCATGAATCTTTTGTTTGTGCCTTTTCATGTTTTAACATAGTTGTTATGTCTTATTGTTAGAACTTTATCTTTCATGTTAGGTTGAAGTACTATGATCCCAGCTATCAACGTTTTACGAATACTTTTATCAAATTTATGATGGTGCATGTCACCTCAAAAATTATTCTTTCTTTTTATCACTTACCTACTCCAAGACGAGCAGGAGTTAAGCTTGGGGATGTTATCCAAACGTATCTATATTTTTTTATGTTCCGTGCTAGGTTTTATCTACTTTCTTGTGTTTTGTTCCAACTTTGGAGTATTTTTATACACTTTCTTGGACTAACCTATTAACAAGATGCCACAGTGTCAGCTGCCTGTTTTCTGCTGTTTTTGGTTCCAGAAAAGTCAGAAAATGAATATTCTCGGAATTGGACGGGACAAAAGCCAAAGTCAGTTTTTCACCGAGGGGGACACGGAGCCAGAATACGAGACGGAGAGAGGCCAGAGGGCCGCCACACCACCTGGCCACGCGGGCCAGGCATGGCCACGCTAGGGGGTGGTGTGGCCGCCTAGGGCACCCCTAGGCCATCCCTTTCGCCTATAAGATGCCTACGATACAGAAACCCTAAGGACCCAATCAAAATTCCATGAAAGAGTCTGTAGCCGCCGTCATCTCCATCCCTTGATCGGGAGGGATCTGAAGCTCTTCCCGGCACCCTGCCGGAGGGGAGAATTCACCCTGGAGGCCTTCTTCATCACCATGCAAGCCTCCGGTGTGATCCGTGAGTAGTTCATCCTTGGACTATGGGTCCATGTAGTATCTAGATGGTTGGTTCTTCTCCGTTGTGCTACCATGTTTAGATCTTGTGAGCTCCGTTCATGATCAAGATCATCTATTTGTAATCCTACATGTTGTGTTTGCGGGGATTCGATGGATATTGAGATGCTATTTCAGATTGATTATTGATTCTATCATGTCTTTGTTATTTGTGATCTTGCATGCTTTTCGTTGTTAGTAGCTAACTTGGACAAGTATATGCTAGTAACTCCAAGAGTTAGTATTTATGCTTGATATTTGGTTCATGCCTCTAGTAATCTGGGGAAGTGACAGAAATCTCTAAGGTACTGATACGTCCATTCTGCATCACTATTCTATGTCATAATTCACTGTTATTCATTGATATATTTTGTATTGAGAGGTGATACTTATGTTATTTCATCTATTTGGCATGGCTGATGACTTTTGGAGCCTGGACCGCTGCAGTCAGGATTCTGATGGAAAAGGTGCTGTTTGGAGGCAAAATTCGCGAAGATCAGAAAATCCAGGAAAATATACGGAAAATCCTATTCTTCCAGAAGACGAAGGAAGCCAAAGGGGGGCTGGAGATGGGCCACAGGGGGCCCACACCACCCCCTGGCGCGGGCCAGCCTAGGCCGCGCCACTAGGTGGTGTGGCTGCCCTGGTCCAACCCTAGCACTCCCCTCTGGCGTATATATTCCTCCCGAAACCCTAAGACTCGGGGAGCAACCACAAAAAGATTCCGCCGCCTCTGCGGGGCGAAAAACACCGAGAGAGAAAGATCTCTCCGACAGACAGATTTCTGCCGGGGGAATTCCTTCCCGGAGAGGGGAGATCGTCACCATCAACACCATCATCAAGATGGACTTCATCGGGATCATCATCATCACCATCATCACTATCAGCACCCTCATCACCATCTCCATATTGTTGTAACAATTGGGTTGAATCTTGCATAGTTCATAGGGGAAACTTTCCCGGTGTTGATTACTCTTTGTAGTTGATGCTATTGAGTGAACCATTGAATTATTGTTTATGTTCAGATTGTTATACATCATTATTCCATCTCTGATCATGATCCATATGATGTCTTGTGAGTAGTTCGTTTTGTTCTTGAGGACATGGGAGAAGTCATGTTGTTAGTAGTGGAATTGTGTTGAGAAAGAATTAGTTTGATATATATGGGCCTAGGACAATGCATTGTGTATTTGGCTACTAATCGTAGGGGTTGCCGGAGTGATAGAAACCTGAACCCCCGTTAGGAAACCATTGCACAAGGGACGTAAGGGTCTTAGAGTTTAAAGCTGTGGTTAGGTTTCTACCTTAATTACTTCTTGTACTTACGGATGTTTGCAAGGGGTATAATCACAAGTATGTATTAGTCCTAGGAAGGTCGGTACATTAGCACAGGTTCACCCACACAACACTTAGCAAGCTAAAGAAGATTAATCAACTATATGAAGGGAAAGCACTTGACTGTCTTCCCATGTGTCCTCGAGAACGTTTGGGCATCATAAGTAATACAACCAGCTTGTCCTTTGCTGCATAAAGGATTGGGCCACTTGCTGTATTTATTCTTATTGTCTTTTGTTTACTCGTACTTTATTTACTTGCATTATCAAAAACCCCTAAAAATCTGTTTGCTAAGTATTTGTAGAGAATTCCTGATCCATACCACTAGCCAGCACCTTCTGCTCCTCGTTGGGTTCGACACTCTTACTTATCGAAAATACTGCGATACACCCCCTATACTTGTGGGTCGTCAAGACTATTTTTTGGCGCCGTTTCTGGGGAGTGAAGCACTATTGGAGAGTGGAACTGGTAAACTTCTACTGTGAGTATTGTTTACTTCTGCTAGTTGCTTTATTTTCGTTATGGATAATTCGCTGAGTTTCTTATTTGGTAATGCTACTACCACTTCTAAGGTAGTAGATGGGCCACCACCTGCTGAGAATGATGCTTTTAAAATACCTACAAGAATTATTGATCGTGTTATGGATAACTACTATGTTGGGGATGGAACTGTCCATCCCGGTGATCATTTACTCTTTATACACGAATTGTGCGGGTTGTTCAAGTGTGCAGGTATTACTACAAAACAAGTTAAGAAGAATTTATTCTCATTATCGCTGAAAGGAAGAGTTGAGGAATGGTATAAGCTGCTGAAGAATGGTCAAGCTCTGGAATGGGAGGAAATAGTGCCTCTCTTTTATTCAAAGTTGTATCCTCCTAGTGAGATCCATAAAGATCGGAATCAAATATACAACTTTTGGCCTCTTGATGGAGAGAGTACAACTCAAGCTTGGGGGAGATTGAAGTTACTAATGCTCAAATGTCCCATTCATGAGCTCCCCAACAATATTATTATCAATAACTTTTATGCAAGGCTCCCTCTACATGACAAGGATTTATTGGATGCTTCTTGTGCTGGACCATTCACTCGCATGGAAGAAGAAGCTAAATGGGATCTTTTGGACCGTATTCAAGGCAATGCTGAAGCTTGGGAGAATGACAAAGGTAGAAAGTCAGGTATAAATTATGATTATGAATGCATTGAATCTTTTATGGGAACTGATGACTTTCAAAATATTAAAAATGCTTATGGTCTAGACTCTCAATCTATTGCTTCTTATTTTAAGGCTTTTGCTTCCTACATTGAAGTGCCTAAAAAGAAGTGGAATAAGTATCATGAACCTTATAAAGATGTTGCTAAGAGTGTTCCTGCAAAAATACTGAAGTTTATACTACTAATCATGTCTTACCTAAACCTTACTTTGAGAAAATGCCTTTCCCAGTTAAGATAAAGGAACATTCTATGAAATCTATTATGGTTAATGAAAGTGCAAATAAAGATGTTGAACCTGATAAACAAATGGTTGATGAACCTATAATAGCAAATGTGAAAGACTTTGTTACTAAATATGAAGAAGAGGGACACACTATACTTTGTAAGGATACCTCTAATATTGTTTCACAAAGTAGTGTTATGATAGCTAGTATTCCTGTGTTTTCTGTTAGAATAAGAAATCATTGCTATGATGGCCCTTGTGATAGTTATATATTTAATTTTATGCATGGTACTGAAAGTTATTATGAGAGAGGGAAAAGTGTTCTTATGTATCTCAATAATATCAAGTTTCCTCATTTTATGCTGAATTTGTTATGTTGCACTTCTTTTGCCTTCTTATGCAAGTAGCCTCTGGTTTGAACAACTTGTTTCATTACAAAATTCCCTTGCATAGGAAGTGGGTTAGACTTAAATGTGTGTATTTTTTCTTCTTAATGCTCTCTTTCACCTCAACTCATATTCTTATGTGAGCATCTTCAAAATTATCATGCCCATCTTAATGGCTATAAAGAAAGAGCTTTTTGGGAGACAGCCCAATTTATTTTTGCTTTCAGTTTGTTTTTGTTTCTTTGAGTCTTGGAAGTTATTACTTTGGTAATAACCTCTACTTATCCTTTTTGTTTGGTTTTTGTGTCAAGATCAACTTCTAATGAGAGAGAAGTAATATTTGGGGAAGTTGTTGTCCCGAAACAGATATTTGTGTTGCACCAGAAAAATTCGTGAGAGATCTTTGTACGTCGGATTGAGCTGTAATTGTTTGTGCTTATGCCCCATGTTGTTATTTAACTTTAGTTAGTTTTGCACTTTTTGATTTGAGCAACAGAAGATTTTCTTAAAAATTGATCATTACCTGCTTGTCTGTTTCGACAGATTTTGCCACTCTTGCATTTGCTTCTTTAATCGATTTCCTTTTTGAATTCTTTTTGGGTTTTCAGAAGGAGTTGCTACAGTAGCTTATGTTTTGATGGTTTTCAGTTGAAGTTGAACTCAAAAGGTTTTATCACTTCATTTATACTAATGTTGCTAATGAGAACTGTGTGAAGTTTTGTGTGAAAGAAATTTGCTGGTAGTGGAGATAATGGTGTAATAAGGAAGAGAAGGGTTTTATGACTCAAGTAATAAGTGTATGAAGATGAAGGTATCGATGATATTCAATTGGTGACTTCATAAGAACCTACTAGATAGCAAATTCAGAAACCTGCAGAGCCCGCTTTCAAATAGGTAATAGTTCTGGTAAGAAAAGTGCCGCGAAAATACTATCCAACTATATTTTTGCAGTTTTCAGTCAATAAGGAAAGCTACGAAGTGAAAAAGGGACGGAAACGGAGCCAGGGTGTCTCACACCACCCTGTGGTGCGGGCCCACCCCTGGCCGCGCCACCAGGTGGTGAGTCCACCCCAGACTCCGCATCCTACTCGTTTTCTCCCAGTACCTTCCTTTCGTCATGAAACTTCGTAATATATAATCCCCCGGATCTCCCGAGGTTCGTATATCGTGTTTTCGTTTCGATCTGTTTCTACCAGGACATACTCTTTGAAGGTTTAGAAGCACAATGGTGTCCGCCAAGAACATGGGAAGGAGCCTATGGAAGAAGACCTCCAAGACCCCGGGAAGGAGAAGGGGATCAAGAGTGAAGGTGAAGAGGAGGCAAAGCACACCGGCACTACCATTGCAAGCATTGGAGTGGTGGCGAACCCTGCCAGGATCAGAAGGACTACACGGATGCAGACTAGGGGGAAAACTCCTCGTCACTGTTTGGCTCCACGGTCACTTCCTCCATGCACCAGGAATCCTTTCCGTACCCTTATCCATGAGCATCAATACCAGAATATGCCCAAAGGGAAATTACCCTCAAGTTGGGATTTCCTCGTTCTAGCCATGTAGGAAAAGAAGACTTCAAGGAGGAAGAGTGGGGAAAGAATAGCAAGAGCTGGAATTCTCAACCCGACATGATCATGAGCCGCATTGAGCAAAACTCACAGCTGATTCGTAATCTCACCTTCGAGATCGAGGACTTGGGGAAACTGATCAAAGAGCTCATCAAGAGGATACCACCACCGAAGGAGTAGTTCGTCATCAATCTTGGCATCCCCTTGGTTTTTTCCAAGCTTGGGGGAGTGCCGCGGTATCACATCACTATCTTCTATCTTTTTACCTTATTAGTAGAGTCATATCATGAATAGAGAAGTTATCATGTAGGATGGTTTGCATTAGGGAAGTGTCCCCTCTCTCGTTAGATATGTATCCCTTGGTGTGAGTTGCCGTTATGGAATATTAATGAGAAGTTCTATCATTTACTCTTTTGCATAGCTTATATTAGTTTTCAATTCGTGGTTATATGATTGATCTTGTTGTTAGTATTGGTATCACTTTGGGATCATTGAGTTAATTTAGTTGGTTTTGGCAAACTTGGCTCGATCAGTAGCAACACTATTTTTGAGAGTTGAAAGAAAAGATAAAATTTCATCATATTTCTTTCTTGAGTTGCTCATAAGTTTAGTATTCTCTAGTTAAGATCTTTTGTGCTTCCAAGGAAGATTGCATGTTTGTCTTTATCACTTGTATGTTTGGTTGTTTCCTTAAACTCTTATACTTGCTACCCAGCCTTGCTAGCCAAAAACCTGTACTGAGAGGGAATTCTTCTCGTGCATCCACTCCTTTAAACCAAAACCCACGCCATTTGTGTCCACCATACCTACCTATTAGCATTATTGCTATTCCAAGTAAATTCTTGTTTTATCTACCTCCCAAATTAAACTTGTTATGTGAAAATTAGTGATTAAAGCTCTCACGAACTTGATGGCACACTTTAATTTTCTTGCATTTAATAAACTTGAACCATTGGGTCCTTCTTTGTTGCGTATATGCTTGCGCTTTATGAGTTGAAGTTAGCAGAACCATGCATCATGGGGAACGCTTTCAACACTACCATGGTACTTTGTGCCTAGTTGATATCATGATTCTTTTGCCTATGGATCCCGGTGGTGTGAAATAAAAGTGGAACTTGTAAGATCATGGAGTTTATATGTGTGTTAGACAAACACCTGGGCCGCTAGCCTAAGCCATGCCTAATCATGGTGGAAACTTGCAGCATAACTATAGTGGGCATTCTATGAAGCATCCTCAATAAAATCTATGCAAATAGCAAATAAAAAGATTGCTGAGATGCTCACTGTCTGCTTGCCTTGTCATTTTGATTATGGGATAGCTCTTGTGTCATGTGCAAGGGGTACCCCTTGGCGGTTCTCAATGATACACATGTATTTACAATGACAAGAGCTTACCCGTGACTGAAGTTGAGTAGCATGAGGTTCGGTACTCATAAGTAAGGGGCATGAGATTTCAACTTATAACTTGTCAAGCATATCCTCTTAGTTGTGTCACTTTAACCTTAATCACCTAAAGATGCCTATGATAGGGGCAATGAGAGTTGAAAGCTAATAAGTATCATAATTTTTGGGAGCTCTTTATGAAACTTGCAATCCCTGCTTCCCTCTGCGAAGGGCCTTTCTTTTTTACTTTGTAGTTGAGTCAGTAAACCTATTCCTTTCTATCTTAGCAAGTATTTTGAGTTGTTGTGTTTCATTCATTCATATGATGATTTATTCAATCATGTTTCTTATGTTCCTTGTTTTGCACATTGCTCTTATCTTGATGTTTACTACTTTGAAAGCTATCTTTGAAAACCAGTTATTTGTGAACTCCAGCAAATTATCAACTATTCTTTGACCAAGAGCTAAGTTTGCCATTACCAATTATGATTTACTTCATGTATCTTTATTGTGTTTCCTTTACTCATTGCAAGTTAAGTTATATAATAATGAGTTTTCTTCTATTATGATATGTGTATTGATGAATGTGATGCTTCTTGTCCATATTCTTTTTTCGACTCTTCACTCCATAAACCTGAGGCCATGTTTATTGAGCTCAGTTTCGCTTGGGGACAAGCGAAGTCTAAGCTTGGGGTGAGTTGATACGTCCATTTTGCATCACTATTCTCTTTCATAATTCACTGTTATTCATTGATATATTTCGTATTGAGAGGTGATACTTATGTTATTTCATCTGTTTTTGCATGGTTGATGACTTTTGGAGCACGGACCGCTGCAGTCAGGATTCTAATGGAAAAGGTGTTGTTTGGAGGCAAAATTCGCGAAGATCAGAAAATCCGGGAAAATATACGGAAAATCCTATTCTTCCAGAAGACGAAGGAAGCCAGAAGGGGGGCTGGAGATGGGCCACAGGGGGGCACACCACCCCCTGGCGCGGGCCAGCCTAGGCCGCGCCACCAGGTGGTGTGGCCGCCCTGGTCCACCCCTGGCACTCCCCTCTGGCGTATATATTCCTCCCGAAACCCTAATACTCAGGGAGCGACCATAGAAATGTTGGAGATATGCCCAAGAGGCAATAATAAAAGTGGTTATTATTATATCTTTGTGTTTATGATGAATGTTTACATCCCATGCTATAATTGTATTATAAGGAGACACTAATACATGTGTGTTTTGTAAACATAAAAGAGTCCCTAGTAAGCCTCTTGTTGAACTAGCTTGTTGATTAATAGATGATCATGGTTTCCTGGTCATGGACATTGGATGTCATTAATAACAAGGTTATATCATTAGGAGAATGATGTGATGGACACACACCCGTAATAATTGTAGCATAAGATCAAGTCAATAAGTTCGTATTGCTACAAGCTTTCAAATGCATAGTAACCTAATCCTTCGACCGTGAGGTTATGTTAATCACCATCACCGGATGGGTACTTTGATGGCATCAAACACCACTTCGTAACTGGGTGGTCATAATGGTGTCGTTGGGTATTCTGAAAGTATGTGTTGAAGCGCATGGACCAAGATTGGGATTTGTCCATCCAAATGACGGATAGATATGCTCTGGGCCCTCTCAGTGGAATGTCATCTAGTTAGCTTGCAAGCGTGTGACTAGGTCACAAGGGATGACATATCATGGAACGAGTAAAGAGTACTTGTCAATAACGAGGTAGAACTAGGTATGGAGATACCGACGATCAAACCTCGGATAAGTAGAGTATCGCGTGACAAAGGGGATTGGTTTCGTATGTTAATAGTTCTATCGATCACGAAGTCATCGTTGAGTATGTGGGAGCCGTTATGGATCTCCAGATCCCGCTGATGGTTATTGATAGGAGATGTGTCTCTATCATGTCTACATATTCACGAACCGTAGGGTGACACACTTAAGGTTCGAAGTTGTTTTTAAGTAGATATGGCATGTGTGTTGGAGACCGAATGTTGTTCGAAGTCTCGGATTGGATTCGGGACATCACGAGGAGCTCCAGAATTATCCGGAGAATAAGATTCATATATTGGGGATCATTTTCTAAGTTAGGAAATGTTCCGGAGTACTTGTATGGGGATTCTAGAAGGTTTCGGAATGTTCTGGAAGGTTCTAGAAGATTCCTTGGAGTTTGCTTGAAAACCAAGAAAGGATCAAGGAATCCTTGTGGGGCAAGACAAGGAGTAGTGGGGGAGGAGGACTCCTCCCCCCTCCCAATCCGCCGGCCAAGGAGGGAGGGGAGTCCTACTAGGACTCCCCCTCCCATGGCGCCTCCCTCCTTTAAATAGAGGGGTGGAGGCGCCACCCCCTTACCCCCTCCACTCCAAACCCTAGCCGCCTCTCTCCTCCTCCTTCCTTCTGCTCTGGCTTAGGCGAAGCCCTGCAGAATTCTCTACTCCACCACCACCACCACCACGCCGTCGTGCTGCTAGGATTCCGTGGAGAAGATCTACTACCTTCGCTGCTCGCTGGAACGGGGAGAGGAAGGTCTACTTCGACTCTGCATGTGTGACCGACTACGGAAGCGCTGCCGGAACGCGGCGCCGGAAGGATCATCCACTCGATCTTGAGATCGGCAAGTGATCGAGTACATCAACCACGAGATCCAATCTCGTAACGCTTTCGGGTCTACAAGGGTTAGTACAGATCTATCTCGTTGCACATGTCTAATAGATTAGATCTTGGCTTTTATCTAGATTAGATCTGGGTTTTGTTCGTTCTTGCGGTAGAAATTTTTTGTTTTCCATGCTACGAACCCAACAGTGGTATCAGAGCCGTATCTATGCGTAGATCTGTTGCTCGAGTAGAACACAACGGTTTTGTGGGCGTTGGTGCTTGTGCCATCTTTTGCTTTGTGTACTTTGCATCTTGCGGTATGGTGGGATGAAGCGGCTCGGGCTAACCTTACATGTCATCGCACATGAGACTTGCTCCACGCTTGACGTGTAACTTGCTTTGCACAAGTGGCTTTGCAGGTGTCTGTCTCTCTCACCATAGTATAGATTCAATTTATACTTTGCACTTGATAGCACTTGTATCAACGTTGTGGTTCAGTTTCGTAGGTAAGATCCGTTCTTATTCAAAAGCCCCAAACCACGTAAAACATGCAAAGAAAATTAGAGGCGTCTAACTTGTTTTTGCAGGGGTTTTGTGATGTGATATGGCCATCATGTGATTATGATTATATTTTATGTATGCAATGATCCTTGTTGTAATATGGCAACCGGCAGGAGCCTAATGGTTGTCTTTAATTCTGTTAAGACATGCGTGTCTATTCATCTTGTAATAGCTTTATTCCAAGTAGTTGTAATAGTTTCTAGTGATGATAGACAACCATGAAGCGGCGCCATTGACCTTGACACAATGCTGGTGATGATGGAGATCATGTCCGTGCTTTGGAGATGGAGATCAAAGGCACAAGAAGAAAGGGCCATATCATATCATACTAATTATGAATTGCCTGTGATGTTAATCCTTTATGCATCTTATATTGCTTAGATCGCGACAGTAGCATTATAAGATGATCCCTCTCACTAAATATCAAGTACTAAAGTGTTCGCCCTTAGTTGGCACCGTTGCTAAGACTCGTCGTTTCGAAGCATCTCGTGATGATCGGATGTGATAGATTCTACGTGTGCATACAACGGGTGCAAGCCAGATTTGCACATGCGGAAACTAAGGTTAATCTTGACGAGCCTAGCATGTACAGACATGGTCTCGGAACACGGAAATACCAAAAGTTAGAGCATGAGTCATATAAATGATATGATGAACATGAAGATTATTCGCCGACGAAACTACATCTTCTCTCGTGAAGATCGGACTTGGTGTAGTGGACTTGGTTCGTGTAATCACTAAGACAATGTGAGGGATGTTGTTTTGAGTGGGAGTTCACCTAGTTAATTTAAGAATTAAATTTGAACTCAATTCATCATAAACTTAGTCTAAACTACTTGCAAATTTGTTGTAGATTATGGCGACCCCCTCCATCAATTCCCATGCGTTCCTAGAGAAAGAAAAGCTTAAAAACAATGGAAGCAATTTCACCGACTGGTTCCGTGGACTGAAGATCGTCCTCAGGGCTGGTCAGTTGACCTATGTGCTCGAAGCACCGCTAGGTGACCCACCTGCAGAAGATGCCACCGATGACGTAAAGAATGTTTACGCCACTCAGAAAAATCATTACTCCACAGTTCAGTGTGCCATCCTATACGGTTTAGAAGCAGAGCTTCATAAGCGCTTTGAGCACCACGACCCGTTCGAGATCATTAAGGAGCTCAGGCTGATATTTGAGACTCGCGCGGCCATGGAGAGCTATGAGGCCTCCGAAAAGTTCTTTAACTGTAAGATGGAAGAGGGTAGCTCCGTTAGCGAGCACGTGCTCACCATGTCTGGGCACGCAAAAAAGCTCCAAGAGTTGGGGATAACGATTCCTAATGAGTTAGGGATTCACTGTGTCCTCCAATCACTGCCACCGAGTTATAAGAACTTTGTGATGAACTACAATATGCACTGCATGAACAAGACATTGCATGAACTATCGTCCATGCTGAAAACTACTGAAGTGGAGATCAAGAAGGAGCACCAAGTGTTGATGGTCAATAAGACCACCAATTTCAAGAGACAGGGCAAGCCTAAGAACAAGGGAAACTTCAAGAAGGACGGCAAGAAAGCTGCCGCACCTGCTAAGAAGCCCAAGGCTGGTCCCAAGCCTGAAACTGAATGCTTCTACTGCAAGGGTGCTGGTCACTGGAAGCGTAACTGCCCCAAGTACCTAGCGGATCTGAAGAATGGCAACATCAAGAAGAAAGGTATATTTGATATATATGTCATTGATGTGTATCTTACTAGTAATCGTAGTAGTGCCTGGGTATTTGATACTGGTTCGGTTGCTCATATTTGTAACTCGAAACAGGAGCTGCGGAATAAGCGAAGACTGGCGAGAGACGAGGTGACGATGCGCGTTGGAAATGGCTCCAAGGTTGATGTGATCGCCGTCGGCACGCTCCCTCTACATCTACCTTCGGGATTAGTTTTAAATTTGAATAATTGTTATTTGGTGCCTGCGTTAAGCATGAACATTATATCTGGATCTTGTTTATTGCGAGACGGTTACTCTTTTAAGTCCGAGAATAAAGGTTGTTCGATTTATATGAGTAATATCTTTTATGGTAATGCACCTGAGATGAATGGTTTATTCTTACTGAATCTCGATAGTAGTGATACACATGTTCACAACATAGATGCTAAACGAACAAAATTGAATGATAATTCTACATACATGTGGCACTGTCGTCTTGGTCACATTGGAGTGAAGCGTATGAAGAAACTCCATTCTGATGGACTTCTTGAATCACTTGATTTTGAATCACTTGAAAGATGCGAAGCATGTCTAATGGGAAAAATGACTAAGACTCCATTCTCTAGAATAATGGAGCGAGCTATAGACTTATTGGAAATAATACATACCGATGTGTGCGGTCCAATGAGTGTAGCATCGCGTGGTGGATATCGTTATGTTCTCACTTTCACGGATGACTTAAGTAGATATGGGTATGTCTACTTTATGAAACATAAGTCCGAAACATTCGAGAAGTTTAAGGAATTTCAAAGTGAAGTGGAAAATCATCGTAACAAGAAGATTAAGTTTCTGCGTTCTGACCGCAGAGGTGAATATCTATGTTATGAGTTTAGCATGCATTTAAAGAAATGTGGAATACTTTCGCAGTTGACACCGCCGGGAACACCACAACGTAATGGTGTGTCCGAACATCGTAATCGAACTCTCTTAGATATGGTTCGGTCTATGATGTCTCTTACAGATTTACCGCTATCGTTTTGGGGCTATGCATTAGAGACAGCCGCATTCACTTTAAATAGGGCACCATCTAAATCCGTTGAAACGACACCGTACGAATTGTGGTTTGGTAAGAAACCTAAGTTGTCGTTCCTTAAAGTTTGGGGTTGCGAAGCATATGTAAAGAAGTTACAACCTGATAAGCTTGAACCCAAAGCGGAGAAATGCGTCTTCATAGGATACCCTAAAGCAAAAATTGGGTATACCTTCTATCATAGATCCGAAAGCAAAGTTTTCGTTGCCAAGAATGGATCCTTTCTTGAGAAGGAGTTTCTCTCGAAGGAAGTGACTGGAAGGAAAGTAGAACTCGATGAGGTTATCGAACCTTCTCTCGCATTTGAGAGTAGCACAGCACCGGAAGATGTTTTTGTGCCGCCTGCACTAATTGGAGAGGAAGCTAATGATGGTGATCATGAAACTTCGAACGAAGTTACTGCTGAACCTCGCAGGTCAACGAGGGTTCGTACCACTCCTGATTGGTATGACTCTTCCTTGAACGTCATGTTGGTGGACAGCGCTGATGACCCTGCAACGTATGAAGAAGCTATGGTGAGCCCAGATTCCGACAAATGGCTAGAAGCCATGAAATCCGAAATGGGATCCATGTACGAAAACCAAGTGTGGACTTTGGTGGACTTACCGGATGGCTGTAAGGCTGTCGAGAACAAATGAATTTTCAAGAGAAAAACAGATGATGATGGTAATGTTACCGTCTATAAAGCTCAACTTGTCGCGAAAGGGTTCCGACAAATTCAAGGAGTTGACTATGATGAGACATTCTCACCAGTAGTGAAGCTAAAGTCTGTGAGGATTTTGTTAGCAATTGCTGCATATTTCGATTATGAGATTTGGCAGATGGATGTCAAAACGGCGTTCCTTAATGGTGACATTGAGGAAGAGTTGTATATGGTACAACCCAAGGGTTTTGTTGATCCTAGTGATGCTGACAAGGTATGCAAACTTCAGCGCTCCATTTATGGACTGAAGCAAGCATCCCGGAGTTGGAATCAACGTTTTGATAAAGTAATCAAAAACTTTGGATTTATACAAACTTATGGAGAAGCTTGTATTTACAAGAAAGTGAGTGGGAGCTCTGTAGCATTCCTAGTACTATATGTAGATGACATATTGTTGATTGGGAATGATATAGAACTTCTTAATAGTGTCAAAGCCTATTTGAATAATAGTTTTTCAATGAAGGATCTTGGCGAAGCGGCATATATTCTAGGCATCAAGATTTATAGAGATAGATCAAGACGCCTAATAGCGCTTTCACAAAGTACATACTTAGACAAAGTTCGAAAGAAGTTTAGAATGGAAGAGAGCAAGAAAGGGTTCGTGCCCATGTTGTTAGGTAAGACCTTGAGTAAGACTCAAAGTCCAGCTACGGCAGAAGATAGAGAAAAGATGAATAATATTCCCTATGCCTCGGCCATAGGTTCTATCATGTATGCCATGTTGTGTACAAGACCGGATATAGCACATGCTGTTAGTTTGACTAGCAGATATCAAAGTGATCCTGGAATGGAACACTGGACAGCGGTCAAGAATATCCTAAAATACCTAAAGAGGACTAAGGATATGGTTCTTTCTTATGGAGGTGATGAACAGCTTGTTGTAAACGGTTACACCGATGCTAGTTGGAACACCGATCCGGATGACTCGAAGTCACAGTCGGGATACGTATTTATTTTGAATGGTGCTGCAGTGAGTTGGAGGAGTGCAAAGCAAAGCGTTGTGGCGAAATCTTCAACTCAATCGGAATACATAGCTGCTTCGGAGGCTGCACAAGAAGCCATATGGATGAAGGAGTTCATTACTGAACTTGGCGTGGTTCCTAGTGCATTGGACCCGATGGCCATCTACTGTGACAACACATGTGCCATAGCTAATGCACAGGAGCCAAGGTCACATAGCAAGCTGAAGCACATCAAACTACGTTTCCATGCTATTCGCGAGTATGTCCAAGATGGTGACATAAAGATTTGCAAAGTACACACTGATCTGAATGTGGCAGATCCGTTGACTAAACCTCTCCCTAGGGAAAAGCATGACCAACACCAGAACGCCATGGGTGTTAGGTATATTACCATGTAATCTAGATTATTGACTCTAGTGCAAGTGGGAGACTGTTGGAGATATGCCCAAGAGCAATAATAAAAGTGGTTATTATTATATCTTTGTGTTTGTGATGAATGTTTACATCCCATGCTATACTTGTATTATAAGGAGACACTAATACATGTGTGTTTTGTAAACGTAAAAGAGTCCCTAGTAAGCCTCTTGTTGAACTAGCTTGTTGATTAATAGATGATCATGGTTTCCTGGTCACGGACATTGGATGTCATTAATAACAAGGTTATATCATTAGGAGAATGATGTGATGGACACACACCCGTAGTAAGTGTAGCATAAGATCAAGTCATTAAGTTCGTATTGCTACAAGCTTTCAAATGCATAGTAACCTAATCCTTCGACCATGAGGTTATGTTAATCACCATCACCGGATGGGTACTTTGATGGCATCAAACACCACTTCGTAACTGGGTGGTCATAAAGGTGTCGTTGGGTATTCTAAAAGTATGCGTTGAAGCGCATGGACCAAGATTGGGATTTGTCCATCCAAATGACGGATAGATATGCTCTGGGCCTTCTCGGTGGAATGTCATCTAGTTAGCTTGCAAGCATGTGACTAGGTCACAAGGGATGACATATCATGGAACGAGTAAAGAGTACTTGTCAGTAACGAGGTAGAACTAGGTATGGAGATACCGACGATCAAACCTCGGATAAGTAGAGTATCACGTGACAAAGGGAATTGGTTTCGTATGTTAATGGTTCTATCGATCATGAAGTCATCGTTGAGTATGTGGGAGCCGTTATGGATCTCCAGATCCCGCTGATGGTTATTGATAGGAGATGTGTCTCTATCATGTCTACATATTCACGAACCGTAGGGTGACACACTTAAGGTTCGAAGTTGTTTTTAAGTAGATATGGAATGTGTGTTGGAAACCGAATGTTGTTCGGAGTCTCGGATTGGATTCGGGACATCACGAGGAGCTCCGGAATTGTCCGGAGAATAAGATTCATATATTGGGGATCATTTCCTAAGTTAGGAAATGTTCTGGAGTATTTGTATGGGGATTCTAGAAGGTTTCGGAATGTTCTGGAAGGTTCTAGAAGATTCCTTGGAGTTTGCTTGAAAACCAAGAAAGGATCAAGGAATCCTTGTGGGGCAAGACAAGGAGTAGTGGGGGAGGAGGACTCCTCCCCCCTCCCAATCCGCCGGCCAAGGAGGGAGGGGAGTCCTACTAGGACTCCCCCTCCCATGGCGCCTCCCTCCTTTAAATAGAGGGGTGGAGGCGCCACCCCCTTGCCCCCTCCACTCCAAACCCTAGCCACCTCTCTCCTCCTCCTTCCTTCTGCTCTGGCTTAGGCGAAGCCCTGCAGAATTCTCTACTCCACCACCACCACCACGCCGTCGTGCTGCTGGGATTCCGTGGAGAAGATCTACTACCTCCGCTGCTCGCTGGAACGGGGAGAGGAATGTCTACTTCGACTCCGCACGTGTGACCGACTGCGGAAGCGCTGCCGGAACGCGGCGCCGGAAGGATCGTCCACTCGATCTTGAGATCGGCAAGTGATCGACTACATCAACCACGAGATCCAATCTCGTAACGCTTTCGGGTCTACAAGGGTTAGTATAGATCTATCTCGTTGCACATGTCTAATAGATTAGATCTTGGCTTTTATCTAGATTAGATCTGGGTTTTGTTCGTTCTTGCGGTAGAAATTTTTTGTTTTCCATGCTACGAACCCAACAAGAAAGATTCTGCCGCCTCTGCGGGGCGGAAAACACCGAGAGAGAAAGATCTCTCCGGCAGACAGATTTCTACCACCATCAACACCATCATCAAGCTGGACTTCATCGGGATCATCATCATCATCACCACCATCATCACTATCAGCATCCTCATCACCATCTCCATATTGTTGTAACAATTGGGTTGAATCTTGCATAGTTCATAGGGGAAACTTTCCCGGTGTTGATTACTCTTTGTAGTTGATGCTATTGAGTGAACCATTGAATTATTGTTTATGTTCAGATTGTTATACATCATTATTCCATCTCTGGTCATGATCCATATGATGTCTTGTGAGTAGTTCGTTTTGTTCTTAAGGACATGGGAGAAGTCATGTTGTTAGTAGTGGAATTGTGTTGAGAAAGATTCAATAGTTTGATATTTAAGTTGTGGTGTACTTTTTCTAGTGGTATCATGTGAACGTCGACTACATGACACTTCACCTATATGGGCCTAGGGGAATGCATTGTGTATTTGGCTACTAATCGTAGGGGTTGCTGGAGGGACAGAAACCCGAACCCCCATTAGGAAACCATTGCACAAGGGACCTAAGGGTCTTAGAGTTTAAAGTTGTGGTTAGATTTCTACCTTAATTACTTTCTTGTACTTACGGATGTTTGCAAGGGGTATAATCACAAGTATGTATTAGTCCTAGGAAGGTCGGTACATCAGCACAGGTTCACCCACACAACACTTAGCAAGCTAAAGAAGATTAATCAACTATATGAAGCGAAAGCACTTGACTGTCTTCCCATGTGTCCTCGAGAACGTTTGGTCATGTTAAGTAATACAACCGGCTTGTCCTTTGCTACATAAAGGATTGGGCCACTTGCTGCATTTATTCTTATTGTATTTTGTTTACTCGTACTTTATTTACTTGCATTATCAAAAACCCCTAAAAATCCGTTTGCTAAGTATTTGCAGAGAATTCCTGATCCATACCACTAGCCAGCACCTTCTGCTCCTCGTTGGGTTCGACACTCTTACTTATCAAAAATACTACAATACACCCCCTATACTTGTGGGTCATCAGGTACTAGTGGCCTGTGTTGTGGGCTTTGCCAGCCTTGACGATCTTATTCTTGGACAAGATCTTGGCAGCTTGCTCTGCAATCTGCTCCACCGTGTACCCATTCATCGGAGGCATAGAAAATATCTCCGAGCATCGAGGATAGGTGAGCCTCAAAGGCGGGAGCCAGGGTTGGGTCTCAGCGACAAAGGTCTCTTGAGAATCCATGAGGGCGTGACTGAACTCATCAAGAGCCATGTCCTATAGATCTCATAGTCGCACATATTAGGACCTAGACTAGACATGAACACAAGCTTACAAGACGTAGACAAAATTACCTACCTAAACTGCAATAAGTCCAGAAAAACACCAACCTATGACTACACCGAGCAGTCCATTGGGCATACTAACATAGATCCACCACAAACTACAATCAGATCTAGGAGGTGCTAACATATCAAAGCTAGTACACCTGGGGTCAGATGAAACTCATCGACATTGGAGGAGCAGAGCATGTCGCCGCTAAAGATCTTGGAGAAGAACGCTTGCACCAACCGGTCTACAACCACCACCGCCGCTTACCTGCTGGCCGATGAAGAACTTCGCCGGCTTGCGAGAACTCGAAGAATGGGGAAAATGGTGGCAAGGCACTACGTGGTGATATATACCGCCACGCTTCCCCGTGCGGTGATGAAATTTCTCCCGCCAGCTTTTGGGGGAAACCTGCGGCTCGCGCCATTGCCGAGCTTGCACAAGCGGCACGCGGTTTCCCCCGCTTTTGCACAAGCGCAGCCTGTCCCCGTGGAAACACTCGATTTGGGCATTCCCAGCAGCCCAAGTTTTGGACTGCTTTAAATCTCGTGTGGTGCAAGGAAACTGTGCGACCCAGGAAAACAAACGGGCATGTTTCTTCTGGCCCGGTGCGACAAACGGAAAAACAACCAACCAAACACACCCCTAGTTTCCCCCGCTATGGGGTTTCCAGTATAGCTTTGTCATAGCGCTTCATTGGTGGTGGGGACGGTGTTGACCTTGTCAAAAATATTGATTGAGCCTCTCCATATCGATGATGTCAGTTGCGACGATGTTGATGGCTCATTTGTGTAGATTCATGCCGTCCACTCTGGCCATTGAGGTTAGGGTTTGCAGGTTTTACGTCGAGATAGTTAGTTTTGAATCTCCAACTAAAATACAACAAAGAACATAGAATATACGCAAAGAATTATACTTTTCTTATATGAATACAATCACAATCTTTTGAAATTGTGTTTTTGTGTACGTTTGAAGATGAAATTGTTGCAATAGGACTTAGGAATCAGAAAGTGAGATGCAGATACAAATGGAAAATATAAGCAGAGTAAGAGAGGTCATTGTTAAGTTACATCAGATATTCAAACCCCCCGAGTTGGACCATCTGTACTGTATCAAGAAAATCATGCATCAACATTATTTGAAAACAAAGCAAAGATGGTGTTGGGTAGACGTAGACCTGATTACATTCATAGTCTCATACAACAAGACTTCATGTTTCTACACATCAAAGCAAAAACCAGGAAAATAGGAAGCAAGAAGACATGAAAAAGATCCTAATAGTATGATAATAAATTCAACCAATGAACCAAATTGTCGGCGTAATGGGATCGGGGGTCCCTTGCATTACGCATGGGCCAGGATCCGCCGGTCAGTGACCCAGTGGATGTGTGGCCTGGCTGGCAAGGGCGTCGCTAGGATACGAGCACCATGTGCTCCAAGCAGGTATAGATTTTTCATGATGAGCCTATGGAGACTGAGTATCAGCTACGCTGAGGTGCATATGGGTGAGACGATCGCTACAAGACGCGCCTCGATCTGCCAGCAAGGAGAAAAGGAGAACGATGAGCGCACGACGTTCCTACTCCTCCTTCCGGCGGGTGCCCCAGAAGGAGGGCGAGGGCACTGTTGGAGGCAGCGAGGCCGAGGAGCGGCCTCGACCAAGCCCCGGAAGGACCGTGGGAGCACCCCTCCTAGGTCAGGCGCGGCCCGGGAGCCGGAGTAAACAGTGCCTAACAAGACGTGTCAGGCCCAGCACGCATTGCCGGACATCATCATGGTGCTGCAGTCCACTGCAGCGTGCCACCGACAGGGGTGACAGCTCGGAGCCTGAGCTGTCACTCAGCCATCGAGTGCATCTGAGCACCGCCTCTAGCCATCCATTGGCCACAGGCGCTGCCTATCTGCCTGAAGACTGCGTGGCACCCTGCGATTGAGCTCGGGAACGCCCCGGATGGGGCTCCACGCTGGCCCTGTGGTGACCCCTTGGTGTATAAAAGGAGGCACTTGGCCGAGAGTTGTTTTTTTGGAGGAGTTTGGCAAGGGAGGTTTTTTGGGAGGCCTAGAGATTCATAAAGAAGGGGTTTTGGGGAAGGAGTGAGGATCGAGAGCTCATGAGGCTGGAGAGCTTAGAGGGACATAAAGAGAAAGCAAAGAAGTAAGGAAAGAAAGAAAGAGGAAGCCTGGGGAGTGTAGAAGCTAGAAAGAAAGCGTCTCCCTGACACCATAGAGATCATATCCTTGTATCTTGATCCACCCCAAAGAATCCACCAAAGCAGGACGTAGGGTTGTTAGCCGAAGGGCGGCCCAAACCTGGGTAAAAAAATGCTTGTGTGCTCTTTGTGTGTTGTATGCTCGTATCAGAAGGTTCCTTCACCGATTTTGAGGCCAGAACGCCTTCATGCCCATTAGCGAACAAATAGAGGGTGTCGGACATCCCCGATGTCAGTGTAGGCAAGATGCGATATCTGGCGTGCCAGGTAGGAAGGCGCTCGCGTTTTTGGCTTTGACAAACTTCCCCATCCTCAACAAGCTTCATGAGCTTCATTGTCATCACCGTCATCATCACCAACATCTGCTTCATCTTCGTGTTCAACATCGGCATCGACCGCGCCATCACCAGCCATGGCACCGAGGAGAGGGGTTGGTGCTGGGACCAGCCCTCCTATGGTAGACTCGCCTGCTGCACGAACTCGCTCCCACACCCTTCCCGCGCCTGGAGGCTTGGATGTCGAGCCTCATGCATGGTGTGCGACTACCGTCACAGGTGTCGCCTCGCGTCTAGGGCCAAGCACAACTGCGTCACCATAATCACAACTGCGCCCCGCGGCTGAGGAGGGCAAGCATGCTGGCGAGGGCGCCATTGCGCAGGAGGTTCCACCGCCAGGCAACGCAGGAGGCGCCGTGCTTGAAGATCCCTTCGCCGGCGATGCAAGAGGCACCGTCGCTGGAGCGCCCCTCCTTAGTGGCGTAGGAGACGCCACCGGAGGGGGCCATCTATCCAGAGGAGTCACACCGGTCATGGCCGGAGGAGCCGGTCCCAAACCAGAGCAACATACCCCGGCCCAACATGTACTAGCTCACGCCAGGACTCGTCTCGCCGTGCCAAGTACTAACCGCCAACCTCAGTCTCACCGCTCTGGGAACCAAACTTTGGGGGAAGCAATCGCTGCTGCTCGTGCCATAGCTTGGCACCCACTAGCTCCCGGGACGACGGAGTATGCGGCATGGTGGGACAACTTGGACGCGCAGCTGGAGTTCATCAGGCTGCACCAGGAGTCAGCCCACTGATACATTGCAAATGTATCTATAATTTTTGATGTTCCATGCTTGGTTGTATCTACTTTCTTATGCTTTGTCCACACTTTGGAGTATTTTTCATATGATTTCTTGGACTAACCTATTAACAAGATGCCATAGTGCCAGTTGCCTGTTTTCTGCTGTTTTTGGTTCCAGGAAGTCAGAAAATGAATATTCTCGGAATTGGACGGGACAAAAGCCAAAGTTCTTATTTTCCCGGAAGACTCACGGAGCCAGAAGGAGAGTCGGAGAGGGGCCACAGGGTGGCCACACCACCCCTAGGCGCGGGTCCCCCTAGGATGCACCAGGGCATGGTGTGGGCCCCCTGGCTGGCCACCGACCTTGCCCTCTAGCCTATAAGAAGCCTCCCGAGGCATAAACCCTATATAATCAAGCCTCCAGCCATGAAAAGTTTTGCAGCGCCGCTGCCACCGAAGGGGAGATTCGGGGGATAGAAAGTCTCTGTTCCGGCACCCTGCCGGGACGGGGAAGTGTCCCCGGAGCCATCTCCATCGATCTCCACCACCATCTCCATCACTGTTGCTGATTCCCATGATGAGGAGGGAGTAGTTCTCTCTCGAGTCTAAGGGTTCTACCGGTAGCTATGTGTTCATATCTCTCTCTATGCGTGATCTTATTGAGATCATGAGCTTGTAATCTGTAGATCTACCTTGCTACTTAAGTGCTTTAATAGATCTCTGCTCTCCCCATGTGTGTGAAAGTGACAACGTGCTCACCATGGTGGCACTTAGGCTAGAGATTACAAATACTTGTTATGAGTTATATTTGGAGTTAGATGTCTTTATGAAATTGTGGTGTTTGTTGGAGTTAGATGTCATCCAAACTGCTTCCTGCGCTGCTTCTGAAGCAGCAACATATTCCGCCTCCGTCGTTGATCCAACCACCACAGGTTGTTTGGAACTCCTCCAACTAACTACTGCTCTGTTCAAGAGAAATACGTATCCGGATTGAGACTTAGAGTCATCCGGATTAGTGTCAAAGTTAGCATCGACATAACACTTAGCGACTAGCTCTTCTTCACCTCCGTATATAAGAAACATATCCCTAGTTCTTCTCAAGTACTTGAGGATGTTCTTGACCGCTATCCAGTGTTCCGAACCTGGATCAGATTGGTACCTACTAGTCAAACTAATAGCATGTGCCACATCCGGTCTTGTACATAGCATGGCATACATAATAGAGCCTATGGCTGAGGCATAGGGGATCTTATCCATCATCTCTCTTTCTTCCGCCGTAGCCGGACTTTGAGTCTTACTCAATGTCTTGCCTTGCAACATAGGTAAGAACCCCTTCTTACTTCCGTCCATATTAAACTTCTTTAATATCTTATCAAGATATGTACTATGCGATAGCCCAATTAGGCGCCTTGATCTATCTCTATAGATTTTAATGCCTAATATATATGACGCTTCACCAAGGTCTTTCATCGAAAATTTGCTGTTTAGATAACTTTTAACACTGTTTGAAAGATCTATATCATTTCCAATCAATAATATGTCATCCACATATAATATCAGAAATGCCACATTGCTCCCACTCACTTTCTTGTAAATACAAGCCTCTCCATAAGTTTGGACAAATCCAAACTCTTTGATCACCTCATCAAAGCGGAGATTCCAACTCCGGGATGCTTGCTTCAGTCCACAGATGGATCGTTGAAGTTTGCATACCTTATTAGCATCCTTAGGATCGACAAAACTCTTAGGTTGTATCATATACAACTCTTCTTCAATATTACCATTGAGGAACGCGGTTTTGACATCCATCTGCCATATTTCATAATCAAAATACGCAGCTATTGCTAACATAATCCTAACCGACTTAAGCATCGCTACGGGAGAGAATGTCTCATCGTAGTCAACTCCTTGAATTTTTTGAAACCCCTTTGCGACAAGTCGAGCCTTATAGATGGTCACATTACCATCAACATCAGTTTTTCTTTTGAAAATCCATTTATTATCAACGGCCTTTCGATCGTGAGGTAAGTCCACCAAGGTCCAAACTTGCTTCTCGTACATAGATTCCATCTCGGATTTCATGGCTTCTAGCCATTTGTTGGAATCCGGGCTCATCATCGCTTCTTCATAGATCGCAGGGTCATCCATTTCATCAACCATGAAATTCACAACAGGATTGTCGTACAGTTCAGGAGCTGCACGTGTCCTGCTTGACCTGCGAGGTTCGGTAGTGTCCTCTTTCGGAGTTTCATGATCAATATCATTAGCTCTCTCTTTATTAGGTGAAGTCAACTCCGAAACAACTTCCGGTGCTGCGCTACTCGCCATTTCATGAAGAGAAGGTTCAATAACCTCTTCGACTTCTACCTTCTGACTACTCACACCTTTCGTGAGAAACTCCTTCTCAAGAAAGGATCCATTCTTGGCAACAAAAACCTTGCCCTCGGATCTATGATAGAATTATACCCAATCGTTTCCTTAGGGTATCCTATGAAGACGCATTTTTCCGCTTTGGGTTCGAGTTTATCCGGCTGAAGTTTCTTCACATAAACATCGCATCCCCAAACTTTAAGAAATGACAGCTTAGGTTTGTTTCCCAACCATAATTCATACGGTGTCGTTTCAACGGATTTAGATGGTGCCCGATTTAAAGTGAATGCAGATGTTTCCAGTGCATAACCCCAAAATGACAGTGGCAAGTCAGTTAGAGACATCATAGATCGAACCATATCCAATAAGGTACGATTACGACGTTTCGACACACCATTACGTTGTGGTGTTCCGGTAGGCATGAGTTGTGAAACTATTCCACACTCTTTCATGTGTGTGCTAAACTCGTAACTTAGATACTCTCTTCCACGGTCTCACCGCAGAAATTTGATCTTTCTGTTACGATGATTTTCCACTTCATTCTGAAATTCCTTGAACTTTTCAAAAGTTTCAGATTTGTGTTTCATCAAATAGATCGGTACAACCAAGAGAGATACAGACAGGGCAAGACTGTATTCTTAGTAGTTTTTTTCTCTCGTTGGAAGGAAAAGCGGGAAGCACAGTCGTTCGATGGTTTTCATGCGTCCGACCGCACGGATGGTCGCAGGGAGCGGGCAGGGAGCGACGCATGCCTGTGGGGCGTGCAGGTCGGGTTGGGCAAGGCGTGTGTGTAGGTGGCTGGGTCGGGTCTGGTGGGGTGGACCGGTTTAGGTTTAGGGTTAGTCTAGCTAGGGTTTGGGGTGGTGCAGGTTTAGGGTTTAGTTAGCGGGGTGGTAGGTGGCTGCGGGCTGGGCTTTTGGGCCTAGCCCTCGGCTGCCTCCCCCGATAAAAAAATAGTTTTATTTTCTTTATTTATTTATTTTTATATAAAGACTTTTGCAGATAAAAAATTCCAGCGACAAACGAATCCAATCTTTTTAATAGTATAGATATTTTTACTATTTATTTTTAGAATAAAACATTTTACCGGGTGCTACAACTCCTCCGGTGCCGGGCGGCGGCAGGGGGCGGCGAGGCGACCCCAAGATTTATCAGTGGCGCATTTTTTGTAATATGCACCATTGGCAAAAAAATATCAGTGGCACATCTCCAATATGCGCCATTGATAATTCTGCCACCTTTCTTGGTGGTGGGGTCCACAAATTATCAATGGCACATATTGAGGAAGATGCGCCATTGGTGAGGAGAATATCAATGGCGCATATTGCATATGCGCTACTGATAATAATATATCAATGGCGCATATGGATATATGCGCCATTGATATTTGGTCCACATGCCTCCAGAGTGTCGGGCCCACATTATCAATGGCGCATTATTTGTGATGTGCGCCATTGGTTATAAATAATATCAGTGGAGCATATTTTTAAATGTGCCACTGATAATTATCAGTGGAGCATATTCAAAAAAATGCTCCACTGATAATAAATCTACCCATAAGCCTTTCTCTAGTAGTGCTAGAGATTCATAGAGAAGGGTTTTTGGGGAAGGAGAGAGGATCGAGAGCTCATGAGGCTGGAGAGCTTAGAGGGACATAAAGATAAAGCAAAGAAGTGAGGAAAGAAAGAAAGAGGAAGCTCGGGGGGTGTAGAAGCTAAAAAGAAAGTGTCTCCTCGGCACCATAGAGATCATATCCTTGTATCTTGATCCACCTCAAAGAATCCACCAAAGTAGGACGTAGGATTGTTAGCCGAAGGGCAGCCCGAACCTAGGTAAAAAAGTATGTGTGTGCTCTGTGTGTATTGTATGCTCGTATCAGCAGGTTTCTTCGCTGACGTTGAGGCCAAAACGCCTTCGTGTCCACTACCGAACAAAAAGGGGGTGTCCAACGTCCCTGATGTTAGCGTAGGCGAGACACGACACAAAGTAAGCATCATGATCCCTTAAAGATCTTTGTTCATGAATATTTGAACACGGAGCTCTGTTAACCAGACTGCCCAGTGTGACAGATTGCATATAGATTTCTACACCAGATTTTATGTTACCAAAAAAAGATTCAAGGGGTCAGGGAAGATGAGCACAGAGGTGGCAGGGAGTCCAAGGGGTCTCCCATGTAGCTACGTCGACTCCTATTTTCACAATTCATAGGATGCTCGTTATGGTGAGCTCCATGGACGTGTTTGATTGCATAGAGCACATGGCTCAAATCGCCTCATGCAGGCAAAATACATGCTTTGCACGTACTTTGGTTGCTCATATTGCCCTGTCTTGCATGGGAGACGAAATGCAAGCACGAACTTTGGTCGCATCAATGTGCTACCGTGGCACGAAGTTCAAGTTTTCTTTTTACAATACGAAGTTCTGGTGTTTGGTTGGGTGCATACTGGTGGTCCTTCTCACCTCTTACACTACCACACTTGCAAATAACTCCTAAGCACTCCACGTGTAACGTCGAATACAATAGTTACAAGATAAGAGTTGTGTGGAACAACAAGATAAAACTAGTGGACGCAAAAAAATTAAAACGATTGAGTGTATGCCATGAATTTAACGAAATTCATGCAAAAAGGTCCAACTTAAATACGCAATTGATGAATCGTAGTTAAGGAAACTCAAAATCCATTCCTAGCATGGATCACAACGTCAATACACGTCTTTTAAACGGTGGACTTGCAAAACGAGAGTACATACATATTCATATAAACTTGCTAAAATCAGGGAGATAATCAAAATTAAAAACTTACATCATGCAGGTTGTATGGAACGACGAGATGAAGTTAGTGGTCAAAGAAATTTTGAAGAGGTTGACCATGTGCGATGATTTTGATAAAATAGGCCTAAAAAGCTTCAAACATAAACACGAAATTAAAGATTAGGAACTGACTACCCGGCGATCGGTCTTCAAATGGCAATCTTGGCGGGCAAACTAGAGAGATTTCCATGCATGCAAATAAAACCAAAATTGCTGATGTCATCGGCATTAAATACAAAATTTAAAATTCAAAATATTTTATAGTTCAAATTATTTATCCGATTGATGATCCGTTTTTACCGTTGAGCTAGTCGCGACGAGATTTTCAATACTATATCCATATCGATATGTTTTGAGAATTTTTTTTATACCAAAAGATTATCCACATGTAATATATAAGTAATCTAGACTTTACTATATAAGTTACCCACTAGTTAACACATAAGTTATTCACCCCATGAACGGGTTATGTATTTGAATTTTTGTATGTGCATGAAAAACACAAATGTGAACTTCTCTGATCTGAGATCCTCTTTCGCCGAGTCGGTATAATAAATGGGGTCTTATACCCCACCCAACCACTATCCTAACTCATAGTGAATAAACGTAACACCGCAACAAGTAGCCTAACGGCTGGGCTTAATCATCCGTCGCTGCTAACGCATCGACGGCAATGAAATCTCGGTATTCTAACACCTAAGCTACCGTGTCTCAATTAAACTAGCTTATAGCCCACATTTAATTAACTAAACTAAAATACATGGACAACCAAGATTTTATAAGGTGAAAAAATATAAAAGTTACCCACATGAAAAATGTGAGAACGTATCCACCCAACCCATTATATGATGGGTAACGTATATGTATCAGGATGGATAACTTAACTACTATGATATGGATGGATAAGTCACATGTTATGGGTGGATAATACGACTTTGTTTGTCCCAAAAGTTTTCCACCAGTAATACCAGAGTTATTCAGGCTTCAGTATGTAAATTACGCACCAAATACATGTAAGTTATCCACCGCTATAAAAATTATCCACATATATAATATAAAAGTTATTCTAGCGACAACGCGCGCACGTGGCGGGGAATGCAAGCTCCATTAGTCGGCGCGAGGAGCTTCCACCATGGCGGGGACAGCGAGTCCCTGCAAGGAGCTCCCACCGCGGTATGAGCCCTCGCTGGCCGCACGAGCACACGCGAAGATGAATCCCCGGGGCGCGTACACGGGAGCTTCGGCGACGGCGACTCCTCGTGGTTCGTCCAACGCCGAGCCGCCCACTTCTTAGCGGCCTCCGAGCGGACGAAGGCGTCGCGAGCCGCCTCGTCGACGAAGCGGCGAGCTCCCCCGCCTCCGGATCGACGCCCCCAAGCCAATAGCTGCGACTGCAGCTTGACATCGTCGGGAATTGCTCGTCAGAGCGGTGGGCTGGCGGCGGCGGCGCTAGGGTTGGGATGGCGGAGTGCGGGTTTGGACCCTCACTCGCTCACGCGCGTCCTATATGTACCGGCCGAGTGCTAAAGGGTCGCGGTAAAAGTTTTACAGACCGGACCGCGTATACGACCTCGCTAGAGCAGCACGATTCGCATGGGTCTAAAAACTCGCTAGAATTTTACAGTTTCAGCCAGTTTACAGATATTGTTAGAGTTGCTCTTAGGGTACCAAGTCTTCATCGTTCGCCTATGCTAAAATATCGATGGCGGTAAAGTCTCGATACCCTAACACCTAGGCTACCGCGTTCCAATTAAATTTACTCAACACGTATGTGAGAATACCTCTACCCAATACATTTATATGGTGGGTAACTTATATGTTATAGGGTGGATAACTTACATATTATGACATGGATAACTCATGTGTTAAGGCTGGGTAACTGTTTGGTTCGAAATTTATTTTATCAGAACATATCAACATGAGATCTAGTTTTAAAGATCTAATCGTGATTAGTCCAACGGTGAAAACGGATCTTAAATTGGAAAAACGGTTTGATCTACAAGATATTTTAAATTTTCGGTTTCATCCTAAGCTGACTGACATGGGTTCACACCTCTCGCCAGGTTTGGCCAAACTGACTGGTCTGAGAATAGATTTTTCCTTTATTAATGAAACTTGGAGCCGATCATGAGAAAATTTGCGTCGTGCGGTGTGCATCTTATGATTTACTCCCTCCGTTTTAAAATATAAGATATTTTAGCTTTATGAAAAGAGTATATCTAGACTTCTTTTAGTGTGTAGGTTTATTAAGATTTGGAGTGAACCTACACACTAAAAGGAGCGTAGATACACTCCTTTTACAAAGCTAAAACATCTTATATTTTAAAACGGAGGGTGTAGTGTTTATCAGGAATCAAACCATTGTTGTGTTGATTAAAAGAGGTGAGGTAAATGAGTGTGCGTTTCTAGATCAAGCGAGGAAAGAACTTGCCACCCTGCCGAATCCCACGGTCCTGGCGTCCTGGTCCAGCCCATCTCCAAGTCGGCCCTGACAGGAGTGATCCAACCTGACAGCAGTTACAACGGAGCGCAACACCACCACCCCCCGCCGCCCCTCCCCTCGCTTCCCGCTCTTTTCCCGTTCCTCCCCTCTCCGCCTCGAGCTACTCGCCAAACCCTAAGCTTCTCGAACCTTCCATTCCGTACGGAGCCGTAGAGGCGAGCTATCGCCATGGCCTCTCGCCCATCCTCCTGCTCCTCCGGGAGATCCTCCTCTCGGTCTCGGCCGCAGCGCTTCCCCGAACTCTGTTCATACTTGAGAACACCAAGCCCGACGATGACCTAACCCCGCAGATCTTCCTAGCGGCAGGGGAGGGTGACATCCCTTCGATGAGGAGTAAGGTCTCGCCACTCCTCGTGGATAGATTTCGGTGCTCGTGGATCTGATGCGGTTTTCTGCTTGTGGATTTGTACGTACAGAGCTGGCGGCGGGGCTGGCAAGGGAGGGGAAAAGCGTAGGTGCCATGACGGTCAAGGACCCCCTGCACAGGACACTCGGCCCGCTCCACTTCGCGGCCTGGTCCAGGAAGCTGGAGATGTGCAGGTTCCTGATCAAGGATCTCCACCTCGACATCAACGAGGAGGCCAACAGTGGTGATTAATCTGCTGTGCTTTTTTTTGCACTGTATTGGATTGGTGCTCCAGTGCAGCTGTGGAGCATCCGAGGCTTGGTTTGAGGGGATGTTTTTTTTGGTGTGCTATCTCGGAATTGCAGAATACCTTCTAGCTAGGATATGTTGAATGCTGGTTGTCGTGCACAAATTGTGTATGGATACAGAGGAAATCTGTTCTTTTTTTGGAGTGCGATTCTACCTTGGTTTTGCTAAGTTCTGCAATTCTGCAAACTCTAGTGTTACTTGACTGACTGCTTTGTGCTTCGAGGGTCTGGAGGCCATCATCATCTCCCAAACTAAAATTTAAATATAAACTAGTGATGTCCAAGGGTGGCTAGCTTGTTGGGACTATGATATGCAATCGTTCGTTCCTTTTGTTTTTGTGCTGATAGGATGCCACTGACAAGTCTTTTGTTTTCTATTGTTTTCGTTTAAAAGCAGGGAGGTACTTGTTTCACACCAGTAAATGCATGTTAAATAATGGATCTATAAAATAGGAACATAGAGAGGTAGCATGAAAGTTCAAATCAATGATGTCACTGTGATCGAACGCACTGGTGCTTCATTTTATTTTTATGGCATGACTCGCTTGTACCTGCTTGCGCCCTGTATTTAACAGGTTTAATCACTCTTGATTACATATCCCTTTTTTGGTTGGAAGATTCTGAGGAAGTTGTTGCCATTTCTTGTGTTTGTGCTAGGTTCGCCACCTCTATTATTTGCAGCATGTGGTCGTGCACCTAAAGAAGCCGTGAGTCTTCTACTTGATCGTGGTGCTAATCCAAACATAGCATTCAGGAAAGGGCATACTGTGCTCCATGTTATTGCAACCATGACAAAGCGAGGTTCTCTCTACCTGTATATCCATCATTTCAGAATTTTGTATTTGTAGCTTTATTTAGGTTTAACCTGCCATATCTGACCTCCGTCATATTTAAACCAAAACTGATTGCAGTGCCTGGCTTGCAGTAACTTTCAGCTCCTCTAATTGTTTTTGTCTTTGCAGATTCCACTTTTCTGCTGACTAAAGTGGTACAATAACCTTTAATCAGGGAACTATTCTTGGTGCTACTGTTCAGTGACATCAATATAGAATGAATAGAAACCACTGTTGCATATAATGGTTTCACTCTTCAGATAGCCATTTCAAGTTTGAACAGAATTACTAGCAACCCATTGTTTTTCTCAACGGAAGAAGCTTTATTCTCCTGGTCTTGGCATCTAGTGTTGCACATAGCCATCAACATCTTCTAAAAACGTATACGTTCACAACCAGAAACAAAGCACACGGAATGCTACACAATGATGGACTAATCTCAACCAATACAGAGGCTTAACGTCGCAAGCTTCTTCAGACTCCTTCTATTTCTGGCTGAATATTTCAGCAGCGTCAATCTCCTATCTCTTGCTCCCATTGGCATAGCTTATTTGCTGTCTTGAGGCTGATCACTAACATCCAGATTGCATTAGCTTTTCTATCAAACATGACATATAAGTTACCTTGACCAAGACTCATACTGGACTGTCATAAAAAAAATGCTACATTATGTTTTGGTTGCATCAGGATGGCATTACCTGAATCTAGGCACTAGTGTCCATAGGTGGGAAACACTGGTAGTAAAGTTTGTACCAATCACTGAAAAATGGGTGGGTAAAACTATTTTAGTCAGGTTGGTTGGGATAAGACTTGCAAAAATAACCTTTGTCTTTTTGCCTATGCTTAATCATTGTTGTGGGTGAGGTTTTGTTGGTCAGGCGCTGAAAAGCCTTAATAGGTCCTTCCTATGCTGCAGTAAATTTCCAAGTTTTCTTAGTGCTTACTGTCTTGTGAAACCGCGTACATCTTTCTTTAGCTTATGGGTTTATAGAAGTGCCTCATATCTGTATTATGAAATATTCCTACCCGTGGTTTGCTTTTTTACTATGAAGCAGATATACTTTTTAAATACAAATACATTATTCATCTATTTTTTCGTTCATGGTAATGTGATGACATTAGAATTTTTCATGTATTTCATCCAGATTCCAGCGGAGTAGCAGAGATATTATTGTCCAGAGGGGCCAATGTTGACCCTATGTGCGAACTGGGAACCCCACTACATTTAGCTGCTGAATGTGGAAACGTGCAAATGCTGGAAATACTGTTGCGGTATCAGGCAAATGTAATAATTTCCTTCTTTCTATATTTGGTATGCCCTTTCCGGTCAATATTGTTGTGTGCAGCATCGTATCCATGATAGCTGAGAAGTCCTGGTCATGAGGAACTCGGTTGAGCCCTTAATGTCCTTATCTTCATTTTCCCTCAAGGGACCTTCCCATTAGTGCTTACTTGGTGAAATCAATGCTATTTTTACCTCATTGATGGACTGAGCCAGACACTGCTGTTTTTTCTGCTCGCTCTTGTCGTGTGTCTCTTTATGTTCTGTTCTTCTTTCACCATGCCTATCCTTGTTCATGGCCATTGGCTCTTCTTCCCTTCCTTAAAGTGTATTAGATTCTTCCCACTTTTCTCCACCTAGCCCACAGAACTGCTTAGCTGCTAGTCATTCTGAGTGCCGGACTGCTGTTGCTGGGTAGTTTGCACACAGATTTACTCGCAAATTAATGAGCATCAAGCATAGATGATAATGAGTAACATTCGTGTAACCTTAAATTATCTTGTTTTCGTTCACATGCTGTTTGAGTGTTCATCTGAACCATGTAGTGGAAACAGTTGCAGAAGGGATCCATCCGATTTTTCTTGGTGGTTATCCTTTTATGGCCAATATTTTTTTTTTGCAAAAACATAATTGATAAAGCATTATGGTTAACTTTTGTAAGGAAATTTGACTAAAATATGCCAAATGCTGTTTTCTGGTAATGCGTTTATTTGTTCTGCTAAATAATTGCATAAAGAGCTGATAGTTTATTGTTCGGCATTAGTTATTGTGTCATTGTTTCTGTACAAGTGATGTGTTGTTTGCCTTTTCTCCAGCCTAACAGGGTTGTACGTTTGTTCTATGCACCACTGACATTAGCTATCTTTGCTCCTTCGTTGAAGTGTGTGGAACTACTTATTAAGGTGCAGTTGCATTCCCTTTAGAGCATCTACTTACCTTAGTTTTTTCCAAAGGGGGGTCAACAAATTTTGTTATAGCATTCCTATAACGAGCACAAGTTGCACCATATTCTAGAAACACTATCTTCAACATTATGTGGTATTCAATGTTTCAGGCTGGTGCTGATGTCAATGCTGGTAGGCCTGTAACTCCATTAATAATAGCTGCAATGGATGGCTTAGCTGACTGCATCAAATGTTTGTTGGAAGCTGGTGCTGATGCCAATATTCCTGATGAAGTGAGTTTCTGTGCCGCTGCTTAGGTTGTCGTGAGTTTGTCTTTCTAACGGAGCTTCTGAGCTGCCTTTTTGTTATACTTCTGATTCAACTTTCCTGGAGTGTTAGAAATGAATGGCTGATTGTAAATCACACGATGTCTACATTATATGTAATAACATGAGTAAATTTAGTCCATTTGGTAAACATCCGTAAATAATGCCGCATGTTGTTTGGCGTTTGTTAGGTTTCAAAAATCATTGTTTGTTACTAACCTGTTTATGTGATCCTCACGTTTATCTGATTTTTTGTACCTGCTTTACATTAATTCCACATCTGACGAAAAATAAACAGAAAATGCTGTTTCTTCAAATGAGAAATTTATTAGCCTGTTAGGGACCAATACTTTTTAATGCAGTAGAAAAGGTGTGATGTACTGAATATTGTGGCAGTTATGCATATGCTAGAAAATAGGCTAGAAGATGGATCATTACTCTTATCCTGTTCTTTATTTCAACAGTATGGTGAAATGTTTTACTCGCAAACTAAGTATTGTGAAACTTTGTTGTAATAAGAGCAGTTCAGGGTAAATGTGCCACACTGAAGTCCTATGCCTGGTTCAAATAATGATTTATCTAGGTAATACTGAACTTCACATCATCTGCGCTTTCCACTGAAAAGAAAAGAGCAAAGGAACTAAACATCCATGGACCAGTTTATGTTATGCACATATCCAGGAGAATGTGGGTGTGAACTGATAAGCTGTAGACTCTTTCATATTCTACTATAAGTTAGTACTTGTACTGTACAATTGTCTATAATTCCTCATATTTGGATCTTACAGCAATATGCTTGAATGAAATACCTTTGCCACATTCTTTTATCTGTCAAACTGATCCTTGAAATGTTCGTTAACAGATTGGTAGAACACCATTGGAAATAGCTGCAATCCAAGGATGGAAGGAATGCGTGGAGATCCTTTTTCCTTTCACATCCCGTGTAACCAGATTTGCAGACTGGAGCATTGATGGAATAATGCAACATGTGAAATTTGGGAGTGCAGGAGTATGAGTAAAATATCTCCTTTTCTACTTAGTACTCTAGTTGGATTGATGTCTATGGGTTACACAAATCACTAAAAATGAAATAATTCTATACACTATATGACTTTCATTTCCATTTGATTTAGGATTATAAAAAATGCGAGAAACCTGCTGTAGAAGTTGAAGGGGATGCTGCATTTCAGGGAAAAGATTATCCTCATGCATCGGCTCTGTACACCAAGGTAAATTCTTTCTGTCATAATGCATCTACTGCCCAGTGGCTGCATACTAGTACATCCTGAGGGCTCGAATAGTTACTTGGTTTCCTTGTCATATACTGAGTATTGAAGTTCTCAAGGAAGAAAATAATGTTTTCTCAAGACACATGCTGAGATCTGTGTGCTCTACTTCCGAATAAGCTTTTATTTACCACCTTTTAGGTCCAATTTTCTTTCTTTTTAGAACTATCTGTACATCTGCAGTGCCCGACTCTTGTGGAATTGTTTCCCAATCCTTTGATTAAACATTTAATAAGTTTTTAAGACAAGGTGTGTCAGTAGTCTTTTACAGATATCTTGATATTTTGGTGGGATATCATTGATCGCTGCAGGCAATGGAGTCTGACCCTAAGGATTCAACCTTGTATGCAAAGAGGAGCCTCTGCTGGCTGCATATGGGTGAGAAAGACAAAGCTTTGAATGATGCTAATACCTACAAAGGTATGGATCTGGATTTATCAAGTTCTTGCCATGAGCAAGCAGCAGCTCTAATACTGACGAAGGTACAGTTTTGGCAAGTTGCAATGACATTGCGGCTTCCCATAATCTGCTGTATTCCCTTTTACCCTGGCCATGCATTAATTTCTTTCTGTTTAGGAGTATGGCCTTGCATGCAAAGCTCTCGTTTCTGGCTTGAAATTAAATTTTGGACGAGGTCCGAGTGGTGAAGTATCTAGGTAATCTCTGCTCTTGTCCTGGTAATGTTTGATAGGATAGCTCGAGGTTGTTACTTTATATGTTGTAATCAAATATCGTAAGATCGGTTAGATACCAGAACATTCTTGCTTTGTTTTACTGTGACATCCACGAATAGTATCACTTGTACGGGGCGCCACCATCTGTTCATTGTAGTTTCTCCCATGCTCATTGACGATGTTGTAACGCAGGGGGACATGTTGAACATCCCATCTTCATTTTCTCTTTATTACTCCCTCTGTTACTCCCTCTGTTACTCCCTCCATTTCATATTACTCCGCACGTTAGGCTTGGTTAAGGTCAAACTTCGTTATTTTGACCAATTATATATTTTCTATACTACTCACTCTGTCCTGAAATAAGTGACTTGAATTTGACTAGATTCGCATGTATCTAAAACTAAAATGTGTTTAGATACATCCGAATCTAAACAAATCCAAGTCACTTAGTATTTTAGGACAGAGGGAGTACCTCCGATCCAAATTAATGTTCTCAGATTTGTATCTAGCACTAAAACATGACTAGATACATTCAAATCTAGACAAATGTGAGAACATTAATTTAGTACGATTTTTGTAATGCAAAATCTATATTACTAGAAACATAATGAATTATAATTTCATATTATATCTTTTTTTTTAATTTGTACGCCGTAGTCATACATTACTTGTATTTCTAACTGTAGCAATACAAAGATGAAACGCATACAAAAAACAGAAAACAAACGGTTGAACAACTGCAAACCGTCCTCGCCGCAACTACTAAGGACCCAAATCATTCGCCGTCGCCGGAGAAGAAGTAGATCACTAACAGTCGGTCCATACTTTGGCACTGAAGAAACCCCGAGCCATAAGGTGTCAATGAGCCGCAATAACCACCAGCCCCGTAAGACTGGATCTAGCCTGCTGCTATGCAACATCGGCCGGAGGAGCCCTCTGAGCATCTTCAACGCCGGATCCGGGACCAACGCCACCCCGCCTATCAAGCGGCCAAATCCTCCACCATCCACCACAAACCCGCAGTTGTCCGCACCGCCGCACTCCAAGGCCGTCATGACCAGATCGGCGGCGAGATTACCACGACACAAAGCCGGAGCACACGCCCGGCGAAGACACAATCCCACAAGCTTCTCGTCGCCGAGATGGGTTGAAGCCGGGGTATTCGATGTAGCGCATCCACCGCCATCTAAGATGCGCCACCACGACACCACAAAGACGCTAACATTAGGGATCTTGAGCAACACCGAGTGTAGGTCCTGGGTGCCCACCCCCTCACGCCCGCGTGAGCGGAAGCGGAGGAGGCGAGGACCCGTCAATCGCCGGCGGAGAGGAGGCGGCGGCTAGGGTTTTTTTGAGGAGGAGATAGCAGGCTACATGGCCGGGAGGAGTATTTCATATTATATCTGATATTGTAGATTTTGATATTTTATCACATATACTTGGCCAAACGTTGTGAAGCTTGACTTTGACTGAACCTAACGTGCGGCTGAGTAATATGAAAGAGGGAGACATGTTACTCCCATTTTGAGACGGAGGGAGTATATTAGTGAACAGAGGGAGTATCTGTTTTGGTTTTCGGATCACATGTCACATAGAATTAGATTGTGCTCTGATTAATCGTCTGTTTATTTACGTTTTCTGCCGAAATTTTCATGAATGACCGTTGATTTAATTGTATGCCACTATAAAACTTTGGATTAAAACTTGCAGGGAGAAGACTGCGTGAAGAAAGGTGAGCTGTTACTACCCGGGCATGTCAAACGTCCACTGAAGTTGTGAGGATTGCGTTTTTGTTCGATGCATGTTGACAGTAGTGTGTCCATATTTTATGAGTAGAGATGTACTCCCTCCGTTCGGAAATATAAGACGTTTTAGCTTTGTGAATCGAATGTATCTAGACGTGTTTTAGTGTATAGGTTCGTAGAGGTTTGAAGTGAACCTATATACTAAAAGGTGTGTAGATACGTTCGTTTCACAAAATGTCTTATATTTCCGAACGGGACCTAGCATGTAAGCTATTCCCTCCGTCTAGAAATAAATAACTTAGATTTGTCTAGATTCGCATATATCTAGACATGATTTAGTGTGTAACGCCAATCTAGAAAAATGGGCATGTCAAACGTCCACTGAAGTTGTGAGGATTGCGTTTTTGTTCGATCCTGCATGTTGACAGCAGTGTGTCCATATTTTATGAGTAGAGATGTACCTAGCATGTAAGGTACTTCCTCCATCTAGAAATAAATAATTTGGATTTGTTAGATTCGTGTGTATCTATACATGTTTTACTGTGTAGATGCGAATCTAGAAAAAATACAAGTCTCTTATTTCTTGATAGAGGGAGTACATATAATCTGGTAGTAGATGAGTTGCCTAGATACCCTGATCAGGGATGGACAGCTAGCCATTATATTATATATATGTGTTAGTAGGAAACAAGAGATATGACGCCCACGTGTAGGTACTAAAGTTGAGACGACGCTGGGCGCTTCAATCAGTTTTCCTTTTCAATCGATGCAGCCGCTGGAAGGACTAAAGCTGCTTAGAGAAACTCTAGAACATCTCATAAACCCACGTGATCCTTAAAATCACAGTTCGGTTTTCAGTTTTCTTTGAAAAAATGGCACATAGCACCGGAAAAACTCACGCCCCGACCCCTATATACGTAGGCTACATGGCTAAACTGAGTGCACCTTGTAATCGTGGAGGGATTCGCGTGGGAGGGACATTTCAGCTCGCCCCTCTTTCGTGTCGCTGTTGTCGATCTATCTACCCGCATGCTCCTTGGTGCCGCCGTGTCTTGGATTTGATGTCATGGACCTAGCTTAGTTCTCGTCCATCGCTAGTGAGGTCACGGGCCCTCAATTTTCGCCTCCCACGATTCCTGTCGCTCCAATGGGTACCTTGGCTGTCGACACGGTTGCCTAGAGCATTGCTCTTGGCGAGGTTAAGAAGAGGAAGCGTGTGACACCCGGGTCACCCCGCATGGCCCACCAATCGCCGGTGGGCACCCACGTTGTCCTGCAAGACACGCTAATCACCGATGTTGCCTCCGCGGGCTAGCTAGAAGAACGAATCACCATCGTTGCTCTGGCGCCCAAGCCGCGTCCTCGCTTGCGAAAGGCAGCGGGGAAGGGGCCGAAGAAGCATGTTGTGCTCCACAGCGGCCCTCCTATCGCTCCGTCTTCGGCCATTGTCGATGCCTCTCATGATAACCACCACGTTGCTGGCAATGTGTTCGCTGAAAATCCCTAAAGGGATGATATATGGACTTTTCTTGATGTGGTGGCCAAAATTGTTTGATCGTCGTAATTTGCCTTTGTGTCGATATAGCTACAATGCGCAAGAGATTCCATCCTTGTTTGTGAATCTTCTTAACGAGAGTGAGGTTGACATCATCGAGGCGCCACTCGATTTGTTCGACATGAATGTGGACAAGGTTGAGGACAACATGAATGGGGACGAGGTTGAAGAGATCGAGGAGGAACTAAAATGGAAGGAAGAAAAGAGCGGTGAACTACACCAACATTGAATACACTTGATTGGTGCGGGCATGTACACAAGTGTCCATCGATGCAGTGTCCGACACGGATCAGATCGGGAAGCGCTATTGGCAACAAATCAATGACAAATTCTTCAAGCTCATACCTCGGGTTGCGTCAATGGTAGCTCGTGTGTATAGATCCCTACAAGGACGGTGCAACGTGATCAAGTCATGCCGTAGCTCGTATGAACTATTGCATCGATTGATCGCTGATTGCATCTACGTTGATTGTCTATTGCATAAAACTATCAAAATCGATTTTTTACGGTTTTGAGCCGGCGCGGAACAAATCCGCATTGTGTGGAATGCGGAATCTGTTCCGCACCGATCCAAATTAGCTCTTAAAACGAGTTTTCCATGGCCATATCTTTTACTCCTCGAAACATGCATATGCCCAGCTATATTAATATAGCAACCAACCGATACAGCATAGCAACCTTGCTGGAGCAGACAACGCAAGACCATCCCAAAAAGAAACAAGAAGGAAGGAAGAGAAAAAGAAGCCGGCATCGGAGGTTCGACGAAAATGGAGAAAACCAACACTAGTTTCTCTCCTCCGTCACGAGTTTCTTTTAAGGCCGTGCGTTTACAGGATTTTCTCTTATTCCTTAGAGCATCTCCAGCCACACCCCTAGGACCCCCAGGCCACTTTTCGACGCCGGATGGACGAAACTGGCCCAGTCACGCCCCCAGGACACCCATTTTCACCGGATTTGGCCCATAATCCGTCCGGCGAACACATGTCGAACTCACCCTGCCAAGGATTGCCTGGGGCTCCGGATGAAGGCGAAAAGCGGGTGGGCCAGCGCTTTCGGCGAGACAACGGACATTTCCCAGGAAGCCCCCCCAACCACCTCCATTTCCCTCTCCGCCTGACTCCGGCGATACCACCCTACGCCAGCTAGCCGAAAACAAGGCCGAAGCGCGCTGCCAGATATCACCCACGTCCCATCGCTCGCAAATGGCCTAGGCTTCGTTGTCCGTCACCGGCCAAGAAGCTCCACACCAAACTCGACATTGACACTCCCGAAAGGTGTTCGGCACATTGCCGCCTTGGCCATGGATTCGGACGACAAGCAGATGTTCGACGAGCTGATAGAGGAGGAGAAGACCGCGACTGTAGAAGACAAGGAGCACATGATGATCCCCGCATTCCTCGTCGGCCTGTACGCCTAGCAGGCGAACCCTCGGCGAGGAGGGTCGAAGCTAGGACGCCAAAAATGCAAGCCTAGGAAGCGGTTGAAGGGCTACTGGATGTTGTACACCGACTACTTCGTCGATGATCCATTGCACGGCGAGGCAGTGTTTCGGCGCCGACTCGGGATGGGCCGGGAGCTCTTCCTCAAGATTGTGTATGCCCTCCGAGACTTCGACCCCTACTTCAGATGCAAGAAGGATTGCACCGACATGGTAGGATTTTCCTTAATTCAGAAGTGCACGGTGGCCATCAGGATGCTCGCATATGGTGCTCTCGGTGACACACAAAGATGACTACATTCGAATGGCCAAGTACATGGCCATTGAGTGTTTATACATGTTCTGCAGGTCAAGGTCAGTGATTGCATTGTTTGGGCCAGTATACTTGAGGACACCCAACACGACATACACTGCTCGAATCCTTGCAACCAATGAAAAGAGGATTTCCTGGGATGCTTGGAAGTATTGATTGCATACATTGGAAATGGAAGAACTGTCCATTTGCTTGGCGGGGAATGTACAAAGGCCATAAAGGAGGTTGCAGTGTGGTACTTGAGGCAGTGGCTACACATGACCTCTGGATTTGACACTCCTTTTTTAGCATGGCAGGGTCCAACAATGACATCAACGTGCTGCAGTGCTCGCATGTCTTCTCCAAGCTTGTTGAGGGTCATGCTCCTGGTGGACTATGTGGTCAATGGCCACCACTACAACAAGGGTTACTACCTGGCAGACGACATCTATCCGAGATGATCAATATTTGTGAAGACTATCTCAACCCCTCAAATTAGCAAGTATTCCAACTTCGCCAAGAAATAAGAAGCTCGCATGAAAGATGTCGAGCGGGCATTTGGTGTGCTCCAAGCTCGATTTGCAGTTGTTCGATTCCCCGCTCTGACCTGGTCCCAAGAATAGATGTGAGAGGTGATGAACTGTTATGTACTCTTGCATAACATGATCATTGTGAACAAGCGGGAGGAGCCAGTGTTTAATGATGATTTGGCGGAAGAATACTTCAGATATGGTCTTCTTGCAGAGCCTGATCACCACATGCCGACATCATAGGATGCCTTTATGGCTATGCGTCAGGAGATCCGAGATCCACATGTGCATCAACAACCGTAGGACGATTTGGTAGAGCACCTGTGGAGGCTCAAGGACAACACCTAGTTTGAGGTGTTCTTGTGTTTCAAAACTTGGTTTCTATGCCGAACCATGTGACCATTCGTCGAAACTATGTCGAAATTTGAATAATTTATTTATGTCTGACTCCGGCCGAACCATGTGTTCATTTGAGGCGAAATTTCGCCGAATTTCTGTCATTTATGAGATAAAACTTCATTTTGCCGCATTTCCTACCAAAAACTAGCAGAATTCTTCCGGGTCGCCAAATCCTGGGGGCACGCACGAACTGGACGTTTGGAGATTATTAGTGAACAAATTTAAAAGTATAGAAGTAACTTCCTACGAGTAATTCATAGATATTCATATATTACCGAATTATGCATCCATCAACCTTACAGTTTCACGATCCCAAATGACAAAAGTAACCTAGCCTAGCGGAAAAAGATCTGAATCTATTTCATAAGTTTATAAGAAGTACAAGGTATCATAAACATAATAAAAATTACATCGAGGTCTTTGGACCACCTAACGAATACTACTATCGCCAGAGCGAGCCGCCGACGCGCCGCTGTCGCCGCTCCATTACCGGAGCCGGCATGGCATTGTTGATGACAGTCGGGAAGTCTTCGTGCACGTGCCCCTAAGGACCAGCGCCCTAGAGATGAAGTTGTCGCCATTGAACCCTTGAATTGATCCGAAACTTGTAACACCAAACCTAAAACACACGTAGACTGGACGAGATCCAGAACACACGTAGACTGGACGAGATCCACCACTCCATGAAAGCGGCGACCAGACGAATCCCCACCCTCCTCAACGCCAGCAGCAGGATCGTCGCCGACGAGGTGGAAGAGGAGGCGGGTATATCTTATTCTTGTCCCGCACAACGCTGCCATAGCTACCATAACGACGATGCCGGATGACCAAACTCTATCTTTAGGGACCCTTCTACACTGCCGAGCGCAGGTCCGAGGTCCCCACCTCCTCCCGCCGCCGGAGCGGCAAGCAGAGGAGGCGGGGACCCGTCGATGCTCGGTCGCAGACGGCGAGGACGAAGTAGATCGTGGTGGCTGCTAGGGTTTTTACCCTAGCCGCCGCCTCTTTTTCTCACAACTCATTTTCTTTCCTAATATACATAAACAGGTTTTTATCTTGTTCTATAAATATCATGATTTTTTAATACAATTCTGTAAACTATACGTTATTTTAAACTACATGGTTGCATTATTATATTCAGAACAAAATCAGCTTGTTTTTATACAGAATCCGCTTTTTTAGTGGAGAATCTGCTTTTTTAGGGGATCTGCTTATTTTTAACGGATTTGCTATTTCTAAGTTGTCCGAGAAATAGTTATTTCTCAGTCAACGCAAGAGCCGTTCGATCTCAACTTTACGATTCGTGGAAAGCAGTCTAGGCCTTTACTGTTCGTGTACGTGGGCCTTTCTGGGCTTTCTTCTTACAGTTTTGAGATTTGCTTTTACTGTTTGTCCGGTTTTGACATCTTTTTATGTTCGTCCAGCCATGGCATCACGAGCTTCTTTTTATTACTCGTTTTCTGAATGTTTGCTTGTGCATGTGCACATCTGCTCTTTTCCTTTCCCTTTTATATTATATTTTCCTTTTGTGGGGTTGTTTTATGTCCTTTTGTATATCGTGAAATGTGTTTTTACGGTTTTACTAATGTACAGTTTGGTCCATTAGATTGCGTTGTAACTGTGCTCGTGTGACGGACCGAGTTTTACCTAGTTGCAAGTAGGTTGTAACTGAGTTTTTTAGTTACTAATGGATTGCAACTAAGAGAATAATTGTTTGGCTCATTAGATTGTACCGTGATTCATACTAGCCTGGGAGTTGCATATGCGTTGCAATTGAGATTTTTCCAATTGCAACCTGACTTTTCCCAGTTGCAAGTGGGTTGCAACTTAGTTTGTCCAGTTGCAAGTCGGATGTAACCAAGATTTTTTTAGTTACAAGTGAGATGCAACTGAGGTTTTTACAGTTGCAAGTGGGTTGGAACCTAGCTTTTCAGTTTTGCAAGTGGGATGCATCTGAATTTTTTCCAGTTACAAGTCGGTTGCAACCGAGAGAGAAAAGTATTGAACCGTTGAATGGCATCGTGATTTGTGCAATCGTGGGAGTTGCACATGGATTGCAACTAAACATTTTCAAGTTGCGAGTGTGTTGCAATCTGTATTTTTCCAGTTACAAGTGAGTTGTAATTGAGAGATAAATTTTATGTAGTAGATATAAATTATTTTTATCAACGGGGCATATCCTATTAAACAACACCAAAATAAACATCGTGTGTTAGATGAAGGTCCGGTGTGCAGTATACGTTAGGCCCTTACGTGGGCGGAAAATTCATCCCAGGCCAGGTAAAGCCCAACACGTACGTAGAAAAAAACAGGCACAAGACATAAGGGATGGACACAGAGAATATCATATGATTCCTACAATCAGCCAGCTAAAATCTATTGACGTCGACTGGGATGTAGTCGTTCCCTATTTTTAATGGACAAAAGAATGACGAAAAAAAAAGGCTAAGCATGCTAGATAGGCCCATCCGATTCTCTGCATAGCACACGCTGCAAATACAGCCTAGCCGAGCGGCTCAGGTTGGCCGCGGCAACCTATAATAGTCGGCTGCGAAGCGCAACACGCCAACAACCCCACCCCGCCCAACCGTCATTCGCTTCCCGCTCTTTCCCCCTTCCTCCGCTTAGAGCCTTCTCGAACCTTCCATTCCATCCGGAGCTGTGGAGGCGAGCCACCATCTCCATGGCCTCCTCCCCCTCCTCCTCCTCCTCCTCCTCCTCCCGGCGTTTATCCGTCCTCCGGGAGATCCTCCTGCTCCTTCTGTCCTTCAAGCCGCGGCTCTTCCCTGACACTTTGTTCGGGGTCGACACGGAGAGCACGCTGCGTGACCAGGCCGGGCGGATCTTCCGAGCGGTGTGCGCGGGTGACACCACTTGCATGAAGAGTAAGACCCCGCGACTCCTCGTGGATAGGTTTTGGTGCCCGTGGATCCGATGCGATTTCTGGTTTCTGATTTGTGCGTGCAGCGCTGGCGAAGCAGAGGACAAAGGAGGGGAAAAGCATGGACGTGCTGGAGGAGATCAGGGACACTCAGAACAGGAGCCTCGGGGCGCTCCATCTGGCGGCCTTCGCGGGGAAGCTGGAGATGTGCAAGTACCTGATCAGGAAGCTCCAACTCGATGTCAACGCGGCTGCTGAGCATGGTAATTAACCCGTCGCTAGTAAACGTTATTGAACTACTATGACTGGCAGGGGCTGTTGCTCCAGTTTAGTTGTGCGGAACTTGTATCACGCGATTTGGGGTGCAATCCCCTCCTTCTCAGCTTTTGTTTACTTTTGCAATTCTGCAAATGCCAGCGCAGTGCTGCTTGAGTTACGCCATTGTGTTTTCCGAGGCTGAAGGTCACCATCACCTGCCAATTGTACCCAGTTAATTGCAAATAGAAAGTAGTGATGCTGAAGGGGCGCCGTATTGGGATTATGCACTTATGGTGTGCGATCATTAGTTCTTTCTGTGCTGATTGGGACGTAGTCTATTGTGTTTTTACTGTTTTGTTTTAAGCAGGGAGGTACTTGTGTTTTACATCACAAAAGTTCTGCGGATAGTTAGTTTCTTGAAAATGGATGTTAAATAATGGATTTGTCGAATAGCAACATTCAAGGTACATGAAATTAGAGACCAATTAATGATGGAAGTGCGAGTCAATGTTCTTGCGCTTCCTTTTATTTTTATGTGTTACTCACTTGTGGTGCCTGCTTGTGCCATTTTCTAGTATGTATTTTGCAGGTTCAATCGCTCTTGGTTACACATCCCTTTTTTCGGTTGGAAGAAACAACATTTGTTCGTTCTGACGAAGTGTTTATCTATCTTGTGCTCTTGCTAGGTTCATCACCTCTAGTATGCGCAATATATGGCAGTGCACCTATACCAATTGTGAAGCTTCTACTGGATCGTGGTGCTGATCCAAACAGAGCAAGCAGCGAAGGGTTTACTGTGCTCCATGTTCTTGCAACAATGCAAGGTTCTCTCTGCGACTCTGCCTATATATTACTGTTTCATACTTTTGTATTTGTAGCTTTAATTAGGATTATCTTGCCAAATCATATTTAATGCAAAATTGGTTGCAGTGTCTCTGCCCAGATATACTTTTTTCGAGAATACTATGAAATGTATTTTTTATCTATTGTGTCCTTGATGTTAATGTCACACAGACTATCCAGATCTCTTTGGAGTAGTGGAGTTATTGTTATCCAGAAGGGCCAAGGTTGACTCTATGAGCACAGAAGGAACACCACTACATTTTGCTGCTCAGTGTGGAAATGTGGGAATGATGGAAGTACTGTTGAAGTATAATGCAAATGTATTAATTTCCTTCTTTCCATCTTTTGTATGCTCTTTCTGGTCAATATTCAGTATGTTTTGTACAGTCTTGTATCCATGATAACGAGAAGTCGCGGCCAAAAGGTATTCACTTGGCCCATAAATGTTACTTTCTTCCTTTTCCCTTAGGGAACTATCCCACTCCTGCCTACTTGGTGGAATGAATGCTATTTTTACATCCTTGGCCAAACTTGAGCTAGGGCTTCTCTTTTATTTGCTGGCTATAGTCTCATGTCTCTTTACGTTCTTTTCTTGTTTTAACAATCATCATTTGTTCATGGGTCTTTTGTTCTTCCCTTGCTTAAAATGTACTCCCTCCGATCCAAATTAATTGACTCGGATTTGTCTAGAACATGTCTAGACAAATCCGAGTCATTTAATTTGGATCGGAGGGAGTACTAGATTCTTGATGACTGCCAGATCGTGGCCAGACCAAGTTCCAGTTTAATCCACTGTAAAAGGGGCTCACTTCTCCCCACCAAGCCCAAAGAACTGCTTAATTGATATTTCTCATTTCTCGCTACTCCTGGGTAGTTCGCAACTTTGCACGCAACTTTACTCGCATGCTAGCAAACATCAAGCGCTGGTGATAACTGATAGCGGCAACATATGACCTTAAATTACCTTGATTTTTTTGTGGTGCTCTTAGATCCTTCATATGATGCATGTAGTGGCAATAATTGCATAAGGGACTTTGCTACAGAACACTGGATGGTAAAGCATATGATTTCCTTTCGCATCTATAGCTTGTCTGGTAAAATAAATAAAGTACCCCAAATTGTTTCGCATATGATGTTTTTAGTAATTTTTGTATTTGGTCTGCTAATAATTGCGTAAAAAAAGCTGATAGTTTATTGTTCTTCATTGACTACTGTGTTATTGTTTCTCTGCAAGTAATGTGATGTTTGCCTTTTCTCCAGCCTGACAGAATAGTGCAATCATTCTATGCACCACTTACATTGGCTCTCTTTGCTTCTTCATTTAAGTGTGTGGAACTACTTATTAAGGTGCAGTTACTTGTCCCTTTAGAGCATCTACCTACAGTAGCGATATTTGCCAAAGGGGCCTGATTTTTTTTGTCATGTCATCCCTATTATGAGACAAGTTGCCGCATATTACAAAACACTATATTCACAATTATGTGGTAAATACTTAATGTTTCAGGCTGGTGCTGATGTCAATGCTGGTAGCCCTGCAACTCCATTAACAATAGCTGCAATGGATGGCTTAGCTGACTGCATCAAGTGCTTGTTGGAAGCTGGTGCTGATCCCAATATTCCTGATGAAGTGAGTTTTTCGTGCTGCTGCTTAGCGTATTAGTTGTAACTCTAATTGAGCTTCTGAGCTTGCTCTGTGCTCTACTTGCAAAACACTTCGTGGTGTGTTTGTGATTAATGGCTTATCGTATCATCTGATTATCTCTATATTTTGTAGATTATATTATCTATGGTACTATCTAATAACATGAGTAAATGTAAGCTATTTGATAAACATGCGTAGCTGATGCCATCTCTTGCTATTTGGGATTTGTTATGGTTGAAATATTATTGTTTGTGACTAGCATGTTTTATGCAGAGTTTCCTTTCTGTTTATCTGAAAATTTTGTACCTGTGTTGCTTCAATCCTTTTTATTACGAAAAAATGGCAAATGTTATTTCTTCGAAAGAGATATTTGTTAGCATGTTTAAGTGTTTAGTGCTACTCTGCTATGAACCACCACTCCGTATTTCTTTTCAACTGTAGCAGAAACAGTGTGTTACTCTATGTTGAGGCTGTTATGGATATGATAGATAATAGGCTAGAAGATGGATCAGTGCTCATCTAGTTCCCCTATTTCAACAGTATAGTGAAATGTTAAATTCACAAACTAAAGTATAGTGGAGCTCAGTCGTAGTAAGTGCAGTTCTTTCTATCTCAGATCATTTTCTGGTTAAATATGCCACCCTGAAGTCCTGTCTCTGCTCTCTTCAAATAATGACCGATCATGCTGCATTGAAGTTCACATCATCTGTGCTTTCACATATGAGAAGAGCAAAGGAACTAATACATTCATGCATCTGTTTAATTATTCTGCCTGTACACATGTCCAGGATATGTTGGGAACATAGGAACATATATATTGTAGACTGCTTCATATTCTACTATGCTTTAGTAATCTCCCATAATTTCTCATATTTCGGATGTTATGGATATGCCTGTATGAAATGCCTTTGTCACATTCTCTATTTTGTGCCATTCCCTAAACTCTCCCTTGCTTATTCTAAAACTGATCCCTGATATGTTTGTTAACAGATTGGTAGAATGCCATTGGAAATAGCTGCAATCCATGGATGGAAGGAATGTGCTGAGATTCTTTTTCCTGTCACATCCCCTGTACCTAGATTTGCAGACTGGAGCATTATTGATGGAATAATGCAACATGTGAAATCTGGGAGTTCAGAAGTATGAATAAAATATTTCAGATTCTACTTATTGTTCCAGTCGGGTTGATGTCGGTCAGTTTTACACACATCAAGCAAAAATTGAAATTAGTATTCTTTGAAAGATTTGTCACTACCATGCATTCTACGTTCTATTTGACTTTCAGTTACATATTTAATTTAGGGTAATCTTCCTAAAAGTGAGGAACCTGCTTTGAAAGCGCAAGGGGATGCTGCATTTAAGAGAAAGGATTATACTCATGCAATGGATCTATACAGCAAGGTAAATTTTATCATCAGATCACTGGCTGCATGTTAGTAGTACAATAATTAACTTGTCATATGTTGAAATTACTAATGAAGCAAATAATCATTTTTAACAGTGCTGCGGATCTGGGTGTTCTACTTGGAAACATATTACTTTTGTTCACAAAATTTGAGGTCCCAGTTTTTCTATTTAGAAATATTTGTACATGTAGATATCTGATTGTGGAGAATCTGCTTTCTATCATATTTGATTAATGTTTACACAAGTATTTATAGGAGAAGGAGTGTTAGTGTCATCATTTGCAGCCGTCTTGATCTTTTTGTGGGGTACCATTCGATGGCTCCAGGCAATGGAGACTGACCCTATGGATTCAACCTTGTACGCAAAGAGGAGCCTTTGCTGGCTGCGTATGGGTGAGAAAGACAAAGTTTTGGATGATACCGATACCTGCAAAGCTATGTGTCTTGATGTATCAAATCGCTGTCCTGAGCAAGGAGCAGCTTTAGTACCGACGGAGGTACGGTTTGGAAAGTTTCTATGCCATTTTATTCTCCATAATATGTTGTGTTACCTGGCCATGCCTTAATTTTGTGTGCTTAGGACTATGGCCAAGCATCAGAAGCTCTTATATCTAGCTTGAAGTTGGATTCTAGAAGCGGCCTGGTTGGTGAAGTATCTAGGTAATCTCTGCTTTTTGCTTAGAATGTTTGGTTGGATAGTTCGAGGTTGTTATTTTAATACTAGATCATTATTATCAATCAATTGACAACAAATATAATCACTTGTACATAATCATATGTTGGTTGTTGTTTCTCCCATGCCGACTGTCGATTCTGTAATGTTAAACCTTCATCTTCCTTTTTTCCCTTTGTCATTTGTTTTGGTTTTCAGATCACATGTCACCAAGCATAGAAGGAGATTATGCATTTTCTCTCTCAAAAAAGATTATGCAGATGAATTTATTTGCTTATTCTTGATTTATGCTAAACTATTCATTAATGTCCAGTGATTTAAATTGTTTATACATATGCTATAACTTGGGATTAAAACTTGCAGGGAGGAGGATAGGTGAATAAAGGTTAGTTACTGCCCGGACATGTGAAGCGTCCACTGAAGTTGCAGAGGGTTGTGTTTTGTTGGATTCTGCACGTTGTACTGTATAGCCTGTCCATATTCTTGTGAAGAAAACAACATAAGCTGGAGATGCACGTACCTATACATAGCACAGACGAGTAGCTGGAGATATACCTAGGATAGATGATGCCTAGTACATGTCACATATGGTACTGAGCTACAGAACTGATCCATGTACCTAGCATAGTTGCTTACTTGTCACAGGGTACATAACTTCGAATTTGGGCAAAAATAGTTGTACCGCTGTTTACATATTGGAATTGAGATTGTTGGGAGCTTAAACACGCTGAAAGTTTCATATTATTTTGTTAATAGTTGTGACTGAGATTCTTGGAAATTTAAATCTGTAAATTTTCCTGAATGCTGTGATGTTTTTTTTAAGATCCAGTACATCTTTTTTTGAAAGATTTGTCACTGAATTTTTTGCTGAAGTGAAGATTTCACGAAGTTTAGTTTATTTGTTGAAAGTTGTGTCAGAGAATTCGAAAAGTTCTATGATTTACTTAAAGTTTTGCATCAATTTCTGAAAGTCCACCAGTCTTTTTTTAAAGTTCACAGCATACAATATATCGTAATCTCTTTCTTGGCTTTAACGGCTTTTTCATCAAGAGGTGCTGACATACCATTAAGGATGATTTTCACGCTCTCTGCCATGCTTATTTCAATGGTGCCGTAAACCTCTAAAGCATCAATAATTCTCATATCACGTTGATACCAAAGGTTTCCAATCCTGAAAATCTTGTTAACTACATGCCCATTTCGCTTCTTAACTCATGTCTCAAGCTTCTCACTAAACTCCTAGTTGAGCGCATGCAACAGGTGGTCCTCAAAATCGTCCATTAAAACCAATATGGTTTCATCAAAAGTAGAACAATTCAAGATTATCTAGCTTGGAGTTTTCAGTTTCTTCACCAATGTCATAGGTCTAAAAGGGAGATCGTTATCCCCCAAGGTGGACTTTGCTAAAGATTTTGACATGATTGAACACGACGCGATTCTGTCCATGTTGAAACACTATGGCTTTGATAACCGTTTCCTTGGATGGATTAAATCTATCCTTACTTTTGGCGCATCTTCGGTCCTCAATGGTGTTTCAGGGAAAACTTTCCATTCTCGTAGGGGGTTGAGACAAGGCGACCCCCTATCACCCCTTATTTATGTCAGTATGGCGGACCTTCTTCAAACAGTCATCAACAAATCCTACAAAATTAATCTCCTCCATCACCCTATCCCTCGGTTAATGGAGACTTCCTAATAATCCAGTATGTCGACGATACCCTGTTAATTATGCAAGCCTTCCCTCGACAACTCCTATGGCTTAAAGGGATCCTCGGAACCTTTGCGCAATCCGCAAGTCTTAGGGTAAATTTTGCTAAGTGCTGCCTACTTCCCATTAATCTTCCTAATGAGAAAGTGACTCTCCTCGCCGGTCTTTTTGGATGCAAGCTAGAAACATCCCCTTCACCTATATCGGCCTCCCTCTTGGATTGAGGAGACCTAGCATTCGTGACCTTGGCCCTTTATATTCTAGGACCAATCACCGCCTTGCTGACACCGCTTCCTCCCTCTCTCTTGATGGAAGAATCATGGTGACCAAGGCATTCTTAGCTCCCTTCCCACTTTCTACCTATGCACCTTTAAAATTGCAGATGGTGCTACATAAATTATGGATAAATCTAGATGAATTGGAGTGTGGGGTAAATTGGATAGCTCCAACAGACTTAAATCTTTGGTGGCTTGGGACCTAGTGTGTAAGCCGAAATCCAAGGGAGGACTAGGCATCACTAATCTCTCTAATCACAATGTGTCCCTTCTTTTGAAGTTCCTACACAAGTTTTTCAACAAGGAGAATATCCCTTGGGAACCTACTTTGAAAAAAGTTACAATAATACCACACTGCAAGCTATTAATATTCCCAACTCCTTCTGGTGGAAAGACATTATGAATCAATGCTCGAAGTTCAAAAGGATTGCATCCTATTCCATCGCTGCTGGTGACACGACCCTCTTCTGGAGTGACAATTGGACTATGGATATCCTATTGACAAAGTTCCCTAGGATACATTCGTTTGCTATTGACAAGCTAGCCCTGGTGAAGAATATCCTCGACCTGGGCGACCCCATTGACATGCTCCATGATTTCAACCAGCTCATCAACCAAACCAGATCAACTCGGAATGCAGGTGATAATGATTTATGGTCATATAGTTGGGGCACATACTTTTTCGCAAACATTATATGTAAGCTAAACATTGAACACATTCAAGCCCCCACCTTGTCCTCATGATATGGAAACCGAAGTGCACTCCCAAGATTAAATCTCTATTTTTGGCTTCTTGTTGACGACTACCTAAACACAAAGGATATGCTTCTAAGGAAAAACTTCTCTCTTGGCGACAACGGCCTTTGCAGCCTCTATGATGATGCTATATTAGAAACCAGAGACCATCTTTTTTAGCATTGCAATTTCAGTAGGAAATGTTGGCAATGTATCAACATCACAATTGATGGCAACCTTTAACTCCCTCGGATGATTTCCACTACCAGATCCAATTTTAGAAGGCCGTCCTTTTTCGAAGTTTTTGCTACTACCGCTTGGAATATATGTAAGCAAAGGAATCCTATGATTTTTGATAATGCTAGGTATACTATTAGAGCTTGGTCCTTTTCTTTTAAAAGAGATGATTTGATATCTTATCTTGTAGTCTGGCTAGACGCTTTGTAATTCTCTTTAGGCTATGCTATGGGATAAGCCATTTTACCTCTCTTGTACATATTTTATCTCTTTAATAATTACTATCGGGGCCTCTCTACAGTTTTTAGCTAAAAAACAATCTCTTTCTTAAGATCTAGAAAGGCCATAAAAACTACTCCCTCTATCATGAAACAAGTGATTTGGATTTGTCTAGATTCAGATGTATCTAGACGCCTTCTAGTATGTAGATACATGCAAATATAGACAAATCCAGATCAATTATTAGGGCATGTACAATGGAGTGATACCAGTCTTTCCTTAAACTTGTTATATTTAATTTTTTCTTACTTGGAGGAGAGATAATTGAGAAATAGAAGTTTGTTTTCTCTTAGTTAAGGGGTGATCCCTTAGATAGTAAGAGAAGACTATTTTCTCCATTGTACCACTTGTATTCCCTTGTTAACCTAATTTTGTATTAAAATTTAATTAGTTCTCATTAATTGCTAGAAAAGACAATAAGAAATAATTCATTGTACGACTTATTTATATTTTCTTCTCAATGTGGAGATTTAAGGAAAGACCTGATTTCTCTACCATTGTACATGTTAGGAGTAATATAAAGTAGAGTTTCTTCCCATTTTCTTGGATGTTATTTTAGGGCTTATTTGATTCACCTGGTAGGAAAAATGAAGGGGTGAAAAAATGAAGGATTGGTGTGGCATGACCCATTGAATCCTATATGAATGAAAACCATGGTAATTGGCATAAAAGGGTGTTTGATGGTAATGTAGGGAAGCCACGTGAATTTGGTCGAAGTTTGAGCTTTCAAACAAGTAGACTTACTCACAAAGCTATCCATATGATTTTTCCAAGAGCTCAGACCTAATGGAATATTTCCTATAAAATAGACTAGCAAAGTTATATAGGAAATAACCCCACGGGTTCTATTCCTACGAATCAAATGATGGTGGTAGGAAAAAATTGTTAGGAACTCAATCACGTGAGAATCCTATGAAAATCTTACAAATCAAACAAGCCCTTAGAGTTATTACAACCTACAAGGGAAAAATGCGTCATAATGTGGATGCTAGGGCGTGTGCTTCCAACAACGGGTCTTGTCATGGTATGAACAAACCTATATATCAAGTATAGGAGGATCTCGCATGTTTCTTGCTCACGTTCCCAAGTTGTTTCATCTTGGAAGGGCAATTTAGTTAGAGCATCTCCACCGGTGTTTCCCAACGTATGGCCAACAACTGCGTCGACAATGGCTTTGAGGAAGCCTGTTCAAGATGCCAGTGTTGTGGGGAGGCTTGTCCCTACCGATGGTCCCAACGATCAACCCTAAATATTTTAAGAAACAAATTCCGTCCAAATTTAAGATTTTTTTTACAAAGTTTGAATGCAGTTTAACTTAAACAAACAAACAAAACTACGGATGGTGGTGGTATGGCTAGGGTTTGTACCACCATGGCCTACTCAAATGCTGAGCGAGTGGAAGTCTGCCTGGTTCAACGGGTGCGGCGGTCTAACGAGGCCCCACTTATCCTCTAGGGAGCGGACGATCGCCTTTTGCGTGTCGAGCTCCTCATGATCTTGTTCAAGTCAGGCGTCATGAATGCACCATCGAGGTTCGTGCGCACCACGTGTAGGCACTCCAAGTGAGCCTCATCGAGCTCTTGCCACCGAAGGTGGTCTGGCAGGATGACGTCCCTGCGGACGCCCCACCCAAAGGGGCGGTCGGTGGTCCAGGAGACTAGCCTTCCATACCGCCGTGCCGACGTGGAGCCCCCAGTATTCGGCCTCCGAGAGGCCCTATTCTGCTGATCCCAACCGCGCGCTGATTGGATGGAGGTGAGGAGCACCCATTGGTCGATTGGCTCCTTCGCTTCCGTGTCGAAGTTGTCATTGTCCTCCTTGTCGCCAGCGTTGTCGAAATCCATCTCTTCTTTCATGACTTCCTCCGGTGCTGGGTAGCAAGCGCGAGTGGTGGAAAGACGACCAAACATGGTGCGCGGTGTGGTGCATCGTTCCTACTATGGAACAACCCTTCTTTTATAGCCGGCGGTAGGAAATGAGACACGAAGCGGCAGGAACTTGCCGGAAGCAGCATGAAATATAGCTATGCGGCGGGAAACATGGACGGGAGTTGGTGGGCTAGTTGTGTGGCTGCCAAGGGACCCGCCCAACCAATCCAAGGCAGCGCGTCTTTCCGGCAGCCCCATCCTGGCCCCTATGTGCGGGGACGACAAGGGAGTGCCAAATAGCTCCCTGGGTCACCCAGTGGCCGAGACTAGTTGGGGGTGCTGGCGCGGGCCCTTTTTGGTCATAAAATCCAAAGTTCATTGGGGACCAAGTTGAGGGGCGCCGATGGAGATGCTCTTGTCTACATTTTGATTTCGTCCATCAAAAAATACCTATCTAGAAATTGATACTTGATTTGTCTCAAGTATGACTCAGGAATTTGATATTGTTATTAAACAAAATACTACTACATTCGGTTATTTCATAGATAGTATTTTAGTGAAATATATAGATGATCTGATAAGAAGTATATAGTTTTCACCGTCCAAACGATCAAATAAACTAGCCTATATTGAAAATATAAGCAAATATCCATATAATTTGATCTGAATAAATAATTAATAAAGCATGATCATACAAATTACAATTAAACAACTAACAACGTAGATGAATAGATTGCATCCAAACAAGACAATTGATCCCATCTACTCCAAACGTTAGAACAAAAAATTCTAGTACATTCTGAAAAAGAAAGTTCAGGGTCACGTATGGTGCAACCTGAGAAGCAGCGGTGACAGAAGCAGTAGCCGCAATGGTAGCATCATCATTGTCGCCTATGTTGAGGTTACCGAAGAGGTCGGTGACGTCCGGAAAGAAGTCGTCATTGGAAAACTCATTATCGGACGACGTTGTGGTTGCCGGTAGTCGCGCTTGAGCGCTCCCCAAAAACCTGATTGCCCCTCACTCGTACAAGTTCACAAGAGGCGGAGTTCTAGAGGCCTACTGTCCCGATATGCGGTGCTTGCCGCAAGCTGGGATGTGGAAGGCAAAGGTGCAATGTTCTAGAAGTAGGTGAATGTGTCTTTGTCGTGGTCGCGTAAGATTTGCATCTTAGTTTATATAGTGCGGATAGGGTAGGTCGTGGGACGCATCCCACATCCAAGTCACAACAACCCACGATTCGCAAAATCCAGAAACGACTGATTAACGCGTCTACTAATGACCCATAAATAATTTTCCTGAACATCAAAAATATAAACGAGATATGAGATGGGCTTGGCTCATTCCTGCAACCCATGGCACATCGTGACGAGATGTGGCGTGGCATCAGAGGCGGAGTGCGAGAGAGCTGATTCTCTTCTCACTCACTTAGTAGTGATAGAATACTCTCTTATATAAGGTGACGCAACTCCCTCTCAACTATCAACATGGGACTAAAATTTTAGCTCCACTAGCACAATCATATGCTGCCATGCATAAATGGTCCAAAGTGAATTTTAGAATTTGTCTTATGGGCCAACAACCAAATACTCACCGAATTTCAACAATCCCACAAAGTCTCGTTTACACATCACATCACTTTTGTGTCATAATATTGTTTTATATACTGGTGCTTAGTGGAGACTGTTAAGTTGAACTTTCATGCTAAACTTTCATGATACACTAGTTAGCAACTTGAATAGTGGACTATGCCTTGAACTACAAGTTTTCTGCACACTAGTTTCACACAAAATCTAGACCGATATAGGGCTATCGCACGACTTCTCCGCGGTTTGGAGCTTATACGTCATACTCCAGGGCCTTTTATATGTTTACTAGAGAGCACCCAACTCTCACGAACTGCGATGTTTGATAGTTAGACTCATATAGGTGTGTTCTTTAAGAGATGTTCTATAGGACAACATCTCTGCTTAGATAAGCCACTTAGAACATATTAAGATATATATCAACCTGCCATGCATAATAGGAGAGTATAGGATCTTCATGGAGAGGTAAATTCAGTATAAGGGATACTCTCCTCCCATCTATCCAATAGCTTGTCTCCCAACTCTAATTCACGGGATCTCTGATGACATAGAGTGGTTTACCACTGTGGAAAACTCATAGCGCGGGTGACATGGGTATACCCTACGGGTACTCGTGTTTAGCCTATATGGTCCAGCCAAAGAGGAACCCGCGAGACAATTGAAGCCCAACAAGGATTCGGGTGGCCCAAGTTAGGAGGAAGGTGATTCCTTAAACGACACGGCAAGAAATAGATAGATTTTCAAAAGGGTGAAACCCTAATCTATAAACGACTCGGCATGCTATCCCGAGACCTAGCCTCCCTATATAAAGGCTAGGACGGGGAAGCGAGAAGGATATCCGCAACCCTAGCATACACCTCGCTAGATCACATCTGCGCACCCGCTATAACTTTCGACTCATCGATAATCTAAGAGCAGACAAGCAGGAGTAGGGCCCTTTCGAGGGCCTGAACCTAGGTAAACCGCGTGTCCCTGATGTGCTTGTTTGCTAGCCGATCGACACCTCCAGCGCTCCCCAATCCCTCAAACCTAAGTCCATCAACAACAGACATTGACAAGTTAACCCCTTGTCAATTGGCGCTGACTATGGCGAACAGGAGTTCTGATGTTGCGGCTTCCTCGGTCTCATCAACTGCGATCTACAACTCCACTGCAGTGGAGAATCTCCTCCTCTTCGGCACCTTTGACTTCACCGTCCACTCGTCGACGACCCGCTCAGACTTTGAGTCCGTGGGCGACAGGATTGGCATAACGATCAGAAGCCTACGCTTTTAGGTCGATCAGATCGACACTCTTCGCTTCCCTGATCACCTATAAGCTCCTTCAATTGCCCCTTCATCGTGGTTCCCACCATCGATTGGCACCCTGAGCAAGCTCAACACCTCGGCATCAACTTATGGTACAGATAGCAACAATAGTTGCGAGTCCAATCTGTGCATCTAACGTCAGAAGGCGACGCTTACGACTCTGGATCTGAGAGTTGCAGGAGCAGTGGTTTAACCACATGTGCGCCGTCATAAACAACGGTGACAAAGGCACTCAAAGGGACACCACAAACAGCGAGCCTACCAACAATGGGCCTCCCAATCGAATCCCCACTATCAATCCCGTCAATAGCGAGCAGCCACAACCACCCAACCTACCCACCCTGCCCAACCCCGATAATTAGGGTGAACACGCCAACATCATGACACAATGACATTAGATCCACCTCAACAACGCTGAGTAGGCGCGGTGCAGGGAAGCCCTAAAGGGAAACCCCTACCACCAAACACATCACAATAGATGCTAATGGGATACCATTGGCTACTCATCTAGGAGTTCATTGCTAGCAGGCGGTGAATGCACAACTCGAGGCCCGCAAGAAGGCCGCGGATGAGTTGAGCCTCTGACAGGAAACACTCTCCTCTATTGGTGGATCCTCCTTCAAAGGCAATGGCCCTACAGCCGCCATGCGGATCCCCCTCTCTAGCCTGGAAGCATCCGAAACAACCTTCCACGATATTGTCCTAGGGAAAGGAGTTTATCCCCTGGGCAAAATCTGGTTGGATGTCATCTTTGGCACGCCCACAAACTTTCGGCGAGAACGCCTTGAGTTTGAGGTGGTCGACTGGCCCTCGCAGTACCTCACTATCCTCGGATGTGTGTCATTCACAGGGTTCATGGCGGTCCTGCACTATGCATACCTGCATATGAAGATGCAAGGACCAAATGGTATTGTCACCGTCAATGGAAGCTTCACCAAGTTCGATATCTATGATAGGGAATTCAACAGAATCTCCCAATCCTTTGGCATGCAAGAAAAACTGGCGAGGCTCAAGGAGTTGACAGACAACAGTCTTCCTCCTATGAGCAAGCAGAATGCACCAGACCAGTCCTTCGACTCGTCGGTGAACACCAAGTCAGTCTAGGTCCACCCAACGGACCCGACCAAGACGGCCCTCATTGGCAACAACCTAAGTTCCGTATAGGAACTCGCGCTCATTGAATTCCTTCGTGAGCGCTGGGAAATATTCGCCTGGTGTCCTATGGACATGCCAGGAGTTCCCAGGGAATTCGGCGAGCATGCACTCAACGTGTCTCCAAATGCAAGACTAGTCAAGCAGTCGATGCATCGACTATCAGAACCAAGGCAAATGCGGTTGGCATGGAAGTCAACAGACTCCTCGACACTGATTTTATACACGAAATCAAGGAAAGTACCTGGGTAGCTAACCCCATGCTCATTCCCAAAAAGGACACGGATATCCTGTGGATGTGCGTGGACTTCACCGCTCTCAACAAGCACTCCCCGAAGGAGCACTTCCCATGATCACAGATCGACTAGATAATCGATTCCACCGCGGGATGCGAACGCCTCTGCTTCCTCGACGCCTACTCAGGCTATCATCAGATCCGAATGAAGGAAGAGGACCAGGAGAAGACGGCCTTCATCACGCCCTTCGGCGTTTACTACTACACCATGATGACCTTCGGGCTGAAGAACGCAGGAGCTACCTATCAGCGGTGTATGTAGGCCTGCCTCAAGAACTAGCTCGGTCGAAACATTCGGGTTTATGTCAATGATATCGTTGTTAATACCAATGAGGAAGCTACACTAATCGATGGTCTCCGCGAGACCTTCAACAACCTCGACCGCTATCGGATCAAGCTGAATCTGGAGAAGTGCGCCTTTAGTGTGCCATTCGGGCAATTAGTCGGGTACCTCATATCTTCTAGGGGAATCGAGGCTAACCCGAAGAAGATAAGGGTCATACTGGCCATGGAGAAGTCAAAGAATGTCAAGGGCGTCCAACAGCTGGCTGGGCGAATCGTGGCACTCGGCCGATTCATCAGTCGAATGGGCAAGAAGGCACTATCATTCTACCAGCTCCTCCGCAAAACCGACAAATTCGAGTGGACAGACGAGGCGTAAGATGCATTAGTAGATCTCAAGCGCCTACTCTCCACCTCACCTATGCTGGTGACCCCCAGGGAAAAGGAGCCAATGCTGTTATACATCTCCGCCACCAATCAGGTGGTCAGTACCGTGCTGGTGGTAGAACGAGCAGAAGAAAACAAGATCCATGGGGTGTAACGCCTAGTATACTACCTCAGTGAGGTACTGACACCAACAAAACAACGGTACCTGCATTACCAAAAGCTGGCCTACGGTGTCTTCATGACAACACGACGACTGTGACACTACTTTCAGGAGCACCCCATAGTCGTGGTGAACGACGCCCAGCTGAACCACACCCTCACACCCCGACTCTATGGGGCGGGTCACCCTATGGGGCATCGAGCTATCCATGCGGGACATAACATATGAGCGGCGAGTGGCAATCAAGTCGCAGGTCCTAACGAACTTCCTCGTGCACTGGATGGAGAATCAGCTCCCTAACACACCAGACATGTCCAACCTCTGTACCATGAACTTCAAAGGATCCAAACGCAAGGAAGGAGATGACGCGGGCGTCATCCTGACGTCTCCTCAGAGTGACAAGATGCGATACATCCTGCGGATGAAATTCTGCGTGTCCAACAATGAGGCAAAGTATGAGGTGCTAATCCACAGGATGCGGATGGCCAAGGCCTATGGTGCCACGCAGACCATGAATATGTGCGATGCTCTGAGTGATAACATGGTTGCGTACAATGACCTCTACAATGCACTCGAAGGGGACTTCGATGGCTGCGATCTGCGGCATGTAGGCCACGAAAGAAATGAGGAGGCCGATATACTCGCCAACATAGGCTCCACCTGCGCCCTAGTGCCACCAGGTATATTCCTCGAGCAAATATACAAGCGCTCCGTCAAGTTGAAGACTCCTACAGGATCATCTGACATAGTAGCGCTCTCGGGGGCTACGCCACCCAAAGAAGCTGAAGGGTCTAGTGATGCAGAACAAGGGTCTATGCCCGATGGTTCCATGGAGGTCATGCTCATCGATCTTTCCTAGACACAGCCGTACATCACATACCTGCTCACTAAAATGCCACTAGATGACCCAACAGATGCACGACACGTAGCGCGATGCTCCAACACCTTCACCATCATCAACGACGAACTATACAAATGCAACATCACGGGCATCCTCCAGCGATGCGTCACAACGGCGATGGAAGAGGCATCCTCCTCGAGATACACGGGGGTACCTGCGTACATCACGCCAACAGTCGCGCCCTTGTCACTGAAGCTCTACGAGCTGGTTTTTACTGGCCCACCACGATGCATAACGCCAAGGACATCGTCGAATGGTGCAACGCCTGCTAGAGATTTGTGTATAAGCCGCACACACCAGGCACAGAACTCAGGCCAATACCTGTGGCCTGGCCCTTTGCACAATGGGGACTCGACATGGTCAGCAAGCTGCATAAATCTTCGCCTAGAGGATACGTCTACCTCCTCATCGCCGTCGACAAGTTCACCAAGTGGATTGAGGCCATGTCAATGACCAACCAAACCGGCGCCACCGCCATCAAATTCTTCGAGTCCATCATTTTTAGGTTCGGGGTGCCACACAACATGGGATGAATTTCACCTTGAATGAGTTCCAGGTTTTTTGCGAAAACTTGGTAATCAACATCATCTATGCCTCCATGGCACATCCCCAAACCAACGGTCAAGTCAAAAAGGCCAAAGGCCTCCTCGGCAACAACATCAAGTAGAGACTTCTTCGACCACTCGAGCGAGCAGCTGGTTGCTGGGTTGAGGAGCTGCCTACTGTACTATGGAGCCTGCGCACAATGTCGAACATCACCATGGGCTACACAACATTCTTCATGGTGCATGGTGCTGAGGTGGTACTACCCACCGAGGTGCGCTATAAAGCCCCAAGGGTTGTCGCTTACAGCGAGGCCGAATCTATGGCCACACTCGAGTACTCCGTTGACCTTCTCGAGGAAGCACGCAAAATCGTAGCACAGCAATCAATGATCTACCAGTAGAGCCTCCACAACTACCACAACCGACGGCTGTGTCCAAGGTCCTTCATCGAAGGAGACCTTGTCCTATGTCTGAAATAGAAATGGCACCTCAAGCTCGAATCTCCATGGGAAGGATCCTACGTGGTCATTGATGACCCACAAGTATAGGGGGTGTATCGCAGTATTTTCGAGGGAAGTGAAACCCAATTTATTGATTCGACACAAGGGGAGCCAAAAAATATTTATAAGCCTTAACAACTGAGTTCTCAATTCAGCTGCACCTGGAAACAATCTTGCTCAAAACAGTTTATCAGTAGCAACAGTTTTGTAGTAGCAATAGTAAAGTAACAATAGTAGTAAAGTAAAGACAACAGTAACAATAGCAGTAACAGTAGGATTCGAGTGTGGTAGGCATAGGGATGTATGGACGGGCGTTGCATGGACAAGAAAATTCACATAGCAATCAGAACATAGGGCAATTACAGATAAATAAGATAAATCATCCAAGTACTATATAATCCTAGGCATGTGTTCCATATATAGTCATACGTGCTCGCAATGAGAACTTGCACAACATCTTTTGTCCCGCCAGCCTGTTTGCAGCGGGGCCTCAAGGTAACTACTGGCAATTAAGGTGCTCCTTTTAATAGAGCACCGGAGCAAAGCATTAACACTCCGTGAACACATGTGATCCTCACATCAAAGCCATTCCCTCCGGTTATCCCGATTTATGTCACTTCGGGGCCATTGGTTCCGGACAACAACGTGTGTATACAACTTACATGTGAAATGGATCGTATGGGCACCTAGAGGGGGGGTGGATTAATAGGTGCTACACCAATTTTTAATTCTTTTTCAATTTTAGGCTTAGCACAAAGGGTAAATTCACTAGATAAACTATTAGGTGGAATTTCCCTATATGCAACCCTATCTACTAGCGAGTAAAGAGCAAGTGGAAGAGGAACGTGTAAACCGAAGTGAAGCACGCGGAGACACAGGGTTTGTTTGACCGCAGTTCCTTCCTTGTTAAGGGAAGTACGTCTGCGTTGGAGGGGTGGGCGGTACTAAGACGACCACGCCACAAAAGGCCTCACCCTGTTCTCCGATGGATCTCGCCACAAAAGGCCCGATCCACCTTCCACTATAGGTACCCTTCGAGGCGGGCACCGGCGCCTTTATACAACTAGCGGGGCAACAACTCCACAACAACTTGGAGGCTCCCAGAATGACAACAAGCTGCCACAATAACAAAGTTATCAAACACAATAAACAAGATCTAGGTATTGACAAGAATACTAGATCAGGGATTTCTCCAAGTGAATGGAGAGGAGTTGAAGCGCTTGATTCTTGATGATGACGAACTTCTCCTCCTTCAATTCCCCCAAAGATCAAGACCTTCGGGTGGTTGAAGTGGGAGATCGAGAATGAGAGCTCTGGCACAATGTCTAGTCAATTTCGAATGAATCAAGTGGTCTGAACGTTGGGGAAGAAGGGGTATTTATACCCCCTTTAGAAACCAGCCATTGCAACCTTTGGGGGCCGGATTGTCCGGCCCAAGTGAGGGCCGGATTATCCGGTCTGGGGAAAACACCGCCCAGACTCGGAATATCCGGCAGATAATCCTCCCCCTCACAGAGCGTCGCGCCGAGCTTGCCCTTGATCAACTTCTGGGGGCCGGATTATCCGGTCCTATGTGAGGGCCGGATTATCCGGCGTGGGGAAGAAAAACCGCCCCAGTTCAGATTTTCCGGGAGAAAATCCGACCGGATACCAGGCGACACGCCTTGGCTCCTTTTGCTCGAAAACTGGGGGCCGGATTATCCGGCCCATGCGACACCCGGATTATCCGGCCTGGGGAGGAAAAACCGCCCCAGTTCGGATTTTCCGAGAGAAAATCTGACCGGGTACCGAGCGACGCGCCTTGTCTTCCTTTGAGCGATGAGGTAGGCCGGATTATCCGGCCCTTGGTGGGGCGGATTATCCGGCCCCCTCAAAACTTCCTGCACACTTAGCGCACATGAATAGTCTCCACAGTATTGTTATCTAACACGCAAAACATAGGAAAACATGAAATGTTCTTTCAATCTCCCCCTTTTTGGTGTTAGATGACAATACCAGGATTTGCAGGAGAAAGACACAAGACAAACAGTGATAACTATGAAAGAGAATCCCCCTCAATGTGTGCATAATAGATTTTAGCATTGGAATACAAATGCACACAAATAGGTGAATCTATTCCATAGACATATGAGCAATAAAAACATACCACCGAAGTAGAGAGTAGGCATCCTTGACATAAGTCACAATTATTATCGGATAACCATTATGAGCGCGCCTTCCGTGATAAACCTCCAGCAATAGGATATGAATAGATAGATCCATAAGCATAATCCACGATATGAAGTCCATAGGCATAATCCAGATAACCACATAAAGTCTCAACCAACCACAAATCACGAATTTAAAGTTCAACGCTAAATGGGCATAAGCAAGAAAAAAACGAATAGAAAAGTGCAAGTGCTTATGTCCGACCCATGCAAATCCACGGGCAACCTAATAGAACTACTTCTCCCCCTTTGGCATCGAGACACCAAAAAGGGAGAAGAGCGATGCTAGCACCCCATGGGATCACTCGTAGTCCTCATCCTCGTCCTCTTCTCATTCTCTTCCTCATCCTCATCTTCATGCTCCTCAGTGTCACCTTCCTCATCATCAGCATCAGCAGCAGGCGCAGAGGGGAATAAGTGACGCTCCAGCTCACCATAGTTCAACCCGGAGGAAGAGTTCCACCGAGCATACATAGTGGGAGGTGTAGGAGCTGGAAGAGCACCCGAAGCGCCGGACACATGGTGGAGAATGAGCTGCTGGGAGTGAGCAAACTCATGGCGCTGCTTGTATGCCTCGTACTGACCCTTGCGCGTGTCCACGCCCATGCAGAAAATGTGACGCTGGAACCAGTTTAGCTGCTTGATCTCACGGGCAACGGGAGGAACAGGGGGCCTGCGAGCATCCCTCATGAGGCCCTCAGGAGCAGAGGAGGGGTGAGAGGTCTTCCGAACCTTGGTGTAGATCTTCTTGGCCTTGTGCACCGAGTCAATGTGGAATTCCTCAGCAGGCAGCAGGTGACGAATGAGCATCATAATGTAGGGTGCATAGGGAATGGACATACGGTTGAACATAGCATCACACAGCTCATGGTAAATGAAGTCCATGACATCTAGCCTGTACTGCACTGACTCGTCCTCGCAGGAGGCAACCTCATGAGAAAATTGAAGTAGCTGAACAAGGTGACCACGGATGCTGTCATTGTTGCCCCCACTCGGTGAAATGGAGTCACGGAAGAGACCCACTATTGCAGCATAGATGGGAGCAAGGCCAGCCATAGTACCGACAATGCCATTGTCCACAATGCAAGGGGAGAGAGCTGCATCCTTGCTGGGCTTCAGCTGAGTGATGATGCGGTGGCCATTGGCTCTATCCCTGCTACGGAAGGAGTACCCCAGAACCTTAGCAAACACGTGAAAATCAGCAGTCATCGGCCTGTCATGAGTCATCCACTTCATAGTGCGACGCTCATCCCCACAAATCACCAAAGTGGAGAAGAACTACTTCACCACCTCAGAGTCAAAGGAGCACTGGAGAGACATAAGATGGTGCAGCCCCATCCTCTCAGCAACATACATCGCATCCACAAGATGCGCCTTCTCCAAAGCATCAGCAAGTACCAGTGGGTGCATAGGCCTAATGTTCAGCCAGGCATATAAGTCTTCATAGATCCCCTTCTGTTCTGCACACCAAAAACGAGTATCCCCCAGCTCATCATCACGAGGCAACTCAGCAAACAAGTCACGGTGACGGATGGCGGAATAGGAGACCGCATCCAAAGTCCTGTAGTTGATCTTGGGCTCCTTGCCCTTCCTCTTGGACACCCCCTTCCTAGTCCTCTTTGCTTGTTCAGCCATGCACCTCTCTTCGTTCTTCCTTCTCCTCAACTCAACTTCGTCCACTAAGTTACCCTGTCCGTCATCCCGAAAGTATTTGGTGCGAGGATGGCGCGTGTAGGTCTTGGGAATACCAGAACCACCTGTGAGGAGAATAAGGGCGATAGCAAGGGGATAAGCATACACACAAGTCTAGGAGAGAGCATGGAAAAAGTAGTCAAAAAGTTCATAGGACAAAACTACTCAATGCATACTCCATAGTGAAACTGAACCAGAATCAAATCTGTCAGGCCAGATTATCCGGCCTGGCTAGGGGCGGATAATCCGGCCCTGGCAGAAATTTTCGATTTCACCTAGATTGAATGCAAAAAAGTAGATCGGGCCTAGAAACTATAAGACTACGATTTCTATGCGAAAACACAACCTTCTAGACAACGTTCCACCCAACAAGTTACACATCTAGCCAAAGATGGGGAGAGAGGGAGTTACCCTCACTCATTGGAGGAAGAACGCGGAGGAGAAGGTATCCGGAGGCACGGAGAAGAAGATCCGGGGAGGCCCAGAAAATCCGGTGGCCAGAGAGGCTCCGGGGAGGGTGAGGGGCGGCAGGCGGTGGCTGGGGAGGAGGAGAGGGCTGGGGAGAAGTGCTGCTCGATATGAGCCCTTCCCCCCAAGCCCTGCCCTTTAAGATGAAATCCGCCAGGGCCGGATTATCCGGCCTATACTTGGGCCAGATTATCCGACCTAAAATCTGGGATTCTATTATACACAGAACCAAGCCCGCACGTCCCCAAACAACACCCCCACAAGGTGTACAAGGGACTTGTGTGCTAGAATAGATGGCTTAGGGGTAGGGAAAGGCTTAGGATTAAGAGAGCCAAACTGAGATGGTACTAGACACTCAAACTTGCAAAATCCAAATCAAATAAAAGCCAAGATTGAGTGTGATTCCCATAAGAATATGAGAGAGCAAATAACATCCAAAAAGATCCAATTCTCTTCAAGGGAGAGGGCGGTGGCCAAAGCCACCTTGTTGGAGTGTATGGTGTGACACCGCGATATATCTTGGGTTCACGACCAATACTCATCAATAAGCTCACATATCACAAAATGATATTAAGAGAAATGATTTATCTTGCTTTTGGCATTATGGGGGGAGGGTTAGCCCAATGAGTTAGGACCACACTCCCCCTATATCCATGCCCACACCTAGACCAAAGAAGGATTGAGATGTACGAGTGAGTGCATGGGTAATCAAGACAAGCTCCTGGAATCATTGATATTTAGCTCATTCCTCAAGTAGCAGAATCTTGCTTCATCAAGTGGCTTCGTAAAAATATCCGCAAGTTGGTTCTTCGTGCTCAGAAAGGATAGATCCATATCTCCGCGAGCCACATGGTGTCGAATAAAATGATTCTGAATCTCAATATGCTTCGTCCTTGTGTGCTGAACAGGATTGTACGCAATTTTGATTGCACTTTCATTATCACATAAAAGAGGCATTTTGTCACAATTGACACCGTATTCCTTTAAAGTTTGCCTCATCCATAATAATTGAGTACAAGCGCTGGCAAGAGCAACATATTCAGCTTCGGCGGTGGAGAGAGATATACAATTCTGCTTCTTAGAGGACCAACATACAAGAGATCTTCCCAAGAATTGACAAGCTCCAGAAGTGGATTTCTGATCATCCTTATCACCAGCCCAATCTGAGTCAGTATAGCCATATAAAGAGAAATTGGAGCCCTTGGGATACCAGAGACCAAAGTTAGGGGAATGAACCAAATATCGAAAGATCCTCTTGACCGCCACTAAGTGGCTTTCTTTAGGAGCTGCTTGATACCTTGAACACACTCTCACACTCAACACAATATCGGGTCTAGATGCGTAGAGGTAAAGAAGAGATCCGATCATGGATCGGTATACCTTTTGGTCCACATCTTTACCATGAGGATTAAGTTCAAGATGACATTTTATTTGCATCGGAGTGGCGACACCATTTGGATCAGTCATCTTGAATCTCTTGAGCATGTCTTGGATGTACTTTGCTTGATTAATAAAGGTTCCTTCTCTAAGTTGCTTGATCTCGAATCCAAGAAAGAACCGTAATTCCCCCATCATAGACATCTCAAACCTGTCAGTCATAAGCTTTGAAAATTCATCATTAAAAGCTTTATTAGTAGAACCAAAGATAATATCGTCTACATATAGTTGGCATACGAAGAGCTCCCCCTTAACCTTATTAGTAAAAAGAGTGGGATCGATTTGCCTAACTTCGAAGCCACGATCTAACAAAAGCTCTTTAAGGTGCTCATACCATGCACGTGGGGCTTGTTTAAGGCCATAGAGTGCCTTATCGAGTTTGTAGACATGGTTTGGAAAGTTAGGATCCTCAAACCCTGGGGGCTGCTTTACGTATACCAACTCATGTAGAGGACCGTTAAGGAAGGCACTCTTGACGTCCATTTGCTGCAACTTAAAATTGTTATGTGCAGCATAAGCAAGAAGGATACAGATGGACTCAAGGCGAGCCACTGGAGCATAGGTCTCGCCGAAGTCGATGCCCTCAACTTGGGAGTAACCTTGTGCTACAAGTCTTGCCTTGTTCCTCACAACAATGCCATTCTCATCTTGCTTGTTCTTGAAAATCCACTTGGTGCCGATAACATTGCGACACTCTTTGGGTTTCTCCACGAGTTTCTAGACTTTGTTGCGCTCGAAGTTATTCAATTCTTCATGCATAGCAACAACCCAGTCTGGGTCTTCAAGAGCTTCAAAGACCTTCTTAGGTTCCACCATGGAGATATGAGCTTGATGCTCACCAAAACTGGCCAATTCTCTTCTTGTAGAAACCCTTCGTCGAAGATCACCAACAACCTTGTCGAGAGTGTGACCCCTCAACTCAAGGTTTCGATCAGCCCGAGCCTTGCGACGAAGTTCAATAAGTTTGTTGTCTCTTGGAGGAGGAGATTCATCACTTGAGTCTTCATTGGAAGCATTTTCTCGACCTTGATCAGTAACTGGAACATCAGTAGCAGGTGGTGGAGATGCGTGCCCTTGAGGTGAGTCCGTAGACGTAACAGGAGGCTGCAGAACTGGAGAGTCAGGGCCGGATAATTCGGCCGATGGAGAGGCCGGATAATCTGGCCTGGGAGAACTTGCAGCAGCTTCATCAGGAAGCCTGGGACTTGCTTGAACTGGCAAGGGGCCGGATAATCCGGGGCTAGCCGGAAAATCTGGCATGGAGCTTGTGTTGAAATCTTCACCACCAGGAGCAGCATGGTCAGCTAGAGCGGGGTGGCCGGATAATCCGGGGCTAGCCGGAAAATCTGGCCTGGAGCTTTCTGGAACATCTTGACCTTCAGCAGTTGATGGAGATGGTGTAGAAGTTGCCCCCGTGGTTGGAACATGTTGAGTATGTGTAGATGAGGGCTCTATATGAGTAGAGCATTGTCCTTCCCGGTCCGCCACAAGGGGTTCCTCAATGGGGCAGAAAAATCCCACGCCCATTCTTCTTATGGCATCTTGGGGTATTTCAACATCTACATCACAAACACCAACTTGCTCCGCACGGGAACCGTCATTTTCCTCGAACACCACACTACAAGATTCTACAACAGTTCCACAGAGCTTATTGTAGACTCTATAAGTGTGGGATTCGGCACCATAACCAACAAAATACCTTCTAATGCCTTAGATTCAAACTTAGATAAACGAACTCCTTTAATAAGAAAGAAACACTTACACCCGAATACCCGAAAGTATGAGATGTTTGGCTTGTTACCGGTAAGTATTTCATACGGAGTCTTGTCCAAGATCTTACAGAGGTATAAACGGTTGGATGAATGACAAGCAGTAGAGATTGCTTCAGTCCAGAAGTTATATGGAGATTTAAATTCGGCTAACATTGATCTTGCCATATCCATAAGAGTTTGATTCTTCCTCTCGGCTACAACATTTTGTTGAGGGGTATACGTAGCGGAATATTGATGTCTTATCCCCTCTTCACTTAGGAACTCATATAAGGTGTAGTTCTTGAACTCAGAGCCTTTATCACTCCTTATAGCCAGAATGGGGACGTTGTGTTGACGTTGAACCTCGTTGGCGAAGTCGATGATAGTTTGTTGAGTTTCACTCTTCAGCTTGAAGAAATAAACCCAAGTGTATCTTGAGTAATCATCAACAATCACTAGACAATACTTCTTCCCACCGAGGCTTGCATGAGATGGAGGTCCGAAGAGATCCACATGAAGGAGATCCAAAATCCTTATTGAAGAGATAATGGTTTTCCTTCGATGAGGTGAGTCATGCATTTTCCCTTCAACACACGCCCTGCAAACACGATCTTTGGCAAAAGAGACATTTTATTTTAGTCCAAGAATGTGGCCACCCTTGTGGAGACTTTGCAAAGTTCTCATATTAACGTGGGCTAGTCGGCGATGCCATAGCCAACCCGCGTCAGCCTTTCCGAAAAGACACATCGGGCCTGTAGTGGTTTTCCCTGAAAAGTCCACCACGTACAGGTCGTTTTCGACATATCCCACGAAAGCGACTTTTAGAGACTTGCTCCACAAGAGTACCACCAAATCAGCATCAATATAAATTGCAAAGCCCATCTTACCAAGGGCACGGACTAAAAGTAAGTTGTACTCGAGGGTCTCAACAAGCATGATGTCCACGAGAGAGATATCGTGAGTCACCACAACTTTGCCGAGACCCAATACCTCAGATTTTGACTTGTCACCATAGGAGACGGTTATGTGATCAAGGTTTGGCCGCATCTCTGTGATGATCTCCTTGTTTCCGGTCATATGACTCATGCACCCGCTATCGAGTACCCATTTAGAACCACCGGAAGCATAGCCCTGCAAGAAAATTACTTCTTGGTTTTAGGTACCCATTTTTCAATGGGTCCTCTCATGTTAGTAACAAGGGTCTTGGGAACCCAAATAGACCAAGGAATGTAACAATCATAAGGGCCTACATAAATAGCATAAACATCACCATAATAATCACAATATAGTTCAAAGTTAGGATTGTTGATCCCTGCAAAACCATCATAATTAGTCTTGTCATTGGTAATGTTGCTAGTCTTTGGTTGAGCAGTCTTGCTCTTCTTCTTCTTCTTCTTCTTGTTCTTTGTCTTGGGTATGTAACCAAGACCTTCTTTACTATTGTTTGTCCTTTGCCTGCCCAGTATCTCATCAATAACCCCTTTACCTTTGTGTTGAGAACTTCTTGCAAGGTCTTCTTTTCCAGAGGATGAAGTGGAGGTACTTGGCACATCATACCGTTTCAATTGAGTTTGGAGCTGGTCATGAGACTCATTTAAAGTAGAATGATCACTCTTCAATGCCTTGTGAGCACTTTCAAGATTATCAAACTTCTCCAAAAGTCTAGCATGAATAGCCCCAAAGTCAATCTTTTCTTTCTTTAGTTTCTTTACCTTGGCAAGAGCATGGTCACGTTCTTTAATGAGCTGAGCTACAGCTTCTTCTTGTGACTCATCAAGGGATTCGAGTCTTTCTTCCAAAGATACTCGAGCTTCCTCTTCCTCTTCCAAGGCATTCTTCAAAGAAGCTATCTCCAAGGCATCTTCTCTTTCAATTCTGCCCTTTTCTTCAAGAAGATCTTCGGCTTGAGCAAGTTGGCTCATAAGAGCATCAAAATGGAGTTTTTTCTCACCTTGTATGTTAGTGAAAAAAGTATCCAAGGCAATAACTTCTTCTTTCATTTTAAGACTGTCATGATCATCCATATACAAAATTATGTTAGTCTTAGGAAATGAAGAGCTAGAAGTTGATACCTCGGACCCTCTTGCCATTAGGCAAGTGGCGTTGTTGTTGATGGCGTTCTCGTTCGGCGAGTCGAAGAGAGATGAGGGACTCGATGTGGTGGCTATAGTAGCCACCTCGCAGGAACTATCATCATCCTCTTCATCTTCACTTGGAGAGGAGTATTCCTCTTGAGGTACCAAGACAATCTTGGGTTGGTTCTTGAAAGTACCATTCTTCTTAATAAATGGCTTCTTCTTAGGTTCTTTAGATTTCTCTTTAAGAATGAGCCTGCCACCATTGTCTTCTCTATTTTGATAAGGGCACTCGGCTACAAAGTGCATTCTATCTCCACAGTTGAAGCAAGTTCTCAATCTTGGGCCACTTTCTCTTCTTCCATTTGACCCGTTCTTGCGCTCAAGTTCAGATTTGGCTTTGGCAGGGTCCTTCCAAAAGTTCCTTGCATAAAATGCCATGTACTCACCATGAGCACGTTTGACTTCATCGGGGCAGTCCATTGATACCCCCTCAAAAGCTCCTTCATCTTCCTCTTGTTCAACAACATTGGCTTTGAGAGCCACATTGACACCCTTTTGCATTCCAATGGCCCGTGCTATGCTCCCCGGCAACGGCGCCAGAAAATAGTCTTGATGACCCACACGTATAGGGGGTGTATTGCTGTATTTTCGAGGGAAGTGAAACCCAATTTATTGATTTGACACAAGGGGAGCCAAAGAATATTTATAAGACTTAACAACTGAGTTGTCAATTCAGCTGCAGCTGGAAACAATCTTGCTCACAATAGTTTATCAGTAGCAACAGTTTTGTAGTAGCAATAGTAAAGTAACAGCAGTAGTAAAGTAAAGACAACAGTAACAATAGCAGTAACAGTAGGATTCGAGTGTGGTAGTCATAGGGATGGATGAACGGGCATTGCATGGACAAGACAATTCACATAGCAATCAGAACATAGGGTAATTGCAGATAAATAAGATAAAGCATGCAAGTACTAGATAATCCTAGGCATGTGTTCCATATATAGTCATACGTGCTCGCATTGAGAACTTGCACAACATCTTTTGTCCTGCCATCCCGTTTGCAGCGGGGCCTCAAGGGAACTACTGGAAATTAAGGTGCTCCTTTTAACAGAGCACCAGAGCAAAGCATTAACACTCCATGAACACATGTGATCCTCACATCAAAGCCATTCCCTCCCGTGATCCCGATTTCTGTCACTTCGGGGCCATTGGTTCCGGACAACAACATGTGTATACAACTTGTAGGTAAGACCATAAGCAATACTATCATAATGAATCAATAACATGTTCAGATCTGAAATCATGTCACTCGGGCCCTAGTGACAAGCATTAAGCATAATAAGTTGCAACAAAGTCATAAAGCACCAATAAAGGATACTAGGCACCATGCCCTAACAATCTGATGCCATTACATGAACGACCTCATCCAATCCCTACTATCCCCATAGCCTACATCGGGGGATTACTGACTCATAGATGGGGGAAACATGGATGGTCGATGGAGAAGCGATGGTGATGATGACGGCGATGATCTCCTCCAATTCTCTGTCCCGGTAGGGTGCCAGAACGGAGTTTCTCATGTTGTTTCGTGGAATCTGGTGGTGGCGGCGGAGCGGAACTCCTTCTGGAAAAACGTCGAACCCCTTGAGTTTTTAGGTCAGGAGGCAACTTATAGGCGAAGAGGGAGACCGAGGGGGAGTTTGGGGCGGCTAGACCACCTCCTAGCGCGGCCTGGGCTTGCCCGCGTGGCCAGGTGGTGTGGCCTGGGCCCAGCCCCCCTCCGTCTCGTATTCTGGCTCCTGGAGTCTTCTGGCGAAATAGGATTTTCGGTATATTTTCTGGGATTTTTCCTGATAGTTGATTTTCTGCACAAAAAGTAGACACCAGGGCAATTCTGCTGAAAACAGCGTCAGTCCGTGTTAGTTGCATCCAAATCACACAAGTTTAGAGGAGAAACAATAGCGAAAGTGTTCAGGAAAGTAGATACGTTTTGGACGTATCAGTCATCGAAGTAATCCCAGGTGGTGCCTATCGCCTGAAAGATGTAGAGAATGGAGTCAAATACTCCAACCCATGGAATGTTGCACAGCTGCGATGTTTCTACCCCTAGATGTTTTTTACTTTATAATAAGGCTACTCAGCTATGCTACTTAGCCGAACAATGTATGTCCCGCTATTCTCCAAATAAATAAAGCTAAGTGCCTCAACTACGAGTCTTGTTATATTTACTTTTATTTGCTTTTACACTTGGGGGTTGTGCCTCCCTAACGACCTCGTCACATGTATAATTCAACACTGCAATGACCCGAGTAGCTGACTCTGCTTCCAATAGAACCCTTCATAACTCCAAACCAGTTGCAACCCAATTGACAGGCTAGCAAGGCGCTGAGATCCAAAAGCGTCAGGCTAAAGAAAAGGCATCGCATAAGAAACATACTCGAAAAATAAATAGGCTAACAAGCTTACATACTACAAGGGCGAGTAAAGGCCCAGTCGAAAAACTATATGAGCTTTACAACAATTATACATCCTATGCAGGCTAAAACTAGTGGCGTTGTAGAAGTACATTGGTGCATTCCAGAAGAAGTCCACAATATCCTCCGCTCGATGGGAGACTGCTTGATAGTGTGGAACCATGTTCGATGCCATTCCAGCCAAAGGTGCTGGTGGTCCTTCTGTGATGGAATCCAAGTCCTTGTTCGGACGTTGCATATGCACAAGTGCAAGTGCCGCTTTGGCACCTATGACAAGTTGCTGGTGCACGCGCTCGTGGATAGCACCAGCATTGCGGAACTTCCGCATCAGCGACAATAGAGTCTAGGAATTATGTCCTGCGGATATGTTGCCGCAAAGATATGCTTGAATGACGACCGCGCCTAAAAGGAATATGCCCGAGAGGCAATAATAAAGTGGTTATTATCTTATTCCATGTTTATGATAAATGTTTATTTCTCATTCTATAATTGTGTTAACCAGAAATGTTGATACATGTGTGATTTATAAGCAAAAGAAAAGGTTCCTAGTAATGCCTCTCTTCATACTAGCTTGTTGATTAACAAATGATCAAAGGTTTCCTGATCATGAACATTGGATGTTGTTAATAATAGGGTCATATCATTGGAGAATGATATGATGAGCAGTCACCCGAAGTAGATGTAACAATACGATCATGTCCTCAAGTTTATATTGTTATCACATTCGTAGTAACTCAATGTCCTTAGACCATGAGATCACGTCAATCACTTTCACCGGAAAGGTATTTTGATTACATCAAACGTCACATCGTAACTGGGTGATTATAAAGGTGTCGTCGGGTACTTGGAAAGTGTTAGTTGAGGCTCGTGGATCAAGAGTGGGATTTGTCCATCTAGATGACTGAGAGATATACTTAGGTCCCTCTCGGTGATATCACATTGACATAGCTTGCAAGTAAGTGATTTGATCACTAGAATGTTATATCACAGGAACGAGAAAAAGACACCATTAGGTAGGTCCCAAGACCCTTTACTTTTTGGTCTCTTCACAGAAGACCCCTTGTCGGGAAAGAGATTAAACAAGGTATGGATGATACCGAGTGATCGAATCTTGGACAAGTAAAATATCGCGAGACAAAAGGAATTTGATTACAACAAGAAAGGTTCAGACGATCATTGGGTTTTCGTGAAACCAGTGGGAGTCATTGTGGATCTCCAGATCCCTCTAATGATTATTGATTGGAGAAAGTCTCTATCATGTCCAAACAGTTCTCGAACCCGTAGGGAGACACACTTAAGGTTAGTCGATGCAATTGAGTGGATAGGGAACGCATGAGAAGATAATGGACATCGCAGGAATTTGTTCTCTCGAATCTGGCGAAATAGTTTTGGTGCATCGAAACAACGCAAGGGAATAAAATGTTAATGTGTTCATTAAATGAAGTGTTCATTGAATGAAGTACTCATTAAGTGATGTGTTCATTAAATTTAGTTGCATTAAAATAAGTGAATTAAAGTGCTTTAATGGAAAGAACTTTGATTTCTTGAGTGGGAATTTAATGAAGGATGAGTGGAGGTGAATTATGTGAGTGGAGTGTCCACCCCGCATAAATGGGGGAGAGGTGGGGGAACCACCATGGCTGGTGCGCCATGGCCTCTTGGGATGCCCCTCACCTATAAAAGGCCCCCTCCTCCTCCTCCTCGCATCTCACTCATTCACCATTCCTCTCATATGCCGTTTGGATGGCATCTCCCCCTTGCTAGCTTTGTCCATTGCCAAGATAAAGGTTCTTAGGCGAAGACCTACTCAAGATATCCCCCTCCACCACCTCTACCATGTCGTAGTGCTGCTGGAGTTCTCGGGGATCCACTACTTCCGCTGCCCAACATGGAGCAAGGGATGGGAGTCGTCAGCACACTGTATGTGTGACCGATTACGGAGGCGCTGCCCTCTTGTGGTGCTGATTGTCTGCACGTCCTTAAGGATGGTCGTGTACACTCTACAACATCCATGTTTTTTTGCGAGAACGTTATCCCGCTTTATGGTCTTCAAGGGTGAGTCCATCTAAAACCGTTACGAGTATCACCTAGATTCGATCTTGACAGTTGCAAACTGTAGGAATTTTTTTGTTTTCTATGCAACAAACCCCATCAGTGGTATCAGAGATATGTATTCTTTGCTTGTTAAACAATGCCGAAAGAGAATCTGGTAAATATTTGGCAGAAAGGAAAAAGACTGGAAAAGTCCAGCTTAGGTATATGGATACATACATGTTATGGGTGTATTCTTTGCTTGTTAAACAGTGTGGTTCTTGGGTATTGAATCCTGGTATTTGATACTGAATTTATTGGTATGAGTGTCAAACAGAACAACACAATTCATGAACTACAATGGCCTAAGTAACTATCAAAAGATTATGTGATGATGTTCATCGAAAACAAATAAAGTGTTATTGTGTTTCTCATTAACATCAAAGCTTTCCTTCAAAATTTGTATTAATAATTGTTATTTTGTTCCGGTATTATGAGAATAATGGTTATTCAAATAATTACCGTATTCCATAAAAGATGGATGAACTTTTACAGATATAGTTGGATAAATAACGTCCATAAACACTAATGCTAAAAAGTTGCAAGACAAATGATTGGAATATCACTTTTGAGTTACATCACCATTTAAATTATATTGGAAAGAAAACAAGAAGAAAACTCCATGTTAATGGATTTTTGGAGTGTTTTGATTTTGATCCATTGACGCTCGTGAAACTTTCCTGCAGATAATTAAAACCTCATTCATGGCCAAAGAAGAACGAAATACTAACCTATTAGGCATAGTGTATGTTAATGTATATTGTCTATTATGTGTAGTCGTGAGCCGATGGATTTAAATTTCATATGCTTTCTCTGAAATTTGAGTAAATACATGTGTATATTTACTTAATAAGGAAGAAGTATGAAACATTTGAAAATGTTCAAATGATTTCAGGAGGAAGTGGAAAATCGTTGTAACAAGAAAATAAAGAATTTGTGATTGGATCGTAAAGGAAAATATTTGAGTTACAAGTTTAGCAAAACACCTAAGATTCAAGGAATCGTTCCATGGGTTTATATTTTCCCGATAAACCATAGGAGTATGGAGTGTTCGTGAAATGTAACCAAACCTTGTTTGACATGGTAGGATCAATGGTGTTATTTATAAAATTGCCGCTATATTTTAAAGATTAAGCTTTAGTGACGACCGCTTTTATACTGAAAAGAGCTCCATCGTGATCCGTTGAAATGACACCATATGAGTTATGGATTGGGATAAAACCCAAGTTGTCTTTTTCTTAAATTTTGCTATGCTAGGCATAAGTAAATTGTTTATAACCAAAGTTAGATGAGCATGTCTTTGTAGGTTATTCCAAATAACCATTGGGTATTGTTCCAAAACACCGAAGACAAAAGTGTTTGTCGCTTGGAAACGTCAAATTTCTTGAGAAGGAATTTTTCGTGAAAAGTTCAATGGGAGCACAATAGAACTTTGATAAGGTTATTAAACCTAAGATACGTGTGCTGAGTTGCGCAGTGCTAGAAAGTGTCCCGGAGGTAGCCATAATGCTCATAGCTCACGTGCCTCAAAATTTGTGGTCACGGAGTTCTAAGTTCCTATTGAACCTCGTAGGTTGGATAAACAATCAAATACTAAGATTTAAGATTAAATCGTTATTGTTTGAGAATGATGAACCGACTAAATGCAAAGAAGTGATGATGGGCCCTGACTTCGTCAAATATCTAGAAGCCATAAAATCCGTGATGGTTCCATACACGAGAAACCAAGTTATTGAACTTGGAAGACCCTCTAGAAAGGCATGAAGCCTATCAGTTGTATTTAGATCTATAAATAAATAGACATGGATGTTTCACATCTATGAAGTAGTCGACATGTTGGTAAAGAGTTTACGACAATGTTCAAGGAGTTGACATGTTGGTGAAGAGTTTACGACAATGTTCAAAGAGTTGAATACAATAAGATTCGATCTTTCATAGTGATATTTAGTCTGGATGGATTAGTGTAGCAACCACTACATATGTCAATTGTTGTATATGCTAGTCGAATAAACAAAACAACAGTCTTCTAATAGAATGGTTACCTAGGACGTGTACGTGACACGGTCTGAGGGGTTTTGTTAAATCAAATGATGCTAAAAAGGCATGCAAACTTCAATAGTTGAAATAAGCATCACGGAGTTGGAATCTTCAGCATGATGAAATTGTCAAAAGGTTTAATTTCACTAGATATGATAAAGATGATTGCATTTGCAAGAAATTAAGTGGGAGCTCTGAGACATATTTCTAATACATCATGTATAAGAAATGTTGTTAATTGGAAAAGATGTATCTTTTATTGACACAGGTTAAGAATTTCATTGAAATTAGATTTGGATGAAAGACTTAGGCAAAACTCGAATATTAGTCATCAATGTCTATTTGGATAGATTGAGACGCTAATATGGTTATGCCAAATGTACATAGAAGAAATATTGAATGACTTCAATATGGAAACGACGACAAAGGTTCTTGCCACATGTAAAAGGTTGATTATAAAGTGTTTTGACACTTGGTGAGTAAAATCACATGGATATCTTGATAAACGAGATTCAAGTGTTTTGACACTTGTTGAGTGAAATCACATGAATATCTCAATCAATCATTCTATGATATGTACATATCCAAATATGTCCTATGGTCTAAATGTTATGAGCATATACCAGGGTGACTCATAAGATGATCATTGGACGATAGTAAGGATATTATTATGATCTTTGGAAGAACTAAGAATATATTTTGTATATAGAAGTGACAGATAGTTCATTGTAAGGTGTTACATTGACACTATACATATAGTTCATTGTAAGGTGTTACATTGGCACTATACGAATAGTTCATTGTAATGTGTTACATTGGAACTAAACAAATAATTCATTGTAAGTGTTACATTGGTACTAGTTTTGTCACAAGATACAAATTAAGTTTATCTCAATTTAGGCTATAGGTTAAGGTGGCAGAATGTAATGGAAGGAAGTTCCATGATGGATTTAGATAAGTTCCAAAAGGTTAAGGACATTGTGACGGATACTACAACTAAAGGCTAAGTATAAGACTGCTATGGTAGCAGCAAAGGAACTAGGTGTGGTTCGATGGGCTAGTACTATGAAGATATATCAACATATTTTAAACCCCAAGGAACTAAGGTCTCACCAAATTTATACAATGCCATCTCATTAGAGAAAGAGTGATGCGTAGAGACGCAAAGACATGCAAATACACAAAGACCTGAAAGTGTCAGATTTGGGGATTATGTTTACCACTAGCAAACACGTATATACAACACCAAAGTGCCATAGGTGTTGTATGCGCAAGTTTTTTCAAACTAGATTATTGACTCTAGTGCAAGTGGGCGCCTGAAAGGAATATACCCAAGAGGCAATAATAAAGTGGTTATTATCTTATTCCATGTTTATGATAAATGTTTATTTCTCATGCTATAATTTTGTTAACTAGAAATGTTGATACATATGTGATTTATAAACAAAACAAAAGGTTCCTAGTAATGCCTCTCTTCATACTAGCTTGTTGATTAACAAATGATCAAAGGTTTCCTGATCATGAACATTGGATGTTGTTAATAATAGGGTCATATCATGGGAGAATGATATGATGAACAATCACCCGAAGTAGATGTAACAATACAATAATGTCCTCAAGTTTATATTGTTACCACATTCGTAGTAACTTAATGTCCTTAGACCACGAGATAACATCAATCACTTTCACCGAAAAGGTACTTTGATTACATCAAACGTCACTTCATCACTGGGTGATTATAAATGTGTCGTCGGGTACTTGGAAAGTGTTAGTTTACGCTCGTGGATCGAGAGTGGGATTTGTCCATCCACATGATGGAGAGATATACTCGGGGCCCTCTCGGTGATATCACATTGACATAGCTTGCAAGCAAGTGATTTGATCACTAGAATGTTATTTTACAGGAACGAGAAAAATAGTACTTGTAGGGGACGAGATTAAACAAGGTATGGATGATACCGAGTGATCGAATCTCGGACAAGTAAAATACCGCGAGACAAAAGGAATTTTATTACAACGAAAAAGGTTTAGACGATCATTGGATTTTCGTGGAACTAGTGGGAGTCATTATGGATCTCCAGATCCTGCTAATGATTATTGGTCGGAGAAAGTCTCGATCATGTCTACACAGTTCTCGAACCCATAGGGATACAGACTTAAGGTTAGTCGACGCAACTGAGTGGATAGGGAACGCATGAGAAGATAATGGACATCGCAGGAATTTGTTCTGTCGAATCTGCCGAAATAGTTTCGGTGTATCAAAACAAAGCAAGGGAATAAAATGTTAATTTTTTCATTAAATGAAGTGTTCATTGAATGAAGTACTCATTAAATGAAGTGTTTCATTAAATTGAGTTGCATTGAAGCAAGTGAATTAAAAAGCTTTAATGGAAAGACCTTTGATTTCTTGAGTGGGAATTTAATGAAGGATGAGTGGAGGTGAATTATGTGAGTGGAGTGTCCACCCACATAAATGGGGGAGAGGTGGGGGCACCACCATGGCTGGTGCACCATGACCTCTTGGGCTGCCCCCTCACCTATAAAAGTCCCCCTCCTCCTCCTCCTCTCATCTCACTCATTCACCATTCCTCTCATATGCCCTTTGGATGACATCTTCCCCCTTGTTAGCTTTGTCCATTGCCAACATAAAGGTGCTTAGGCAAAGCCCTACTCAGGATCTTCCCCTCCACCACCTCTACCTTGCCGTAGTGCTGCTGGAGTTCCTAGGGATCCACTACTTCCGCTGCCCAACATGGAGCAAGGGACGGGAGTCATCGTCACACCGTATGTGTGACCGATTACGAGGTGCTGCCCTCTTGTGGCACCGATCGTATGCACGTCCTTGAGGACGGTCGTGTACACTCTACAATAGCCACGTTTGTTTGCGGGAACATTATCCCGCTTTACAGTCTTCAAGGGTGAGTCCATCTGAAACTGTTACAAGTATTGCCTAGATTCGATCTTGACAATTGCAAACTGTAGATTTTTTTTGTTTTCCATGCAACGAACCCCATCAGTGCCATCTTCAAGAAATGCAGCACCACCGAGATGCGATCCTGCAGAGTCGCCAATATGGTGGTCCGATATTGATCGGTCCAGAAGAAACCCCTAACTTCCAGATCCGCTTGAGTCAGGTAATTCAGTCGAATGCTGATTCAGTCCCTCTCTTCTTGTGGAATGAGATTGACAACTGCACATACAAAACAAGATACATCATTCAACACTATGGAGAGCATAGAACAACATATGATTGTCGAATGATGTTCACATCGCAGGCGCTCATTGATCTGAGCAATTTCGCTAAGGAGATATTTCTCCCCCTCGACGCCTTTCTCCGCCTTCGATTTTCCACACGTCGGCGTGACCACGGATAATCAAAGTGTCCCGCTCCAACTGCTTCACATCGTCAAGTCAGTAAGAAGTTCTGAAACTCCAGCATTTAGGACCGGATAGAATGGGTCCTCAGCTTAGAATCATTTGGCCTAACCTTTAATACTCGTCAGCATCTTTGAATCCGGGTCGTACTAAAGGCAGGTAGACCGAACACACGACACCTATCCCAATGACTAATACACTGATGGTGGCTTATTGGTTCCTTCCTCCCTTCCATCCTCAAGTCTTACTTTCCTTGGTGGCTGGGAGTTGTATGAGCGGTAACGTCCACGTACGGCTCCGTGAGAAGGTGGACGGAAATGGCCTTGTTGTACCTCACTTGCAGGCAAGATAGAAGCAATAGCTCTGCCACTCTAGATGGTGGAGGGACCAAGGGCGTGGCCGTAGATGGCATATCCTGCGTGCCACTCGAATACCCCTAACCAATCTAAAATTCGAAGTGTAAGAGTCCTTGAACATGGAATTCGAGTCCAAAATAATCAAATAGAAGATTCATACATCAAACTTAAAACAAGTTCTGATATGGGCACCCCCACAAAAGTACTTCAGGACAACCCAAGGTCCTAACATCGCTATACAACAAACATAAAGACAGCTAGGCCTACGCATCAGCACCCGAGGGCTTCACGGACTCTTTGGTAGCCTCCGATGTCGTGGCCTTTGTAGCAGCAACCCCCGACAATGTGGCTTTAGCCACGTTCAGTCGTTTCTGCTCCGTGGAGTACTTCATGAGCATCTCTATTAGCCGGGGCCCGTACTTATGACAGAGAGTAGCAAAAGGAGCGAATGCTACCTCTTCACCATCTGCGGTCACTGGCATCCTCTTCGTGATCTTGCTCACATCGAGATTGGCACCACAGTATTGTGCCATCGCCAAGCCGAAATACGTGCCCACTTCTTTCTGAGCCTGCTTGTACTCCACCAGTACGCCTCCGACAAAGGAGTCTGCGAGGCCGTCTAGATCTTCAATAGCCTTGGCCTTCAGCGTCATTTCCTCTCAGAGACAGCAAAACTCGGCCTTGGACTTTTGAAGTGCATCGGTGGTGGAGGCATTGCGATCCTCGACTGCGGCCACGGCGCCAGCTAGCAGATCCTCCCGAGCGAGCTCTTGATGGTCAAAGTCAATTCCAGCCGCATCTGTGCAAGCCTAGAAGTCAGTGACTAAGGAGGGAACAAAACAAAAGCCACAGTCGTACGAGCTACTCAAATGAAAACCTACCAGAGAGAGCTTGGGAAGCCGAGCAAAGCTGTTCCATGAACACCTTCTCCCTATCGGCTGCAACAGTCATTAGATCCTCCTAACTCTTCTTTGACTCCGTCTTGAAGCACTCGAGGGCTTCGAGTGCTTTGTGTCACTTGATCTCTGCTGCACTAAGCCCCTTTTCAAGGTAGCTTAGACAACGAATAACATCATTGTTCTCCCCTAGTATACAAGGAAAACATATTAAGCACAGTTGCACCCCATTTTTGGCAAACTATGCAACTAAAAATAACATACTCTGAAGCTGGCGATGGTCAGTATCCAGTCGAACATGCTCCTAGCCAAGGTGAACCATCTCCTCGCCCAGGCAAATGGTCTCCTGAAGGAAAGGCTGCAGAAGAAGACATGTCAAGGGAAGCATGCGACTCGGGAGCTTTTCGAGTGACTTCAAACAAGCACTTACATGGTCACCGAAGACTCCGAAGGTTCTTTTTCGATCGTCCAAGCAATGACCCTGTGTTCTCCCAAATTGGGAGAACTCGAGGAGCTTGTGCCGGAGGTGGCCACCATCTTCGGGGAGGGCTCGGATCTATCCGCACCCTTGTCTTTTGAGTCCACGACCCCTACGTCCTCCAGGTCATGGCAAGTGCCAGAGGACGACGATGGTGTAGTCATGCTTCAGCACACATAGAAAGCATTTAGCGCAAGGAAATCAATGAGAAAAACAGCCTTCAAGCACACCAAACAGACGACAAAGACTCACCCGTCAAACTTATCAATATCAAAGATCTCATTCCGCTTCTTCTTCAACTTCACGAAAGACATAGATTCACCAATGATTGGTTGGACTAAATAAAACACAACCGTGGAGGAGCTATGCTGCGAATAGGCACTACCGGAATCAGGTTCGTGGTGCCCACCTCAAGCGCAGAATCCTTCGGTGTTCCTGGTGTGTAAGCATCCGAATCTTTGCTCCGAGAATGCTTGCGAGTTCCATCCTCGCTGGACTCGGGGGCTCCCTGCGTCTCGGCAATAGGCATAGTCGAATCCAACTCGACCTCCTCTATGGATTCAAGAGGAACGACACCTTCCGGCTGTGGAGGTATGGAGGGCGCAAGCTTCCAGTCCTACAACAACAGTGACAAGTTCGTCAGTCAACCATTCAAATAAACTAGCAAACAAAAGGAAATGTACATCAACAAAAAATACCTCTAGCGGAGCAAAATAAGCACGAAAAGGATGGGTGCTTGACTCGGCAGGCATAACCTCCTTCATGGTGATCTTGGTCAAGGATCTAATTTTCTTATCAAGCTCCGCCGAGGTCATGTCCTTCGTGCAGACGCGAGTTAGGTCCATCACACTTGACCAAAGATACGTCGGGTGAGCCCTGGCTTGCAGAGGCTGCACTCGATGCTTCAGCCAGGTTCGGATCAGGTCTACACCTGTGACCTCCTTACCTTAAACAAGTTGAAGGTCCAACACCCATTTGTACAAGACCTCAACATATTCCGACTCGCCTGGCATCACGATGTTCTGCTAGGACCTCCTCTTCTTCAGCTCCACATTCGATCAAATGGGGCGAGGCCGAATAACTGCCCCTCTGCCTTTTTGTCCTGGATGTAGAACCATTTGTCCCTCCATCCTTGGGTAGAGTCGATCAGGCCAAGGCTAAAATACTGGACATGAGGGTCCACATATATATCGCACCCACCAAGATCGTACACCATCGAACCAGACCCCGACTGCCTCTTCAATTTGAACAATTTTTGAAAAGACCAAAGTGCGGCGTGATTCCGAGCCAGCACTCGCAGAGAGTGATAAAGCACGCAATGTGCAAGATGGAGTTGGGAGTCAGCTAGTGGATCTGAATCCCGTAGAAACAAAGTAATCCATGAACTAATTTGTGGAGGGGAAGCAAGAAATCCCGGAGAATAAAAGCAAAGAACATCACGCGAAAACCAGCGGAAGGATCAGGAATTACCTCTAGGCCAGGAATCTGGCAATCGCTTTCATCGTCCGAAATCAATATGTCTAGGCGATGCAGATGAAGCTCGTGGGGCTTGAAGGAGGAGCGCCGCCAAGACTCGTTGGTCACGCGGGTCCCGATGCCTTTCTTCTTCTTGGTCACGACAGAAGTGTCGGACCTAGTGGGCACGGTGGCCTACTTCTTCATCACGATGGTGGTGGCGCTAGATCCCGTGGCAGTGGTGCCCTTATTCTTCCCCATTCTCCTTCGACGGAGGGACCAGAGAAAACAGCTAGGAGGAGATTAAAGGACGTCCAGTGCAGCGAGGAAGTGTGCGGCAATGAAGTAGAGGAGAAAAACAATGGCAGCAGCATGAGGAAGATGAAGATGCAAAGTACGGAAGTTACTACCTAAACTCCCTACTTAAGCGACGGTGAGAGCCCATCCAAAGGAAGTGTGTGGCAATCAACATGTGACGCACATCGATGAAGACACGTGGCAACGCGTACACTGAATTGTCGCTGCACGATTCCCACTTAGCGTGAAAATCGAGGGGGCGCAGTTAAACCCCAAAAATTACGTGTGACTAGTCAAATTCTGGTCAGACACTGGGACCCACCATCGTCACGTCCCATCATCACCGCTCACACCGGCGGTTGAGCTCATCCAATCTTAAGCAATGACGTCATTTGCACTGGCCCTGGCAGCAGCCTAAGGCCGAAGTGTGTAATGGTAATTTTTCTTTGACTCCTTTAGTCTTTGCTCGAGTCTACGACTCGACCAAACACTCAGGGACTACTCCTAACAGGAGCGCTGGTCGCGCACCCGAGTATTTTCCGGGACTAGTGAATAGGCCACCTATACAAGAATACAAGGCACTTACACCTCAACCCCTCCTTCGAATCAATGATTCGATTACAGACTCGGGGGCTACTCCCATAGGGAGCACTAGAAGCTCAATTGACAAGTTACATCTAATGACAGCAATCGCCAAAGTTCAGAGTCCCCACTTGAGTCCGTGACTCGAATAAGCACTCGGGGGCTACTCCCATAAGGAGTGCTGGTCGCACACCCTATGAAAAGAAAAAATAGTTATCCATGGAAAAAAGCGTTGACCACGTCCGCACCATGAGCATTTGAAACATTTGGCGACTCCACCTCACAATCACTGGAAATACCCTACAAAGATACAAAGTTTCCTAGGCCACCCGAATCATCTCCGTGGTGATTAAACATTCAGATGTCGTGTTTACAACATGAAGGTAAGACCTGTGAAAGGCCTAGCAACACACCTGATGTGCTCTACCAGAAATAAACCTTGCCTACAGGCATGATGAAAAATCCTTGACGGACACGTCAAGTACTCATATTAAAACACTAGAATTGGACTCTATAAGACCTCCACAGCATGAGTCGAATTACGACAACAATGTTCTAAATTCGAGTCCGAGGACTCGAGTTTGAGTAGATTGTGTTGTTTTTCCCTAAGGTAATTAACTAACCCCGATCCATCGGATGTATCAAGCACACATATCGATAATACCTATTACTCAAACCGTGGCACCTGAAAGCAGGATGGACTTATATTCCACGCACTCAAAGAATTTTTAGTCTCCACCCAAATCTACGATTCGGCTGGACACTCGGGGGCTACTGACATGGGTATACCCTACGGGTACTCGGGTTTAGCCTATATAGTCCAGCCCAAGAGGAACCCACAAGACAATTGAAGCCCAATAAGGATTCTGGTTGCCTAATTCTGGAGGAAGGCGACTCCTTGAAGGACAAGACAAGCAATGGATATATTTTCAAAAGGGTGAAACTCTAATCTATAACCAACTCGGCCTGCTATCCTGAGACCTAGCCTCTCTATATGAAGGCTAGGAGGGGGCAACAAGATGGATATCTGCAAGCCTAGCATATACCTCGCCAGATCACATCTGCGCACCCCTGTAACTTTCAACTGCTCAATAATCTAAGAGCAGACAACCAGGAGTAGGGTCCCTTCCGAGAGCCTGAACCTGGGTAAACCGTGTGTCCCTAATGTGCTTGTTTGCTAGCCGATCGACGCCTCCAACGCTCCCCAATCCCTTGAACCTAAGTCCATCAACGATGGGCACTAACGAATTAACCCCTCGTCAGCGGGTCTCAAACCCATCGCCCTTGGTGCATTATCTATCACACTGCATGATAAACCCTTTGTGAAGAGATCTGCCAAATTCTTAGATGTTTGGATATAATCCAATGCAATAACTCCAGAGTTTCTCAATTTTCTAACAAATTTTAATTTCCTCTTCACATGTCTTGATGACTTCATATTATCATTAAATTGTTTACTTGACGATCATAGTTTGATTATCACAGTTCATCAGGATGGCAAGTATTGGTTTTTCAACCACATGTAAGTACACCAAGAGCTTACGAAGACACTTTGCTTCAATTGCGGTTGTGTCTAGTTCTGTGAGTTCTTCTTCCATTCTTGACCTCGTTCAAATGGTCTCCTTGCAAGATTTCCAGGAAACAACACCACCACGAAGTATAATCAAATAACCACTCATGGTCTTTATCTCATCAGCATTAGATATCCAGTTTGAGTCACTATAACCCTCAAGTACCTATGGATACCCACTATAGTGAATACCATAACTCGAAGTGCCTTTCAAATAGCGCAAAACTCTCTCAAGAGCATGCCAATGATCATCTCCATCGAATTTATCCTCTTTCCCTCCTCCCTCACTCCACCGCGATCCGCCGTGAAATCGTGAAAGATCAGCCATCCTAAGGGTCATACCCTAACATATTGGTATCAAGAGCAAAGGTTGATCACGATTTTTACCCCAATTTTTTCTTTTCCCCATCATAAATTCGAAAATCTCCCCAAAAAATAGCCTCACAACCTTCGGATCGATCTATTGTTTTGGTGAGTTTTTCGTGGTTTTGATCCGTAGATCTGTTGCTTTGGGTGTTGATCTACCTCCCTTGACCTTTCCCAGCCCAGTTGTGCCGAATTTTCCAAGAAATTTTTCAATTTGACTTTTGGTGTTCTCATGAACACATTTCGGCGAGCAATCCGGCGAACCGGCCCTGCCACCGAACGCTCCGGCTTGAAATCCGGCGTCACTGAAATCACCGTCGGAACGTTCGGTGCCCGGCCTAGCTCCACCGGTTTGGCCGCTGAAATTTCTAACAACCCCAATTTTGACTGTTTTCCTCTAGTTTTGTTCGTGTTTCGTGTGTGTGTCGCCAATCTAACTTCAAGCTTCCGCAACTTCTCTTCACTCCCGCACTCTTGACACCTCGACACCGAATACCTTTCCCCAACACGGGTTGCAAGTCATCGCCAAAGGTATAACTTGCTCCACTTTGTTAACCCCATATCTTCCTTTGTGTGTATCCATCCTATGAGAGTAGCTCCTTTTATATTTGCCTAAGCATTGTGCACTCGTCCTTGGAGAGTGAGTGTGTGTAAGCAAATACAAAAGTTAACTTGATAGCATAGAAGGGAGAAAAAGAATAAAAAAGCGAAAAAGCAAAAGATACAAAGTCTCCCATAGCAAAGAGAGTCTCAAGCTTCTAAGCAAAGAGAAAAAGAAAGTGTGACCAAGGAAAGTGCACGAATCCATTGCTTATTTTTCTTTTGCAAACAAGCTACCGTCTCTCTTGCGTTAACACGACATCCGAGCTTAGTTTTGATAGGTTTTGTTAGCTCATTTCCCATAGTCGTGTCAACCCCGTTATCACCAGTTGTGTGTTTTTGTGTCTCTTGAAGATCATACATTTTTGCTATAGATTTTTGGTTCTTATCCACGTTGGATAACAACCTTTTCCTTTTATTGTTTTCATTTGGTTTCCACTTTTCTAACCTACTACCATAGGTCTTTTGAGAGTCTTAGTTGCTTTTAGTGTGAGGTTGCTTTTCACATTCTCTTTACTCATCGTTGGTCTTGCATGCATGGCTACTTGTCCAATCCTTTCCCAAAGGTGAGGTAACGGGCTAACCCCTCCACATTCATCATTTCCATATACCACTCTTGTTTTGGTGAATCATGGATAGGAATGGCGAGACAAGTCACGACTTGACTCAAGATGGCAAAGGACAATACATAACGCGTGCGGGCCACTTTATCATTCGTGGGGAGTTTTGGAGCCGTTGCGATGCCCTCAAGACGTGCCAAGATGAACAATTTGGATAAAATACCAACGAGTTTTGGCGGATGGACGCTCGCTTCGACAGTCTTGAGCCGCATGAATGCAATGCATCACAACTTCACACACCAAAATGAAGTTCTCCAGCGCTCCATGGCCGAGATCGCGTGCAACACAAGGCCACATTCTCGTGCATCAAGCTCTTCAAGGCACCACTCTAGTGGTTCAAGCTCTTTGCGCCATCGATCGCCTTGACATCATGATTGTGATCCTCCGGCTCCTAGACACAATGAGAGCCCCGTGGACGCTAATGAGAACTCTTCTCAACATGTGCCATCTCTAAGACGTGTCGCTACATCGAGCTATGATGGAGGTTCTTCGTCACGACCTCCATCAAGGCATGAAGACCGTCATCATCCAAGGGCACTCATCATCCATGAGGATGTGCCACTACAAGTGTCACCTCCACATCACGAGCAACCACAAGACCTTCACTTGACATCGAGCGATGACTCCAACTTGGATGATCAAGCACGACATCACCGTGAAGCACTTGAAGATCGACTAAGACATCATCGTCACCATAACCATCATCAACTGTTGGGGATGTGACCCCAGATACCCTAGAGTTGAGGAATAATGAGACCTCTATAATGTATGGGATAGTTTCTATGAAGTATGTATGAGGAGAGAAGACACTTAAAATGAGTAAAGAAGATAAGAGATAAAAGAAAAGAGGAATAAAAAGGGATATGGGCCGTGTTATGAGTAACTCGGCCTGGTGAAAGCATTTTCATGCAGATTATGCTCCTTTTGGGCCAACATGAAGTGGCCTGAGCCGAGTTGCACCTTGATTCGGCTGGGCCGGATCATCTCTACCTCGCCAGCAGGGTAATCCGCTCCCAGGTGGGCCGGCACAGGCCAGACCCGGCCCACCAGTGCCTTCCTCCTCGACACCACCTTCCCGCCAGCTTCATCGCCGAGCTTCTCACCTCGTCCCGTCAACGCGTCGCCCAGGTGGGCCGGAGTAAGGAGAACTTGGCCCACCACGGGACTTATCCTTTGCCCCGCCAGATCAACGCCTACGTCGGTGCTCCCTCGATCCACAATGCCAGCTTGCCTCGGTAGCTAACCCCGGGGGGCGGGGGGGGGGGGGGCTTCAACCACTTCGGCCTACCGCGGGACTCCCTCATTGACCCGTCATCGTCTTCCCTCGGGTGGGCCGGCATATGTCGGACCGGCCCATAGTGGGTCTCCCGGATAGGTCCATCGCCAACCACCCGGATGGGCCGACTCCGCGGCCCATCCCGGGATACCGTCGCCGCCCCTAGTCTCACTCGCCAGCAGGCCGCCACCGCATCATAGTGTCAAGCGGGCCAAGATAACATGAATCCCGGCTGGGCTGCCTGAACCTTGGATGGTCTCTCAGCCTGGGCCGAATTACAGCATACCTCGGCTGGGTGAGGGATAATTCGGCTGGGCACTGTTCACCGCCCAGGTGGGCCCCATTTTACCCCTAGGCCAAATTATTTCCACCCATGGCCGAATCTCACTTCCCTGGGCCGAATTACTTCGTCCCGAACGTCATTTCTCTCATACCTGGACCCACCAGCAACCTCTACATCGACACGCTACCAAGTCAAGTCAAGCCTATGTCAGGTGCCAGTCTTGGGACGCCCCTGGCTCAGACTGGCCACTTTGGTCCAAGATGCTAAGGAATATGCTGGCCATCTTGGGAGATGCTAGGGAATATGCCAAGCATCTCCTAAAGATGCTAAGGAATATGCCGAAGGGATAAGACCGATGACTCAACCAAGGACAAGGTGACTAGGCAAGCCCCACAAGACAGCTCATAGGAGTACTTTAGATGACATACCTTGTCCCCTGGGCTCCCCTTTATAAGGAGCACTAGGGGTAACGTTACAGGAGAGGCTCCCAGGAGGGCTCCTCTCCCTCTGCTCACTAGGAGCATGGTTTCTTCTTCCTCTGCTCTCTCCATGAGAGGCATAAGAGTACAACTCAAGGAGCACCATTGTAGCCACAAACATGGCAATATATATGAGATTAGAAGCAGGAGTAGAGGTGTTATCTCACTAGGAGAGCCTTGAGCCTGGGTATATCGTGTCTCTTTGAGTTCTTCCGTATGAGGTCTTCACTTCATCATCCCTCCCCGGATTCCTCCATCGTCCATCGACCCCAACTTTAGCCTATACCAGGCATCTGCCGTGACACCACCACGCCATCAACATCATCATGAACATCACCATGCAAATGATGAGAAACCTCAACCTTGTCAAGAACCTAGGCATGCACCTCAAGCTCCACAACAACACCAAGATGCTGACCATCATCGTTATCGTCGTGAGGACCAAGTTCCTCCTCCACAAAATGTGGCACATACACCACCACAACAACAAGCCCCTCAACCGCAAGCTCATCAACCACCGAATGAGGTGCCACCACCACACCAACAAGTTCAGCAATCATGCCAAGAAATTCAACAAGGTCCCTGTCGTGGAATTGACCACGGCAGATGCTACAGGATAGCTTACATAGAGGAAAGGGCAAGACGACGTAGGAGAATCCGGGAGCGAGATTGGCACACGATGTACCCAGGTTCACGTCCCCTCGGTGGAGGATCGCTACGTCCTGCTATCAATCCAGTATATGTGCATAGATTGGTTTAGAATGGAGTCGCTGGAGGCGGTGGGAGAGACTAGATCTAATATGATGTGAGTGATCGTAATATGACCTACCCCGTGGGGGTGCCCCTGGTGGCTTTATATATGCAGCTAGTTAGGGTTTACAAGTGCACTAATGGGCTTTGTATTGGAGTCGCCGTCTTGGGCCTTCAGTCGGCGTGGTGTTTGGGTCCAGTATGCGCCAGTCGCCATATTCGACGAGTCGATCCGCTCTAACTTGGCTTCAGTCGGCTCGCTCTAGCTGGCGACTCTGCTTCATGGGCATACCCGATTGGTATTCCCTCGTCAGTAGTCCCCGAGCGCGGTAGGGACTAGGCGATGACTTCAAGCCGCCGAATCGGCGAAGGTGATTCCAGGGTAGAGTCGATGGTGAGTCGTTGGCGAGCTCCTGAAACAGAGAAATAGCTCATGAAGTAGCCCAATTGCCAAGGCAAGTTGACGCGTCAGGTGAGTCGTCATTAGACGGAGTCACCCCTTGGAGAAGTTTGGCCGACGCATTGTCAACTTGCTGTCGAAGAGGATGTGGAGGCCACCAAATCATTGATGGTGAAGTCGCCAAGTCAGTGTGGGCGATTCCGCGAGACGAGTCCGCGAGACGAGTCCGCGAGCAGCGAGTCCCCGAGCGTGTTGAGTACGCAAGGGCGAGTCCGTGGTGTCGAGTCCCCGAGCGTATTGAGTACGCGAGGGCGAGTCCGCGGTGGCGAGACCCCGAGTGTGTTGAGTACGTGAGGGCGAGTCTGTGGTGGAGAGTCGCCGAGCGTATTGAGTACACGAGGGCGAATCCACGGTGGCGAGTCCCCGAGCGTGTTGAGTACGCGAGGGTGAATCCGCGGTGGCTAGTCCCCGAGCGTGTTGAGTACGCGAGGGCGAATCCGTGGTAGCGAGTCCTCGAGCGTGCTGAGTACGCGAGGGCGAATCCGCGGTGGCTAGTACCCGAGAGTGTTGAGTACGCGAGGGCGAATCCGCGGTGGCGAGTCCCCGAGCGTGTTGAGTACGCGAGGGCGAATCCGCGGTGGCTAGTCCCCGAGCGTGTTGAGTACGCGAGGGTGAGTCTGTGATGGTGAGTCGCCGAGCGTGGCGAGCCACGGTTGTGGAACCACGCGCACACGTAGTATGCCTAGGAGTAGTTCGTGAGGCTCAAGTAGGCTTGTAGAGGCGACTTGAGGCTCTTTAGAGATGCATAGTAGAGGTTGTTCTCGAGCATGGCGAGTAGCGCTCGGCACTGTCTGGAGTGCGGCGAGTGGCGAGGTTGGGCGACCGGCGAGTCCTGCTGTTTGGAGCGCGCCAAGTCCCCGAGCACGGCGAGTGCCGCTGTCTAGAGCGCGCCGAGTCCCCGAGTGCGGCTAGTACATGAGGGCGAGTCCGTGAGGGGAGTGTCCCCGAGTGTGGCGAGTCCGCGATGATTGCAAGTTCGCCAGGGGAGAGTCCCCGAGTGTGGCGAGTCCACGATGATTGCGAGTCCGTGATGACGTTGATTGCGCTGTTTTTGTTAGCGAGTCTCTCATCTTGGCCCGCGGGGCCAGTCGCATGGCGACTCCAAAGATGGCTTTCGGCTTAGCGTTCTTCCTAGACGATCCGAGGCTCGGTTTGCGAGTCCTCGTCCGCAGTACTTGGCCGTGCGAGTCGCTCTTTCTGAGGTTGAGGAGGACATGGTGCTGTTTGTGTAGCACTGCCATTTGTCTTGGCCCGGAAGGCCAGTCGAGCAAGGCGACTCCAATGATGGCTCTCGGTTAGCGTTTTTCATGGACGATCCGAGGCTCGGTTTGCGAGTCCTCGTCCGCACTACTTGGCCATTGCGAGTCGCTCTTTCAAAGGTTGACAAAGGCGAACTGATTTTTCCCGGGGGAAGAGACGCCTAGTGGTGAGTCCATGCAGCGTGGCATGCGACCCTCCTTGGCGACTCGGACGATGAAGGTCCCTTAGTAGGCACGGCATACGCATTTGACGTAGCCAGAAAGATTTGACGCAGCGGAAGTATGGTCGCGCTTTGGCAAAGGGAGGCCGCGCTTTGGTGGAGTCGACGCGGCAGACATATGGTCGCGCGGCGGACGGAGGTCGCGCTATGGCGAAGTCGACGCGGCGGACACGGGGTTAACGCGGCGGATGGAGGTCGCGCTTTGGCAAAATCGACGCTGCGGACACGGGGTCGACACGGTGGACGAAGGTCACGCTTTGGCGAAGGGATGCCGTGCTTTGGCGGAATCGACGTGGCGGACATATGGTCACGCGGCGGAAGGAGGTCGCGCTAGGGCGAAGTCGACGCGGCGGACCGGGGATCGACACGACGGATAGAGGTCACGCTATGGCGAAGTCGATGCGACGGACACGGGGTCGACGCGGCGGACGGAGGTCGCGCTTTGGCGGAGGCGGACATATGGTAGCGCGGTGGACGGAGGTCGTGCTATGGTGAAGTTGACGCGGCGGACACGGGGTCGACGCGGTGGACGGAGGTCACGCTTTGGCGAAGTCGACGCGGCGGACATATGGTCACGCGGCGGACGGAGGTCGCGCTATGGCAAAGTCGACGCGGCGGACGGAGGTCACGCTTTGGCGAAGTCGACGCGGTAGACAGATGGTCGCGCGGCAGACGGAGGTCGCACTATGGCGATGTCGACGTGACGGACGAAGGTCACGCGGCGGATGGAGTCGCGTTGTGGCGGGGTCGCGCGGCGTTTAGCCGGTATAATGGCGAGTCGGCGAGGCCACGAGGGAGAAGTCATGATGGTGAGTCCTCGAGTGTGGCGTGTCCGCGAGGGCGACCCTGCGCGGGTCGAGTCCCTGAGCGTGGCGTGTCCTCGAGGGCGTGCTCGCGATGGCGAGTCCGCCTTGGAGTTCTTGCCGTGGGCGAACTCGCGTTGAGCGTGGCGAGTCCGCGACAGACCGGTAGGGCGTTTAGCCGGGGAGAGTAGATGTGGTAGACAGGATCGACGCGGTAGACGGTCTCGATGCGGCGGAGTCGTCTGGATTTTGATGCAGTGGAACTGATCACCCTAGCAAGGAGTCGATCGTCCGGCCAATGTCAACGTTTGCCGATCCGTATCGTTGCAGCTTGGTTTTTCTCGCATACGCACATGCAAAACAATTAGTAGGCAGGATAGAATATAATAATTTAGAAAAAATCTTGAGTAAAGAGTGAATATTTCATGTTGATCCGGCGAATGCATCTAGCATCGTGCTCCTTTGATCCAAAAAAAATCAAAGAGGCAGAGAGTTGATCCGGTGACATAATCTGCGCTGCCTTATGTGGACATACGGTGTCGATAGAACATGGATTGAGCAAATTCTTTTCTCTTTCTTGGACCGTAGTTGTCGCTGTTTGCTCGTGCGTGGCCGGCTCCAGTTTACGGCGACTGAATTACTTCGTCGTTCCAGCGCAATCGCGGCCGCCGCCGCCAAAGATAATGGATCAACCACTAGTGCCTGTTTTTCTCCAATATTTCATCCATGGACTAGTTCTCCAAACGATGAGTATCAGCAACGACAAGACAAAACGTTAGATCCAAAGAAGATAAGTCAATTAATAAAATAACCAGTGAAAGGAAAAGATGAGATCGGATGGAAAATTTATCAGCCGCCACGAGCTTTTCTTGATCACGCGCATGTGTTGAAGACAAATTTGAGTATCCCGCCCGGATCATCACCTTCAAGCACCGCTTGCCCCACGGTGGGCGTCAACTGTCGTGGAATTGACCACGGCAGATGCTACAGGGTAGCTTACGTAGAGGAAAAGGCAAGGCGACATAGGAGAATCCGGGAGCGAGAGTGGCACATGATGTACCCAGGTTCACGTCCCCTCGGTGGAGGATCGCTACGTCCTGCTATCAATCCAGTATATGTGCATAGATTGGTTTACAATGGAGTCGCCGGAGGCGGTGGGAGAGACTAGATCTAATATGATGTGAGTGATCGTAATATGACCTACGCCGTGAGGGTGCCCCTGGTGGCTTTATATATGCAGCCAGTTAGGGTTTACAAGTGCACTAATGGGCTTTGTATTAGAGTCGCCGTCTTGGGCCTTCAGTCAGCGTGGCTCTGGGTCCAGTATGCGCCAGTCGCCGTATTCGGCGAGTCGATCCGCTCTGACTTGGCTTCAGTCGGCTCGCTCCAGCTGGCAACTCCGCTTCATGAGCATACCCCGCTTGGTATTCCCCCGTCAGTCCCCGCCCTCTACCATGGCAACTCCGGAACAGCCACCAAGAACGTCAACATGATCGCTTCGGATGATGAAGGTCACTAGCGCCACCACCATAATTTCAATCGTCACCGATGATAAGATGAAGAAACATCTGGCAAGCTCAAGTTCACAATGCCCAAATTCACCGGTTCCAATGATCCCTAAGAATATCTCTCATGGGTACTCAAGGTGGATAAGATCTTCTGGATGCACAACTATAGATGTTGGCTATGGCGTCACTCGAGTTCGATGGTTATGCCAACCTTTGGTGGGAATAAGTCCAAGCTGCTAGAGAGGCACGAGAGGAGTAACCCATTACTACTTGGCAAGCAATCAAGGATCACATGCACTCCCACTTTGTTCCATCACATTACACTCGTGATCTCTTCAACAAACTTCAAAAGCTTACTCAAGGAACCAAGTGTGTGGAAGAGTACTTCAAGGAAATGGAACTCCAAATGATTCGAGCAAACATAGAAGGACGAGAGGAGCAAACCATGGCTCGTTTTATTATGGGCTTGAATCATCCTATCAAGTGCATCGTGGAGTTCCAAGCTTACCGCAACATGGTGGACCTTGTGCATATTGCCACCAAGGCCGAGTGTTAAGTGCAAGACGACCTCATGTATAGTAAGCCGAAGACCTACTTCACCTACAAGTCCTCTACTCTCGCTCCTACACCAATCCCCAAAGTGAGCACTCCAAGTAGCTTCAAACCCTCGTTCAAGTCAACAACATCTCAAGGAAAACTGCCCCCAAGTGGCAAGCAACCTTTGGAATCCAACTCCGCGTCACAAGTTGAATGCTATAAGTGTGGAGGCAAAGGACACAAGTCATACCAATGCGGCAATACCAAAGTCTTGTTTGTGAATGACAATGGTGACAATGAATACTTGAGTGAGGAAGAGTTTGAAGCAAGAGTCAAGGAGGCATTGGCTCAACAACAAGTGCCCAACAATGATCAAGATCCCCTCATGTGTGACCATGATGCAAGTCCATCGCTTGTAGTCACAAGAGTGCTAACTACACAAGCACAAGAACATGAAGATCAAAGGTGCAACATCTTTCAACCATGTGCTGTCATCAATGGGAAATCCATCAAAGTTAACACTGATGGAGGGAGTTGTCACAATCTTGCAAGCATGGAACTATGTGAGAAACTCAACCTTCCCCTTCGTCCACACAAGCACCCCTATCATGTACAATGGCTAAGTGACAATGGATCCATCAAGATCAAACACACGGTCTCCATCACATTTGCCATTGGACCATACAAAGACACAGTAGAATGTGATGTTGTTCCAATGATAGTGTGCCATATGTTGCTTGGCCGCCCTTGGAAATTTGATAAAGGAGCTACTCATGATGGCCGCATGAACATGTATAACTTCAAGTGGCTCGATAAGACACGTGTTTTGCAACCAATGCCTCCTAGCCAAATAATTATGGAAAATGCAAAGGCTTTAGCGAGGGTACAAACCACAAAACAAACTAGTGAGAAGAGTGGTGAGAGAGAGAACCACCTCAAAGGAAGTGAGTGCCACAAGAAAAATATTAGTGACAAAAACAAGAGAGTTCTCCCGGCCACCAAAAGTGAGATGAGAGAAGTGAGGGATAACCCAACCATCTTGCACTATGTCCTTGTATGCAAGGGCCTCTCTCAAGGAACTAATGACTTGCCAAACATTCCTTCATCTTTGTTCTCTATGTTGCAGGAATTCGATGATGTGTTTCCCGAAGAACTTCCTCACAGACTACCGCCTCTTCGTGGAATCGAGCACTACATCGATCTTATACCTAGGGCGCCCCTACCAAACCGTGTTGTGTACCTCAAGAATTCGGAGGAGACGAAGGAGATAGAACGCCAAATCCACCACCTCAACTCCAAAGGTTTGATCCAAGAAATCCTTAGTCCTAGTGCAGTCCACGTGGTTCTTGTGCCAAAAATGGATGATACAGTATAGTTGTGCATGGATTGTCGTCCTATAAATGCTATTACTATATGTTATAGACATCCCATACCTCGTCTTGATGACATGCTGGATGAATTGAGTGGAGCCACAATTTTCTCCAAAATTGATCTTCGAAGTGGCTACAACCAAATACGTATGGCCAAGAGTGATGAGTGGAAAACCGCCTTCAAGACCAAACTTGGTCTCTATGAGTGGTTGGTCATGCCTTTTGGCTTATCTAATGCACCATCCACCTTTATGTGCCTTATGAATCACATTTTGCGTTCTCTCATTCGCAAGAGTGTTTTTGTTTATTTTGATGATATCCTTGTATATCGTAAGTCGCTTGATGCGCATGTTACTGATACATTGCAAATGTATCTATAATTTTTGATGTTCCATGCTTGGTTTTATCTACTTTCTTGTGTTTTTTCCACACATTGGAGTACTTTTCATATGATTTCTTGGACTACCTATTAACAAAGAGCCACAGTGCCAGCTGCCTGTTTTCTGCTTTTTTTGGTTCCAGGAAGTCAGAAAATGAATATTCTCGGAATTGGACGGGACAAAAGCCGAAGTCACTATTTTACCGGAAGACATCTGGAGCCAGAATACGAGACGGAGAGGGGCTGGGTCCTTGCCACACCACCTGGCCACGTGGCCAGGCCTGGCCCACGCCAGGGGGTGGTCTGGCCGCCCCAAGCACCCCCTCGGCTTCTCCTTCCGCCTATATATTTCCTCTGATACAGAAACCCTAAGTACCCGATCAAAATTCCACGAAAGAGTCTGTAGCCATCGTCATCTCCATCCCTAGATCGGGAGGGATCTGAAGCTCTTCCCGGCACCCTGCCGAAGAGGGGAATTCACCCTGGAGGCCTTCTTCATCATCATGCAAGCCTCCGGTGTGATGCGTGAGTAGTTCATCTCTAGACTACGGGTCCATGTAGTAGCTAGATGGCTGGTTCTCCTCCTTTGTGCTATCATGTTTAGATCTTGTGAGCTCCGTTCATGATCAAGATCATCTATTTGTAATTCTGCATGTTGTGTTTGCGGGGATCCGATGGATATTGAGATGCTATTTCAGATTGATTATTGATTCTATCATGTCTTTGTTATTTGTGATCTTACATGCTTTCCGTTGTTAGTAGCTATCTTGGCCAAGTAGATGCTAACAACTCCAAGAGTTAGTATTTATGCTCGATAGTGGGTTCATGCCTCTGGTAATCTGGGGAAGTGACAGAAATCTCTAAGGTACTAGATGTCCTGTTTCTACTAGGGAGAAAACAACAATCCTTTGTTCATAGAACAATCGTATTGTTTACTTTACCCGCAATTCGTAAAGCAATAATCTGTTGCTTGCAACTTAATACTGGAGGGCGTACGGATGATAACCTGAAGGTGGATTATTAGTCATAGATGCAGTTGGATGGCAGTCTATGTATAATGTTGTAATGCCCAATCGAATCTCAAAGGAGTCAAGATGATTAGTATATGCTTGTATGCTTTCTCGATGTTTGTCAATTGCCCCGCTGTAATTTGTTCACCCAGCATGTTATCTATCTAAGGAGAGCCACCTCTAGTGAACTATGGACCCCGGTCCTTTCTTTTACATACAATCTACAAATTGTTTACTACTTTGTGTTTACTTTCTACAAACTATTACTTCCTTCTACTCGATACATTTAATCCTTTGTTTTCAGCAAAACCGGTGAGATTGACAACCTCATCGCAAGTTGGGGACATAGTTCTGTGGTTGTGTTGTGCAGGTTGCCACGTTGCTGCTCGCACCGGTAGGGCGCCTTGCCAACGTTCAGCTAGCTACACCTTTGGGGTGTTTCCTTGCTCCTATTAGATTGATAACCTTGGTTTCATAACTGAGGGAAAACTTACTGATGTGCCCATCATACCTTCCTCTTGGGGTTCCCCAACGAGCTCGTTAATACACGAGTCAGCAAGTACTTTTTCTGGCGTCGTTGGCGGAGAGTCAAGGAAATCTTCACAAGGGGAGTCCCTCATAACCAATCTCTTTACTTTGTTATTTTGTTTGCTTAGTTTACTTTTGTTTTGTTTGCTTGTTTCTTTATCAAAAACACACAAAAAAATAGTTTTACAAGTTTGCTTTCTTTATAAAAAAATGACTACTCTTGAAAACACTAAGTTGTGTGACTTCACTAGCACCAACAATGATGATTTTATGAGCACACCTATTGCTCCACCTATGCCTGAAGCTACTTTCTTTGAGATAAAACCTGCTTTACTCAATCTTGTTATGAGAGAACAATTTTCTGGTATTGGTAATGAAGATGCTGCTTCCCATCTAAAAAACTTTGTTGAACTTTGTGAGATGCAAAAGCATAGGGATATAGATGGAGATATTATTAAGCTTAAATTGTTTCCTTTCTCTTTGAGAGGAAAAGCTAAAGAATGGTTGAATTCCTTAACTAGGAATAGTATTAATTCTTGGACTAAATGCAAAGATGCTTTCATTGGAAAATACTATCCTCCTGCTAAGATTATATCTATGAGAAGTGAAAAAAAGAAGTTTAAACAATTTGATAATGAACATGTTGCTCAAGCTTGGGAAAGAATGAAATCTTTGGTAAAGAATTGTCCCACTCATGGACTTACTGCTTGGATGATCATCCAAACTGTTTATGCATGATTGAACTATTCTTCAAGGAACCTATTGTATTCTACTGCTGGAGGTACCTTTATGACCATTACTATGGGTGCTGCAACAAAGCTTCGTTATAATAGGAGGTTAACTATTCTGAATGGCATACTGAGAGAGCTCCACAAGGTAAGAAGGTAAATTCTGTTGAGGAAACCTCCTCCTGGAGTGATAAGATTGATATTATTATGTCTATGCTTGTGAATGGGAAAGCCCATATTGATCCAAATAATGTTCCCTTAGCCTCTTTGGTTGCTCAAGAAGAGCAAGTTGATGTGAACTTTATAAGAAATAACAATTTTAGCAACAATGCCTACAGGAATAATTTTGGTAACAACAACTATAAGCCATATCCTCCCAACAATGGTAATGCTTATGGAAATTATTACAACAATAATAGGAGTGCTCCTTCTGAACTTGATGTTATGCTTAAAGACTTTATTAATAAACAAACTGCTTTCAATAAAATTATTGAAGAAAAACTCTCTAATGCTGAAAGAAATATAGCATCTTTGGCTGAAGCTCAATCTTCTATAAATAAAATGGCTGCTAAACCTGAAACTAATGATAATCCCTTTGCCGATACTAATGCCATACAAGTAAGAATTGATGAAAATGTTAGACTATTAGCTGAATTACATGCTAAGTGGGAAAGAGAAGATGAAATTGCTAGAAACATTAGTGTTTGTACTATCACCACCACTAGTGTTGAGGCTAGTAATAACTCTACTACCTTAGATGATAATTATGGTTTTGATCTTGATGGTTGCAATATCTCTGAAGTTATTAAGTTCCCAAAAGCTTGCTAAAAGTCCTAATGCTAGTGCTATGAACATGGCCTTTACAAAACACATTACTGATGCTCTCATAAAGATTAAAGAAGAAAAGATGAAACATAAAGCTTCTATTCCTATAAAACAAGAAGATGGTTGGGAACCCATCATTAATATGAAAGTGAATGATTTTGATTTCAAAGTTTTATGTGATCTTGATAGTAGTGTTTCTATTATGCGTAGAAAGATTTATGATATGCTTGATTTGCCACCTTTGGAAGATTGTTATTTGAATGTCCCACTTGATGATAATGCTAAAAAGAAACTCATGGGGAGTATTAATGATGTTCTTATTATGGTCAACAATGCCTATGTCCCCGTTGATTTCTATGTTTTGGATGTTGAATGCAATGCTTCTTGTCCTATTACTTTGGGAAGACCTTTTCTTAGAACTGTTGGTGCCATTATTGATATGAAAGAAGGAACCATTAAATATCAACTCCCACTCAATAAAGGTTTAGAACACTTCCCTAAGAAGTGAGAGAGTATTTCTTTTGCCTCTCCTATGAAAACAAAATTTGGTCTTAATGCTTCTTCATTTGAGAACACTTGATTCTTTTTCTTGCTTCTTATGCCTAACTTAAAGGCGTTAAAGAAAAGTACTTATTGGGAGATAACCCAAAAGTTTTAGATGAGTCTTGGAAGTTATTACTTCAGTAATAACCACTCCTTATCCTTTTAATTTGCTTTTTGTGCCAAGAGTAACCTCTAATGAGAGTGAAGTAATGATTGAGAAAGTTGCTGTCCCAAAACAGATTTCTATGCTTCACCGTAAAAATTAGTGTAAAATCTCTGTACATCCTTTTGAGGCGTGAATTTTTGTGCTCCTGACCCAGGTTGTTATCTAACTTTCGTTAGTGCAACACTTTTTGATTTGAGCAATAGAAGGTCTTCGAAAAAATTGATTTTTACCTGCTGGTCTGTTTTGACAGATTTCTGCCATTATTTGCATTTGCTTCTTGTTGGTTCCTTTTTAAGTTCTCTTTGGGGAATTGAGCTTTTTGAGGGAAGTGCTACAGTATATTTTGTTTTAATGAAAGTTTATTTGGTGTTGAAACTGAACCCAAAGACTTATTATCTTGAGTGCACTAATGTTGCTAATAAAGATTGTGTGAAGTTTTGTATGAAGGAAAATTTTTAGGTGTATGGAAGTAATGAGTAATGAGATGAAAGATGGACTAAAGCTCAAGATTGGGGATGCCACGCATGTCACCCCAAGAAATATCCAAGAAGTACTAGCGTCAAAGCTTGGGGATGCCCAAGGCATCCCCATCTTCATCAATAAAAATCCCAGGTTTCTTCCAAACGCTTCATTTTTACTGTTTCATGCACAGTTGTATTGTTCTTGGAGCGTCTTCTTTTTTGTTTTCGTTTTGTATTTTGTTTGCTTAGTTTTCTGAATAATTTGGTTGGACCCTCTCTTTCATACATTGGTTTTCAAATAGTTTGGTTTGGTTTGGAAAAGAGTAGGAAAGTTCATGCTTAAGTGGTTAAGAGAGCTTGTTTTTAACTGTGGACTATGCTTCGTCATGCCATGCTTGATATCATTTTGGATTTATGCTTAGTATTCTTTGTTGTAGCATGACTTGTTATAAACAATTGAGATTGCTTAATGTGCCTTGGATGAAGTTGTTTTAGCATATTAAAGCATAGTATAGTGGTATTCTCCTTTGATGCTTTATTTGGGTTGACTTGGCGCATGCTCACACCATGTTATGACTATATCAAGTCACCATAAGCCTTTATGATCCTTTAGTTTTCAACTTGTAATATCACTTTATGCTTTGATCAATGATGTTTTGTCGCTCTGCATGATTATGGCTATTATTGCTCTCTTAGTTTGTCGCTCCTAGTCTCTTGCTAGCCTCCACAACCAAGTATGAGTTCCACTCATGCATCCAACTCCCTAAACCAAGTTATTCCAAAGAGTCCACCATACCTACCTACTAGCATATGCTATTCCAAGTATATTCATGTTTTTGTCTACCTTCCGAATTAAACTTGTTATGAGAAAACTAGTGATTAAAGCTCTCACGAACTTGATGGCACACTTTACTTTTCTTGCCCTTAATAAACTTGAACCATTGTGTCGTCTATGTTGTATATGCTTGCACTTATTTGTTGGGGATTAGCAGAAGCATGTTGTCATGGGGAACGCTTTCAACATTGCACGGGTACTTTGTACCTAGTTGATATCATGATCTTTTGTCTATGGATGTCGTCGGTGTTAAATGAAAGGGGAGTTTGTAAGTCCATGGAGTTATGTATGTGTGTTAGAGAAACGCCTGGGTTGCCGGTCTAATCCATGATGTCATGGTGGAAACCTGCAGCATAACCGTAATGAGCTGTCTATGAAGCATTCTTCTTATAAAAAAGAGTCAGATATTGAGAAAAAAGAGAAAAAGAAAATAAAAGATATGAGAAAAGAGGAAAGAGAGAAAAAAGCACCATTTTCCCATGGTAAATAAGAAGATTGCTGAAATGCTCGTTTTCTGCTTGCCTTGTCATTTTGATATGGGGATTCTTCCGTATCATCGGGCAAGGGGTACCCCGTTGGCGGTTCTCTATGATACACATGTACTTACGATGACAATAACTTACCGGTGACTAAACTTGAGTAGCATGAGGAGCGGCCCTCGTATTCAAGGGACATGAGATATCTAACTTATACTTTGTCAAGCATGTACACCATAGTTTGTTCACTTTAACCTTAACCACTTCAAGATACTTATGATAGGGGCAATGAGAGCTGAAAGCTATAATTACCATAATTTTTGGAAGCTCTTTATGAAACTTGAATCTCTGCTTCCTTCTATGAAGGCCTTTCTTCCACCATTATATTGAGTCTCCACCTTCTACCTTTATGCACCTACTTTGAGAGCATAGTGGCCATTCTTAGTTCTATGTGCATTGTCCCAAGACTAGTTGATTGATGCAAACTTGATATTGCTTGTTTTAAACTATTTGTATCTAGTCACTCTTATGAACTTTGAAGGTGTCCTATGCATTTATATTTGCTACTCTATGAGGGACAAGCTGAATACTATTATGCTATGTTTTCTTTATGTGAAACAAACAAATGTCTTGCAAAGCATTGTTATTCATGAATCTTTTGTTTGTGCCTTTTCATGCTGCAACATAGTTTCTTTGTCTTATTGCTAGAACTTTGGCTTTCATGTTATGATTGAAGTACTATGATCCCAGCTTTGAATGTTTTACAAATACTTTGATCAAGTTTATGATGGTGCATGTCACCTCAAAAATTATTCTTTCTTTTTATCACTTACCTACTCGAGAACGAGCAGGAGTTAAGCTTGGGGATGTTGATACATTGCAAATGTATATATAATTTTTGATGTTCCATGCTTGGTTTTATCTACTTTCTTGTGTTTTGTCCACACTTTGGAGTACTTTTCATATGATTTCTTGGACTAACCTATTAACAAGAGCCACAGTGCCAGCTGCCTGTTTTCTGCTGTTTTTGGTTCCAGGAAAGTCAGAAAATGAATATTCTCGGAATTGGACGGGAGAAAAGCCAAAGTCACTATTTTACCGGAAGACATCTGGAGCCAAAATACGAGACGGAGATAGGCTGGGGCCTTGCCACACCACCTGGCCGCGCGGCCAGGCCTGGCCCGCGCCAGTGGGTGGTCTGGCCGCCCCAGGGACCCCCTCGGCCTCTCCTTCCGCCTATATATTGCCCCTAATACGGAAACCCTAAGTACCCAATCAAAATTCCATGAAAGAGTCTGTAGCCACCGTCATCTCCATACCTAGATTGGGAGGGATCTGAAGCTATTCCCGACACACTACCGGAGAGGGGAATTCACCTTGGAGGCCTTCTTCATCATCATGCAAGCCTCCGGTGTGATGTGTGAGTAGTTCATCTCTAGACTATGGGTCCATGTAGTAGCTAGATGGCTGGTTCTCCTCCTTTGTGCTATCATGTTTAGATCTTGTGAGCTCCATTCATGATCAAGATCATCTATTTGTAATTCTGCATGTTGTGTTTGCGGGGATCTGATGGATATTGAGATGCTATTTCAGATTGATTATTGATTCTATCATGTCTTTTTTATTTGTGATCTTGCATGCTTTCCGTTGTTAGTAGCTATCTTGGCCAAGTAGATGCTAGCAACTCCAAGAGTTAGTATTTATGCTCGATAGTGGGTTCATGCCTCTGGTAATCTGGGGAAGTGACAGAAATCTATAAGGTACTAGATGTGCTGTTGCTACTAGGGAGAAAACAAGAATCCTTTGTTCATAGAACAATCGTATTGTTTACTTTACACGCAATTCGTAAAACAATAATCTGTTGCTTGCAACTGATTACTGGAGGGGGTTCAGATGATAACCTGAAGGTGGATTATTAATCTTAAATGCAGTTGGATGACGGTCTATGTATAATGTTGTAATGCCCAATCGAATCTCAAAGGAGTCAAGATGATTAGTATATGCTTGTATGCTTTCTCGATGTTTGTCAATTGCCCCGCTGTAATTTGTTCACCTAGCATGTTATCTATCTTAAGGAGAGCCACCTCTAGTGAACTATGGACCCTGGTCCTTTCTTTTACATACAATCTACAAACTGTTTAATGCTTTGTGTTTACTTTCTGCAAACTATTACTTCCTTCCATTCGATACGTTTAATCCTTTGTTTTCAGCAAAACCGATGAGATTGACAACCTCATCGCAAGTTGTGGACAGAGTTCTGTGGTTGTGTTGTGCAGGTCTCTACGTTGCTGCTGGCACCGGTAGTGCGCCTTGCCAACGTTCAGCTAGCTACACCTTTGGGGTGTTTCGTTGCTCCTACTAGATTGATAACCTTGGTTTCATAACTAAGGGAAAACTTACTGCTGTGCTCATCATACCTTCCTCTTGGGGTTCCCAACGAGCTCGTTAATACACGAGTCAGCAGTTACTCATGTCAAGGAAGTTTTGGAAATTCTTCGAAAGGAAAAGTTGTATGCAAATCTTCCAAAATATTCCTTTACTAAAGATAAATTAGTTTTCCTCGGTTTTGTTGTTTCTTCGAATGGTATTGAAGTTGATACTTCCAAAGTCAAAGACATAAGAGATTGGCCTACTTCACAAAATGTGGGTGGACTTCATAGCTTTCATGGACTTGCCGGCTTTTATCATCGCTTTGTGAAGGACTTCTCTACCATTGCTTTCCCTTTGAACGAATTGACTAAAAAGAATGTCACTTTCGTTTGGGGAAAAGCACAACAAAGAGCATTTGTTGAGCTTAAAAGCGACTCACTGAAGCACCTCTTCTCACATTACTGGATTTCACAAAAACTTTCGAGATACAGTGTGATGCTAGTGGTATTGGCATTGGAGGAGTCTTTATGCAAAACGGACGTCCCGTGGCCTACCATAGTGAGAAACTTGATGGATCACGTCTTAACTATCCAATTTATGACAAAGAATGTTTTTCTTTGGTTCATGTTTTGCAAGTATGGAAGCATTACCTTTGGCCCAAAGAGTCATCATACACTCTGACTATGAGTCGTTCAAGTATCTTAAGGATCAAGGTCATTTGAGAAAAAGGCATGCCAAGTGGGGTGAATTGATGGTGTCCTTTCCCTACATTGTCAAGTACAAGAAGGGCAAATATAATGTGGTCCTCGGATGCTCTTTCCCGCAAAAGTACACCCTCCTCATGCGCCTTGAAGTGAATGTTACGGGTCTTGATGATATCAAACATTTGTATACTTCCGACTCATTCTTTGGTCCAATATTTGCTAACTGCTCACCTTACAAGGGATTTGAGGACTTGTATTTGCACAATGGGTTTCTCTTCAAACAAAACAAGCTTTGCATTCCGAAGTCGTCTCTCCAAATTTTACTACTCTAAGGGTCTCATGGTGTAGGCTTGATGGGTCACTTTGGTCGTGACAAGACATATGCCATGTTGGCTACCCACTACTATTGGCCATAGATGAAGCGAGATGTGGAGCGCTTTGTCCATTGGTGCACAACGTGCTTAAAAGCTAAGTCCAAGTCTAACCCATTTGGTCTTGATATGTCGTTGCCTATTCCATATGCACCTTGGTCGGATATAAGTATGGACTTTGTGTTAGGATTGCCTAGATCAAAGAATGTCCACGACTCAATATTTGTAGTAGTGGACCGTTTCTACAAAATGACACATTTCATTCTGTGCCATAAGACCAACGATGCTTCACATGTGGAAAATTTGTTTTTTAGGGAAATCGTCCGTCTTCATGGTGTTCCAAGAACCATTTTCTCGGATCGCAATGTCAAATTCATGAGCTACTTGTGGAAGACACTCATGGCCAAGCTCGGCGTCAAGCTCCTCTTATTGTCCACGTCCCACCCTCAAACCGATGGTCAAACCGAGGTTTTCAATAGAAGCCTTGGCACTCTACTCCGAGTATTGATCAAAAAGAACCTCAAAGATTGGGAAGAATGTATTCCCCATGGCGAGTTTTCCTACAACCGCGTCAAACACTCTACAACAAACAAGAGCCCCTTCACGGTCGTTTACTGATTCGATCCCACGATCGTGCTCGACATGCTACCACTACCTCTTCATGAACGCACAAATCGACAAGCATGCCCAAGCCATGAAGAAGCTACATGAGGAAACACGAGCTTCTATCGAGGAACAAGTTCTTCGTCAAGCATCAAGGCTCAACAAGAACAAGAAGGAGATGATATTCCAAGAAGGCGACCTCGTGTGGATCCACTTGCGCAAAGACCGCTTCCCAAATGAATGTGACTCCAAGATCAAACCACGAGGATATGGCCCCTTCAAAGTCTTGAAGAGGATCAACAACAACGCCTACGTAATTGACATCCCCACCTCCAAGTACCTTGTAAGCAACATGTTCAACGTGGCGGACCTTTCACCATTCCATGGGGATGATGAAACTCGTGATGGTGAAGAGTCGAGGACAACTCTTTCCTAAGGGGGGAGCTGATGCAGCCCCTCCTATGGATGTTCCTACACCTTCGCCTCCAAGTCCCCCAAGTGGACCGATGACTAGAGCTCGAGCCAAGATTCCTCAAGATAAGGTTAACTTGCTCCTTGCTATGTGTGACTTTTACACCCCTTTGAATGGCCTGCTACTTCATGCCAACACCTTATGTATCCTCAGATATGATCCCCAAGAATACACGCCAAGAGAAGTCATCAAGTGCATGCCCGAGGGGGAACTGCCAAGTCGGCAGCCAATCCGACACCGCCAGACCGGGCACCAAACCCACCGGAGCAAGATCCAGCGGAAACCGCTCCAATTGGCACCCCACCGAAATGCCCTTCAGTACACTACTTTGTCATCCCACGGATGATTCTGCGCCCCGCCGAAGCATCCGGCGCATAGGCCGGTTCGTCGACTTGACCGCTGAACCATTTGGCTCATAGGCCGGCGCCACCGGACTGACCGCCGAAACGCTCTGTCTGCATACAGCCTTGGTTTTGATGCCCCAGAATATTTCTTTCACCTACCCTTTCGTCCCTATCACTATAAATAGCCTTCAAGGCTCTCCTCTCAAACTTAGACTTGATATTAGACTAGAAGAAGACTAAACTTTGAGGATCTATCTCCTAGTTAGTCTCATGCTCCTCCACGAGGGGCACCTAATATCAGAAACCTCTCGGATCTAGCTTGATAGCGTCCGGTTGTACAAGATCTTTGTATTGGGTTTGCCCCTTGCAAAGTTATTAAGATCTCATCAAGTTCATCCTTGCGCAATACCGATCCTGAAGGATTGTATTGGATCGGTAGCCATCGGTGCGAGCCAATGGCGTTTTAATTGTGTTTGTGTTTTGCGTGTGTTCGCCCTTTTCTTCGTGGTTTGTGTTCATCGGATTCATCCTCTTTCCCTCCCCTCACTCCACCACAAATCCCCGTGAAATCATGAAAGATCGTCCATCCTAAGGGTCATACCCTAACATATTGGTATCAAGAGCAAAGGTTGATCACAATTTTCACCCCAATTGTTTTCTTCTCCCCATCATAAATTCGAAAATCTCCCCAAAAAATAGTCTCACAACCTTCAGATCAATATCTAGTTTTGGTGAGTTTTTCATGGTTTTAATCTGGAGATATGTTGCTTTGGGTGTCGATCTACCTCCCTTGACCTGTCCCTAGCTCGCCCAATTTTCTAAGAAATTTTTCAATTTGACTTTTGGTGTTCTTCATGAACACATTTCAGCGAGCAATCCAGTGAACCGGCCCTGCCGCTGAACACTCTGGCTTGAAATCCGGTGCCGCATGAACAACATGGATGATGATGTAGTGCTCCTTATCATCTTAGAAACGAGCTAAATAACACAAAACTCCAAGTTCAAATGCAAAAGTTATGCTCAAAACCGTGAAGCAGTTTTTCTGTTTGCAGGGGGCGGACATTCCGGGGTGCGCAAGCCAGACAGTCCGGCCTGGGCGGAGATTCCGGAGCGTTTAGGCTGGACACTCCGGAGGGGAGGAGATTCTGGTCCATTTAGGATGGACAACCCGGTCCGGTCGATTCCAGAACTTCCAAAACACGCACGGGACGAGTTTTGGTGGAAAAAATCGAACCAAAACCTCAATTTGATGGGAGAAATCAAGAAAATAGGCCATGGGAACACAAGGGGAGGTAGATCAACAAGTTTAGCAAGTAATCCACAGATCAAAACCTACCAAAACTCACTCAAATCACAGATCGATCCAAAACACGAAATTGAGCATTTTTTGGAGATTTTCGAAATTATGGTGGATAGAAGAAAAAATTGTGGAGAAATCCGTGATCAACGAGGCTCTTGATACCAATATTTTAGGGGTGACCCCTGATGGTGGCCCAATCTTTCACGAATCTCTGTGGAAATCGATGGAGAAGTGAGGGGAAGGGGAGAGGGTAGCGGAAGCAAACACACACCTCGCGAAGAACACGATGAACACACGCAAAACTCACATGATACAAGGTCGATTGCTCCCGAGCGGTGGCCACTGGTCCAATAAAATCCTCGCAATGAAAGATCAGTCAACATGCTCCCTCAATCCCAAGCGTAGAGGGAATAACACCTTCGGGAGGATCTTGATAACTATGCTCACGCACTCGCAAACGTAGGCCTTTTACAATGATGGATGCGTGATGCAAACTCCAACGAGGTTGGTGATGATAGTCGGTCCTCTTGGTAAAGGGGATGAGGCAAAACTAGAGATTCCACAAATGGGTTATCATTAGTCTATCATCTATGCCTTAGGGATACAATGAGGGGTGGGGGCTCTATAAATAGGCCAGCCACTAGAATGGGGGTAGTTTGGGCATAAAACTAGGGTTTGGAATGGACTAGAGGGGTACATGGGATGAAGGCCTAGCTGGCGGGGCACATGCCCATCACTTAGGCCAGATACTCCGGGGTGTTAGGGTCGGACACTCCGGTTGGGCCATATACTCCGGTTGTTAGCGAGCAGAGACTCCGGTCGGGCCGAAGAGTCCAGGTGGAGTCCAATCTGGCCATCTGACTGGCAGTGCCAGGCTTCGAGCGGAGGGAGGCCGAACAATCCGGCTAGGTGGAGACTCTGGGCGGTCGAGGTCGGAGACTCCAATCATGGTGTTGGCTTCTTCCGTCTCGTCTTCCAAGCCACCATCTTGTCGGGCTTGGTGCTCCGGGCTTCCTTCCTTGTCTCGGTACTTGTCAATGTGAACCTATCATGGTCATGGCACAGAGTATGAAGTAGTACACCATTCAATATAGTAGGAAGTGGGATCTCATAGAGGATAGGATTCACCTTTAGATTCCATGACAACTTGGCGTGTGTTGGAGACCATGATGCGGTAATGAACGTAGGTCGGGCTACATCATTAGGGGTTACACCTTAGGGTTGCCTAATATTTCAAGAATTTCCATGGAAATCTAGGTGAGGTGAGGGAGAGGATGAAATCCGCGAACACACACGAAGAACACGATGAACACACACACACATGAAAACCCGATACACACCTATATCTCACTCTAGCGGTGACCGGTCTGACACAATCAGTAGGATCGATGGTGGGCAAGTATCTCTCTCTCTAACCGGCAGGGCGAGCGAGAGGCTTGGCGAGATCTTGACGTCTTGGCAAGGGGCTCCGATGCCAAGGCCTTGTACAATGAGGGATGCACGATGCAAAGTCCAATGAGGTGGGGATAATTGGTGCTCATTTGGAAAAGGAGCATGAGACTAGAATTCGGGAGATCCACAAAGGGTGTCTTCTAATTCTAGTTATCAAGTCTAGGGTTTACAATAGAGGGGTGGTGTTATTTATAGGCTAGCCACATAAACAAGGGTAGTTTGGGGATAAATCTAAAGTCTGGACGGAATTGGGAGTGTTACATGGGCCAGGCCCAGCAGTTGACTCACAGCGGTGTTGCTTAGGCCAGAGCCACCGTGGCACGCCGGAGACTCCAGGGTGGCCGGAGACTCCGGGGTTGGTCTCCAGCTGGACTTCGGGATTTCTCTAGGATCTTCTGTTAGTTCGACCGGAGACACTTTCCAGAGATTTCGGGGTGTAGGCAACGGAGACTCCGGGGTGCGCACATCGAAGACTCTAGGGTCGTAGCTTCTAGTTGCAGGCGCCAGGCTCCTAGCTCCTTGTTCACCTTCTAGGGACACTTCGTACCTAAGAATGCATAGCTTTGGGGCATGAAGCAGCAAGCCATTCAAGGGATTAGCAAAGTCACACAAGGATAGGAGCGAATTGACCTTGTCATGGAGTAGCTTAGCTCGTGCACGAGTCATAGGTCCACTTGGTGGGCTTGGAGGAGAGGATGTAGCGGTGTCCGAAGGATGGGATGGATCATCAAGATTGTGAAATTGTGGCATTTACATGACTATACTGAAGATAAGAAGGTAAAGCTTGCTTATTTAGAATTTGATTGTTACACTTTGCATTGGTGGGATGGTGTGTATCGCACACGTTATGAGGATGGTGAGCCTATTACCAATTGGAGAACTATGAAGGAGGTGATGTAAGCTCACTTTTTTCCATCCGACTATTTGTGTTCCATATATGGTAAGCTAACGCTATTGAGATAAGGTGCCATGACAGTTGATGCATACTATATGGAGATGGAATTGTTGCTACAACGTGCAAGGATCCGATAATCTATTGAGCAGACAATGTAGCATTTTCTCCATGGTTTGAAGTACAACATCAAAAGCATTATTAGGCATCACAATTATAATGATATGAATAAGCTATTATATCATGCTAGAGAAGCTCAAGCCCAGTTTGCTGAAGAGGCTCAGTTCAAGGCTCGTTCTACATGGCATTTTTCTTCAAGGTCGACACCGTATTCTCCTTCATCTACTAGCCGTACTAATGAGCGTCCTTCTACATCAACCAAACCTTCTTCCAATGTGTCCAATACAAGGAAGCCTGCTCCTACATCTGGTCGTACCGGATCCAATATGTCTGCAGCGTGCAATCGCGACATGGAGTGCCATACATGTGGTGGCAAGGGCCACTTCAAGCGGGATTGTCCCAATAGGAAAGTTATGAATGTCAATGAGGATAATGAGTATGAGACAGGAGATGATGTTGATCCAGAAGCTTCAGATGATGACGGATACATGAGTGATGGCATTGATGCATTTCCCATACGTGCTCCTACTATTGTTGTGTCACAGCAAACTCTCAACGTTACTCCTCAGTCTAGTGCTGCAAGCCAGCGTTGTAATTTGTGCAGGGGTTCGCGTATGAAAACAATAAAATTTTACCCTATGCCCCTGAACCCCTGATACTGCCAGGACCTATATATTAGTAATGTAGTAACGGGAGGGGCTTTTCGCGAACTTACCCTTGAAGACCGAAAAGAGTTGTCAACGCTCGGAAGAGCATGGTTGATGCAGACGATCCGAAGCCGACCTCAAGGTCATGTTCAAGTCCTCGCGCTCCTGTGGCTCCAACGACTCCTAGTGCCCCAAGTGTGACACCTCGCGGGGAGTTACACACGTCTGGTACCTAGCGATGACTCCTGCTTCCCCGATCCAGCAGAAGTAGAGCTCCTGGATCCCAATCCCGCAGCATGACGGCGCTCCGCAGTGAAGATGTTTCTCGTTCGCGAAATCCGAACATGGGACCACGAGCACATGAGAGAGAGAGTAATATCAATTAGAGGTCTCCCCAAAAGTTAGGAAACCCTTTATTGAATACTGTTGTATTTTCTGGTCAAAATACCCCACTATATATAGGGGGAGGGGAGGTACTACCTCCCTCAAAGTCCCAGGGTGGGACTGAAGGAGGGGGGAGGGGGCACCCGCCGGCCAACCCTAGTGGGCCCCGCATGGGGGGTGGGGGGAGGGCTAGGCCCAGCCGCCACCCCCTTCCACCTCCATTCCAGACTTATCGAAACCCTTCCGGTTTTCTCTCTTCTCTTCTTTGGTGATTCTACCAATCCTGTAAACACTCTCTAAGCATCATCAAGCCCTTAAGCGTGATACCCCACGATTCGGTAACACTCCATACATGGTCGGGGCACTCCCGGACCAATGATGGATAGAGGGACGTGGATGGCCATGTGACCCCTATGCATTCCACAAAGATCTTTCATCGTTTGAACCATGATTGTCGCGTCTTACTCCTTTTGTCTCTCGATACTTGCATTGCCCGAGATCTGGTCAATGACATCACAATGTCATGTTCAATCTCGTTACCGAACAATGCTACTTGACTTGTTTCGACAAGTGATATCTTTGTGATCAAATCACACGTTGTGCAGCTATTGGATACACTTCTCCGAGTGGGCCCTTGAGTATCTTTCCGTCACACGGACGAAAAAATCCTACTCTTGACATATATTCCCTCTACGGTTCCTCCAATTACCTGAACACACCTTTACGATCACTCTGTCAAAATTGACGTTTGATGCTATCTAAGCACTCTCGGGAGACAGTGATTGGTATAGTCTCACGGTCTAAGGAATAGTCTACGAGGTCTATTCTAATCATCATAACTTGAACTTTGTGACATGATCGGGTCACGATGTTTAGGTTGGGTATTGGTTCATCATCTCATTCTCAAAATGAGTTTACCCCATTTCCAGCTGGCATAAATGCCATATGATCAGGAAACCTTGATCATCTGTTGACCAATGAACCAGTGACTAGAGTTTCGCCGAGAACCCCCGGCTGTTTATATATCACACGTGTATTGACGTTTCCTTTCAATATAGTTATAGCATGATATAAAACTTAATCATAAACTTTAACAAATATGATAATAATCCTTATTATTATTTGTCTCTAGGGCATATTTCCAACAGTCTCCCACTTGCACTAGAGTACAAATAAACTAGATGCATTTGTTCTTAATCATTGGCACCTTATATCCCGGTACCCTGAACATATTGCTCATGGAAGACATTGAGTCTCGGGTCTATACTTTGGAGTCCCAAATCCTTTGCAACTTACTAATATCACCTTTATTGACATTAATACTTTATCATCACATGATAACATCTTTGTGTATGCATCGTCGTTATGGCAGCAGAACGAGGCCGGATTCCCGGAGCCTACAGTGACGTTAGATCAACCTCGAGGGCTTTCTCATGGGCACTATGCCTTGGGACACATCATTCTATGTTAAAAGCGAACTAGCCCTGCCATAAAATTATACATCACCTTAGATGGTACCCTTATCTATTATAAATGTAATTATCGAAACACTAGTGCACCTTGTGCAACTTTCGATGTTTTTGTTCACCTCACTTCCTACTTGACTTTAGTCGGTATTATTGATACATGATTTTCCAACATATTCCCTTATAACATAACCCTTTATGCTTTAATATATGCCATCCTTAATGGATTTGGAAAACATGTCTACAATTCTCTATTAGACACTACAGACAAACTTAGCTCGACGTTCCGTGATTCAAACTTAATCAGTTTTCAAATGTTCCTTCTCGGATCATATATTATGTTGAGTTATCATCATGGTTTTCTAAGATAGAACCTATGTGTCAACATAGTGGATGATGATCATCCTTTTCTTTCTTTCAACCATTGATGTTAGACATAATTCTATTCCTAATTTGAGTTATCAAGGACCAGTTCCTTAATTAACTTTTATTTTGAAAATCTTTTCAGAATCCTTTAAGGAATATTGCATAATATCGCAATATACTTATTATCAACTTCTACTCCTTATAAACCATTATTTATCGCTACTTGCGTTTTTATTCTTAATGTGTATATACACACTTAAGAATCACTCCTCTAAGCTCCCACTCAAAATGTGTACTTGCGTTTTTATTCTTAATGTGTATATACACACTTAAGAATCACTCGTCTAAGCTCCCACTTAATGTGCAGATATGAAGAAGTTGAAAGCGCAACACCAATCCGAACTTCAAAAAGCTGGCCAGGACTTTACTGAAGAGCGTGAGCGCCTCAACCTCCAGATTGCCAAGGACCAAGAACTTCTCCAGGAGGCTGACATCAAGCTTGAGTCGGTGAATACTGAACTTGCGCAACTTCGAAAAAGGCGTGATGACTGTACTAAGGACCTGACCCGTATCCATAGCCACATCTCTCGTAAGTTCTTTTCCCTAAACCGACATGAATATCTCCGGGTCAACCTCTTGTACTTATTTCACTTGTCCTGTTTTCAGACAAGTTTCCAGAGGGTGATGCCATTGCATCCAGTGCTGTTACCAAGTTCCGCCAGCAGAGAGGTACTCCGTCTGGTTCTGGCGCCATCCCTCTTGATCTGGAGGACCTGCTTGTTAGCTTGTCCTCTAGAGTTGAAATCATGAAGAACCACGGCAAGGATATTCTAAGCACAGCAGTCCGGGTTTTCAATGCCCTTTAGCCTGGCAAAGATACTCCGGAGGGTTCCGCTGCCCTAATTAACAAGCTGATGGAATGCGAGACCCAGCTAGACCTCCGGAGGGAATCCGCAGGACGCGCCAGAGCTGAGACTGTTCTCCACTATGTGCTCACATGGTACGAGAAAATCAATCTCGATCTTCTCGAGCGCATGCGCACCGGGTCAAGGTGGTCTACCGATCCGGATTGTGTAGCTCGTCGCAAGGCTTGCGCCTATAACCTCATTCAATATGCCCCATCCATCAATGGAACAAGGGACCAAGCTTCCTCGATGTCGCTGACGACGAATACGTTGAAGATGGTTCAGGTGAAGATGATGAGAGCGAAGCCTCGGGCGTTGAAGAAGATGAACCTAAAGCCGAAGCTGGGGCTGCACCTACTGGCGCCGAAGTACCTCCTCCTGCTGCTCCTTGAGCGAAAAAACTTTGAAATTTATCAGATCCCCTGTATGCCGGGTGCAATTGTATCTAAGCACATCAGTTATATTTTGCTACTAAGTTTTTATGCCGGATTAACTTGGGCGTAGTCCCCGAGTTTCATTTTCTTGTTCCTCCAATTTTTGGCTCGGCTCATGTCCACCTTGGTTTGGTTTTATGACTTACGAGTCCGAGTTTCAAAAATTGACTTAACAATACTTGGAAACTTTAGGATTAGCTCAAAATAATTCGGCGTGATAAATTTAAAGTAAGCACAAGGTTAGTCTGAAAAACAAACGTCGGCTCGATTAAGTTTCTTTCCTTAGTCGTTTTTCATGTGCTACGCAATTCCAAACTTGTTCTCTTGCTTTCCATGAAGCCAATTCTTGTTGGACAGCAGCAAGTCGAAGAGTTAGGTCTTTGGTGCTCACACACTACTAATCCAGCTTAAGTAGAAGCAACTCCTTCCAGCCGACGTATAAATAATAAATACGACAGACAACAAATATTATTAAGGCGGTCCCCGAGTTACTGCTCGAGGTGCCAAGGTTGCATTGATAAGCTCATTGTCAGCATACATACCGACATATGAGAGACTCGGATACATACACTTCTCTGCTAAGTGTAGAAAGGATGAAGTAGAGCTGCATTCCATGGATGCTTGGATTCCTCGCCGGACCTGTCCGCCTTGTTCTTCTCCTGTGGTTTTGCATCGATAAGATAATAAGAATCATTGTGCAATGCTTTGCTCACAATGAATGGCCCTTCCCATGGGGGGGGATAATTTATGCATGCCAGCAGTACATTGTACCAACCAGAGTACCAGATCGCCTTCTCGGAAAATTCGGGGGCTTACTTTCCGGCTATGATAGCGTCGGAGATTTTGCTGATATATGGCGGATCTGGACAATGCCAATTCTCTCGTTTCTTCCAGCAGATCAACGTCATTTTGCCGGGCTTCTTGCACTTCGGCTTCTGTGTATTGGGTGACCCTAGGCGAGTCATGCTCTATGTTGGCTGGTTATATAGCTTCTGCCCCATATACCAGAAAGAATGGCGTATAGCTCGTTGATCGATTCAGAGTCATTCTTAAACTCCACAGTACCGCTGGTAGTTCTTCTATCCAGCACCCCACTGATCTTTGCAGCAGCTCAATGAGCCGGGGTTTTATCCCGGATAACACCAATCCGTTGGATCTTTCCACTTGTCCATTCGATGCGGGGTTGGCTACCGAGGCAATGTCCAGCCGGATCTTCTTATCTCGGCAAAAATGCGCAAATGCTCCTTCAGCAAAATTTGTGCCATTATCCGTTATGATACTATGAGGATAACCGTATCTCAAGATGATGTCTTTGAGGAAATTTACGGTAGTGGCTCCATCACATTTTCTTATTGGCTTCACTTCAATCCATTTCGTAAATTTGTCAACCATGACCAGGATGTAGGTCATGTTCCCTCTTGATGGTTTAAATGGGCCAACCATATCCAAGCACCATACGGCAAACGACTATGTAATTGGTATAGTTTTGAGCTCCAACATTGGCATATGTGTCTTTATCGCATATCTCTGACAGCCATTGCATTTTCTCACCAGATCTTCTGCTTGTTCTAAGGCACTTGGGCAGTAAAACCCGTGGCAGAAAGCTTTTGCTACCAAGGCTCTGGACGAGGCATGATGCCCACATTCCCCTTGATGTATATCTCGGAGGATGTCAAGTCCTTCCTCTGGGTCAACACATCGCTGGAGGACATTAGTCACACTCCTTTTGTATAGTTCGGAATTGATGATCGTGTACGCTTTTGCTCTCCTCTGAGTTTGCCTGGAAAGTACGTCCTCGGCGGGTAAAGTTCCATATTTTAGGAATTGGAATATGGGCAGCGCCCAAGCTGGTACTGCTCTCTCTAGGAACACATCCTCATCAATTTCCATTTGATCCACCGGCATAACTTCTACCGGATCACGTTGTGCAGTCCCCAGGTTTGTCGTGGCAGTCCCCGGGTTTGCCAAGGCAGTCCCCGCGTTTGCCAAGGCAGTCCCCGGGTTTTGCGAACCACTCCCCACATCAATGTCCATGGGCACAACCTCTGACTCCGGGTTTGCCGGGATAAAAATTGAGTCGGACTCCGGGGATGGCCTGATAGATGGTTTTCTGAGGTGCTATAATGCTACATCCGGTGGAATTGCTTGTCATGTTGATCCGAGCTTCGACAATACGCCGGCAACCTCATTTTCCACCCGGGGTATATGATGAAATTCGCATCCCTCAAAGTAACCAGATATCTTCTGTACATGAAATCTGTACAATGCCATGTTTGCATCCAAAGCATCCCATTGTTCAGAGACTTGCTGGGCTATGAGATACGAGTCACCGAAGCATTGGATCCGACGTATTCCAATCTCCTTCGCCACTTTGAGCCCGTGTACAAGTGCCTCATATTCTGCAACATTGTTTGATGCAGTGAAGTGGATTTGCAGCACATACTTCAATTGGTCCTTCTTTGGCGAGGTAAGCACAACTCCGGCACCTAACCCGGTTTTTGTTGTTGACCCGTCAAAGTGCATTTTCTAGTAGTTCGGATCTAGCAATGGTGGCTCATATTGCACCTCGGCCCAATCCACAAAAAAGTTCGCCACAACCTGAGATTTGATCGCTTCTCTTCTATCATATTGTGGCGCATAAGGAGCTAGCTCAATTGCCCATTTTGCAATCCTGCCACTTGCATCCTTGTTGCTCATTATCTTGGATATGGGGGCTTCACATATGACCTTGATTGGGTGCTCCTTGAAATAGTGCTTCAGCTTCTTAGCTGCCATATACACGCCATATGCCACCTTCTGATAGTGAGGATAGTTCTGCTTTGAGGCTGATAATACCTCGCTCAGGTAATATACTGGCCTTTGTACTGACTTACTCTCTTCGTCACGCTCTACCACAATCACTGCACTTATAACTCGGTTGGTTGCGGCTATATAGAGCAACATTGGCTCCTTTGATAGTGGAGAGGCTAACACTGGAGCAGTGGCTAACATATTTTTTAGTTGAATAAAGGCTTCATTGGCCTGCGGTGTCCAAATGAACTTGTCCGACTTTTTCATGAGTTGTTAGAGAGGCAGTGCCTTTTCTCCCAACCGACATACAAACCGACTTAAGGATGCCAGGCAACCAGTGAACTTCTGGACATCGTTAAGACACTTCGGCAGTTCCATTCGTTCTATGGCCCGGATTTTAGTTGGATTGACCTCGATACCTCAGCTGGAGACGAGGAATTCGAGTAATTTCCCAGCTGGGACACCGAAGGTGCATTTTCCGGATTAAGCTTCATTCGGAACCTCCTTAGGTTCGCAAACGTCTATCTGATGTCGTCAAGGAGCGTTTTGCTTTCCTTGGTCTTTATCACAACATCATCCACATACACCTGCACATTTGGTCATGTAAACATTTTTTCATACATCTTTGGTACGTTGCCCCTGCATTACGTAAACCAAAAGGCATGGTGCGATAACAATAAGCCCCATACGGGGTGATAAATGCAGTCTTTATTTGATCACTTGGGTTCAAAGGTATCTGGTGGAAACCAGAATATGCATCAATGAACGACAACAACTCACACCCAACAGTGGAATCTATGACTTGGTCTATCCTTGGCAGTGGGAATGAATCTTTTGGACACGTCTTATTCATGTTCGTGTAATCGATACACATACGCCAAACCACTGCCACGTTCGGATCATCCTTCTTCTTCTCCACCAGCACCGGATTAGATAGCCAATCCAGGTAAAGCACTTCCATGATAAATCCTGCAGCCAACAACCGAGCTATCTCATCTCCTATGACCTTTCTCCTGTCTTCGGCGAAGCGGCGGAGAGGTTACTTCATCGGTTTTGCTCCGGGTCTGACATTCAAAGAGTGCTCGGCCAACTCCCTCGGAACACCTTGCAAATCCTGTGTGGACCAAGCAAAAATATCCCGATTCTCACGGAGGAATTTGACGAGCTCGCTTTCCTATTTGTCATTTAACCCGGCACCAATTGTTACGGTACGCTCAGGGAACATATCATCAACATGCACCTTCTTGGTATCTTTTGTCGCTTGGAATGAGACACTACCATGCGGGTTACTCAGCGCCGGCATATACTGCTGCGCGGACTGAGCCAATGCCGCCACTTCTTGGATCTTTCTCTTTTCTTGCGCAATCACAAGTGACTCGGCCAGATTAGATCCGGCAGATGCACACTCTATGGAACGTCGGAAATCCCTAGCTATGGTAATTACACCATTTGGCCCGGGCAACTTCATCTTCAAGTAACTGATGTGACAACTTGCCATGAATTTGTTCAGAGGTGGCCTGCCAAGCAACACGTGATATGCGCTCTCCAAGTTTACAACTTCGAACTCCAAATTCTCAGTCCGGCAGTTATCTCTTGTGCCGAAGAACAAGTCAACCCGGAACTTGCCTATGGGCTCACAAGAAATGCCTGGCACAATGCCATGGAAAGTCGTCCTTGTAGCTTGGAGCATATTCTCCGAGATACCCAACTTGCGCATCGTGTCCACATACATGATGTTGATGCTACTGCCATTATCTATCAGTACCTTTGAGAACCTCACATTGATGTTTGGTCCAATGAGTGTTGGATCCAACACTAGTGCCTACGAACCAGGGCTTGGCATGAGCTTCGGATGATCCTCGATGCTCCAGGTAATCTCCTGATCCGACCAAGGCATATACCTCGTCACGGCCGGCATAACTGCATTGACCTCCATATGTCGGCGCTGCAATCTCTTTCTGTCTGTCTCTTCCGTAGTGAACACACAATAACTCTGATGATGCTCTTCGTACTCATTTCTCCTCTCGTTTCCGGGGTACCTCTGATCCTGTTGGTTTTGGTTCTCCACCTGATACACTGCATCCCTTCTCTCATGGTTGTCATACCTCGGCGGAGGGGGAGGCAACATTAACTGTTGCGTGTTCGCTCCGGAGAGCAATTGCTGCCGGGGTAACTCCTGCCGAGGTTGATCATTCCGAGGTGCCTGAGCATTCCCCGAACCACTTTGTTCTATCTTTCGCATCCATTCACACTGTCTGGTTGTGTGACCCGCTGGGTTACTCGGATTAGGCGTGTGAAATTTACACGGCTGATCCAGCATTGCCTCATAGGTGTACCTCGGACGGTCCTTCTTTTCTTGCCACTGTTTTTTCTGCTCTGGCGTCCAAGTTTTCTTCCCATCATTCCTTGGCATCCATTGCTGTCCTCCAGTTTTTTGACGTTGACTGCTTCCTCCCCCGGGTTGATCCTGATTCATAGCTGCAACTTGTTGCGAACTGTATCGATAATCCGGTCTGTCATCCCTTCTTTTACCTCGGTAATCATTTCTCCGAGATGACCCGGCCCCATCTCGCTGACAATACTCCTCACTTGACTCGTTTGAGGTGAGCCTAGGTTGCGTCGGATCACCCAAAGCATATGAATCAGCAATCCGGATCGTTTGTGCCAAGGTGGTTGGCATATCTCTTTGCAACCTTTGTCATAGCATGCTTGCATATCTACATCCTTGTGCAAACCAAGCTATGGCCTGTGACTCAATCACACCCTCACATGAGTTTCGCATAGTGCACCAACGGGTTAAGAACTCCCGGTCAGTCTCATTCGGTCTCTGCCTGCACATTGCTAGGGTCTGTGGACTGTTGGGCCTCTGATACGTACTTGAGAAATTGCTAACAAACATCTCCTCAAAATCGATCCAACAGTTAATACTTCCGGGTGGCAAATTGTTTAGCCATACCCTCGCTGGCCCCTCCAACATCTGGGGTACATATCTCATAGCCCATCTCAAGTTGCCTGTGGCAATTTTCACAGCAGTTGCATAGTTAATCAACCAATCCTCCGGCTTAGTGCTACCGTCATACGTTTTTGTGCCTCTAGGTAACTGGAAGTTAGGTACCGGAGGTTCCTTCATGATCCGGGGCCCAAAACAAGCTGGACCTAGAGGACCTTGACACTCAATTTGCTCCGACCTATACAGCCGATCCAGTTTTAACCTGGCATCATCAGGCATCAAGTTTCTGCTTCCCAGTCTTGACCCTATCACGTGATAGTCCAGTCTGAGATAGCCAGCGTTCACCATCTCCAAATCACCATCATTGTATCTATCTTGCTCCTGTGGAACTGCTCTCTGTTGCATACCTTGGCCGGCACTGCGCTCTTGCCGTCGCATATTCCGCTGCTACGGTTGACCTGCACCTACCGAATTACGCTTTCTGGCATTGTCGTTTACAACATTCCCTTGACCGGCATTGCCTTGGTCGCGGTTACCTCGGCCAGCTTCACCTCGGCTCACACTCCTTCGATCCTCATTTCTTTGCACTTCTTTTCCTTTCACTGCCCTTGCCAGGTCATATGGGACTATCTACTTATTCCTCCTGGCCAAAGTTACTGCCTCCTCTCTCCTAGGACCACCATGAGGAGACGATGCGGCTCCAGCGGGTTTCTCCGGGTTACCTACCGCCGAATGAACGATCTTGGAGGCCCCAGATCTCTCCGGGTTAGCCCTGAGCAATTCCTCGTTTTGCCTGTTCGTGATCCGAACCAACTCATTGACTCTTTCCTGCTGTCTTTTACGGGCTTCACCCGTCAGACCCTCTAACTCGGACGCAGCTGCATCCTCTGCTCTGAGGTTCTTTGCCGGGGTACTATACTTCGGCAGCCCCACGGACAAACAGTTCTTTGATTCCTCAATCCTAGTATCACCCTCTCTGTTCATCTCACTCATGAGCTTTCTCCCCTTCACTTTTACAACATCAACCTTATTTGCCTTAGCGTACTCACGCAGTGTCATGTTCAACGACTGCTGAGCCGCGGCTATCTTTTTCGCACCCTCTATATTTTTTGCCTAGTCTCCTCTAGCTCGGCCTGTGCCTGAGCCGGATCTACTGCTGCTACTGGGTTTGCCAGGCTATCTATCGCCTGCTGCAGCACATTCTCGGGTCTCTCTAGCGGAGGACCTCTACTTTTCCTCGGTGCCTTAGGTGTTACCTCCGGATCTGGTGCTGGATCCCTACTTGCTCCGGCGCCAGGCGCGGTCATCATCACCTCAGCGTGGTCCGGGGAGCGAGTGATACGCGCCCCGCGAGCCACACTAAGGGGTGGCTCGCCTCCTTCAACGACGTGCCGCGGATGAACGCACGACACATCGACAGCAACGTAGATCTTGTGCGCGCCGAGCTTGACGAAGAGGCCGTTGCGCGGGAGAGGATGCTTGCCGAAGCAGCCAGCATTGTCGCTGACGAAATCCAGCGCTCCAAAGCGCTGAACGAGCCCGGAGACGACGCGCTCGCCGGTACCGATGAAGTTTCCCGTCCGGATCTTCACCCCTGCTAGTGCTGCTAGCCCCACGGTGGGCGCCAACTGTCGTGGTGGTGTCACGACAGATGCCATGGATAGGCTAAAGGTGAGGACTAAATGCACTAGGGGAATCCAGGGAGGGATAGTGTGGTGATTCCACACACGGTAGCTTTGTATTTGATTCACCTTCACAGATTACAAGTGCTCCTTGAGCTGTATTGGAAAGAGGAGGAAGAAGAACTCTTACTCTCACCACTAGGCAAACTCAACTCTCTAGGAGACCACAAGTCCAAACTAATCCATCAAAGCTCAACCCCTTCTATAGAGGCCCTAGCCCCCCTTATATAGGAGTGGCTAGGTCTCCACTTAGGGCATACGTGGAGGCATATTCCATGGAAATATGCCTCCACCCAAAATAGTAAGCCGACCGGGTTACTTTAACCCCGCGTCATCCATGCAGAGGCTACGTGAGCCTCTACGGCGCCTGCGTCATCCGACATAGGCTTCGTCACCTTTGTCGGCCATGCCTCGGTGGTCCTGTCTCTGTCCGCTTCACTCACGCTCTGCGTACAACGGTCACCTTTGACCAGCGAGATACCTTCCTTCTCTTACAAGCTTGATATAACCCGGATCCTATATAGTTGATCCGGCCACACCTATTCCTCCATACAAGTTAGATACACCTTACCGACTTACGGCATAAGTCGGTTGAGACCCAGTTAGGTGGACGTCCCCTGGTCCTGGTTACTCCGTGATTCGGCCTGCCTTGAGGTGACTCGGCCAGCACTTGCTTTGACCTTGCCGTACCTCGGCTAACTAGGCCTTTATACCCCGGCGTGACCCTACCCGGGGATATGCCCCCAACACAACATATTCGGGTATGAGTCACTAGGTCTTACTCAACATATGTTCCTACATATTTGAATCTGAGACTTACTTTGATCCCACTCAAAATGTGTTCCCGACACATTTGAGATTGAAACTTACATTGCTCCTACTCAATAATATGTCATTCACATATTGTTTTAGGAAGACTTTCATAGCTCCCACTCAATTTCATGCAAATTGCATATTGTAACATCCTAGGATCAGCACCTCGGAATAGAGAGGCCACATGTGTGTGCATTGCATTCATGCATAAGAAAATTCAAGGAATTTTTGTGCAAAACTATAGAAGCTGTAGAGGGTTCGAGGTCTCTCTTGTTCTGGTGGGAACATTAGTACACGTGCGATAGATTTTGACATGACCTCTATTGTCTCTTTGTGTTGGAGGGGAATCATTTCAAATTTGAAGATTCAAATGATACATTTGAATTCTAAAAGAACTTGAAATGGAATTATAACTAGAAATGTTATTAAAAATACATATTTGAGATATTATGAATAAAATATAAACATTACAAGATTTAAAATGTAAAAAGAAAAAGGATTTGAATTATTATATAATGGATAACACAATCACTATTGTCATTGAGTATATTGAAATAGTTTAATACAAAGAAAGGATTACAATAACCAAATAAGAATGTATTTATTACATGATATATGATATTACAATATATTACACAGTACAGATAAAAAGGAAGTTATAAAAGAATAAGCAATAAAAAATTTATAACACAAGGATACATTGCTATTACAATAAGAATAATATAAGGAAATTAACTTTATTAATTAGAATAAATAATAGTGCATTATCTTTAAATAAAATAAAAGAATAAATTACAAAGAAATAAATGAATAAAAAATTACAACAAATTGAAAATAGAAAAGTCCTAAACTAATTTCTAAATTATCTCTTCATCTGGTACGTCTTCATTTCTGGTCCCTGCAAAACAAAAAGAATGAAGATAAATAAAGGGGTTGGTTTGGGGGTTAGATTACTCTCACATTGGCATACAAGTGATATGCCAAATTCATCACTGAGTATTAAAAATAAGGGCCAAATGTAGGATCTGTTGTTATCAAAGTTGCTTCAGCCTATGCATCATTAGCTAGAGAGGCAAATTAACCTTTGATAACCAAAAATAAAGGCCATTCCAAGATAATACCCAAACCAGCCGAGCACATCCACAATGGAATAGCTTCCAGGCTAAGAAAATATCTTCCAATGAGATAAAGCACTTGGAACAAGCAGGCAGCTCACACACCGCTGCATGCTGGTGTGCTGTCAACACCAGGAAGTAAACAATATGGAAGCAACTCTTGTACACAAAGGGGAGTGAACCAGCTGTAGCTAGCACACTATTCTCATCTCCCCAGTAACACCACATTCATTCCCACCACACTTAGTCAAGAGCACTTCTCTTAGCACACCCCCATGAATTATCTTGCCTAGCACCCAAATAACCACATAGATCAGATCCACCATATCATTAGCCTATGGTTGCTCAGTGGAGCCATCCAATAGCTAGGACAAAGAGGAGATCAAGATCAAGCCAACAACAGTTATAGATAGTGCTAGCTTATCACTAGGAGGAGTAATACAGGAGCTAGGAGAAGGCAAACCTCTACAGCAGGATCCTGGAGGTAACTCAAGAGACCATGATCAAATCAAGTCATTTGAAGCAGATCAAGGAGAAGAAGTCCAGTAGAAGCTCAAGGAAGAGCTGTCCAGTAGTACTAGGAGGAGAGCAAGATCAGGAGCATCACAGGAATAAATGAGTAGCATAGAAGTGGCTGATCAAGATGAACATCAGTACAACAACATGCCACCAGCAACAGGTAAAAGGAATCCAGGAATATTTATTAAGATCATATAACATCTTTTTTTGTTAACTCACATCATCATAACCAAGCAAAAGAATGGTTAAGTTACAAATCCCTCCAAATCCAAGTACCCCTCAACTAGAACATGTCTAGGAAGATAAGAGGATTATTTCTCTTAGTTTTACATGGAAATGCCATGCAAGATTCATCACAGAGAATGGAATCAACCATCAAATAGTATCTGTTCTTATTTAGTTTGGCCTCAGTTTTTACATCCCAATCATGGGGCTGAATCACGAGTAGAAACAGCACTGTACCAGGTCATGCTGACTAGCTACTGCTGTGCACATTCCAGGAAATGGAGGCACCACAGCAACAACTCAGTACATCATATGCCACTTGGGTCAACACATACTTGAGTAAAACATATAAACAATAAAGCCCAACACCATAGATTCAATCATATTCCTAATCAAGTAGACTAGGAATCATTTATAAAATCGTCTTATTTACACAAGCTAGCATACACTTCTAAGCCTTAGCCTTTGCATCATAGGCATGGCTAAGGAATCAAGGAACGCATCTGTTCTTATTAAAGGCATAAGCTACCATACTTCAATCCATACATGTTTATTCGCATCAAGCTCAATTAAGCAAATAGTAGTAGATCATGCTAGAATGACCATATTGTTATGCACACTCCAAGTGGAGACACCATAACAGTAAGGTTATCCAGCAGAGCCATTATAGGCATTAAACCCATGTATTCCAATTTAAAAAGAAAGTAAGGTTCTCTACAAATATACAGGGAACTTACACAAATCATTTTTTCTAGAAAATCTTCTCTAAGAATCATATATCTAGATATTAAGTATATAAAAAGAATCTACTTTGCATATTCCAATTCATGTTTGTCCAAGGTCATGATTGTGCATGATCTGATCATCAATAGCTCATTCAAAACCATCTGCAAGCAACTAAAGAAGAGTCCAACATCAGAGCAGTACGAAGGCAATATTCAGTTCAAGTTATGAATTGAGCGACAAGAACACTTGTGCAACTACAGTAGGGAATCACTAGCAACACCAGAAATCTTAGCACAACCAGAATTCCACATATGAGCACTATTTCTCATTGTCCAGGCCATTGATCGTCACAAACATGATCTGTAATTCAAGATCTTACAAGGACCACTACTACCTAGCATCAGAGATACCACACTAGGTGTATAGCAAGCCATTGGAAACTTCGTAACAATAGAGGAGGGGGGAAAAGAGTCTTAACCGGCAGCCTCGCTCAGCAAGAAGAGGAAGAAGAGTCAACATGGTAGAGGAGGCGGCGATACACATAGCGGCACAGGGAGCACCCGAGGGTGCTGCGACCTGCGCCGAGCCGCAACCATGGCGGCCACAGAGTTAGGGTGACACCGCACCATCGCCAAGGCACCCAAGCAACATCGGATGGTCATCGGAGCGCCGAATTTCCAGTAGACTCCTAACCCTAGTCGCCAAGGGGGGGCAGCACTACCAACAGAGAACACGAGCCACGAATCGAAGAGGGTAGAGCGACGTAGCACCATTGGCAGTGCCGCCCTGCACAACAGCGGCAACCAGGGAGGTCGGAGCCACCGGAATCATAGCGGGGACGATGTCGCCATGGCGTTGCGAGAGAGTACACATGAGAGAGAGGAGCGAGGCGAGCTCGAGGTCAAGTGGGGACGGGATGGGCCGACCCAACACTTGGGTTGGGGTTGAACCCATCCAAGTGGGCCGGATCAGGCCAGGCCAGGCCCAAGGTTTTTAAAAGAAGACCCTAGTAAAGATGTTTAATTACAAATACATCCTTGGAATTAAAAAGTTCTAGAAAAATAAAGAAAAGTCCTAAAAATACATATAATATATCAAAATGATCACAAAAATAATCTCTACTTCATAAAAAATACAAATCTACTTACTTAAGTTAGATAAAATGCAAATACATGTTAACACTATTAAATCCTAAATGAAATTTCATAAAATAACTAAAAGTCCTAGAATTCATTAAAATCATTTTTGTATATTAAATCAATCTACCATTCTATAAAAATATTAACTTAAATTTTTTCAAATAAATCTTGAAGCAAATATTCAAAGATATTTAATCCTTTGTAGAATTTTATAAAAATAAGAATAAAACTTAAAAATAAATAAAAATCATTTTAAGATCTTGAATAAATATATTATACTAGAAAATACTAAATATTTTCTTCCAAAGGTTTATGATTTTAAAGTAATAAACCCCTATCTATTTTATAAGAAACCTATTTGTTAATTCTCCCTTAAATAAGAAATTGTCACTATTTTATATAAAACCTTAAACCCTTTATAACTAAATACCAAGTCCAAAGACATAACTTGGGTCTATAATAAAACTTAAGTGTAACTTATTAACTTTATAAAAATCTTTAAAAATTATAATCCAAACTAAAACCAACAACTTTAAGTAAGTTTAAACATCATTCACTTATAATAAAAGTGAATGCTATTTATCTCTTAACCATTCCTAAACATGATCCCACACTCTTAAATAAACTTGTTACAAAATTTAAAAACTTATTAATACTTTTAAACACATCACACCCTAGATCTACTTATGTTTAAAATTAACTTTGGTATACCAAGTCATGCATAATGCCTAAAGAATATTTATGTTTCTATAGTTAATTTTTATCTTTTCCAAATTAAGTCATAAGGCATCTCAAATCCAAGCTTATCAGATAAGCGCAAGTGACATCAGTCACATTCAATTGACCACAAAGAATGTTTAAACTTTCACAAAGAACTCTTTTCTTCAAAAGTAATTCGTTTTGCCACTTCAAACAACAACCTTATAATAAGTCCCTTAACCCTTACAACTTAACATAATAATCTCATCATAATTACCAAATAGAAATTCCCCTCAATCTTAGAATATTATTATACTTCACTTGTATACTTTACATGTTAAACACTTAAATGCTTTTACCTTGTAAAGTAATCTTTTCCTAAGAGGTTATTCTTTTAAGAAACATTAAAAGTAATCCTTCAGCATTTCTATAAAGGCTCTAATTGATTAATAATCTTGCTTAAGAAATCTTTTAGATACCATGCCCCATTTGAGTGCTTTAGTATTTTATGCTACTTGTTATATTTACATATTGTTTCACACACTATCACAAGCCTTAACAAGAAACTCAAGTGTGAAGCTAGCATAAAAGTGAAACACATTCTAAAGATATCACCACAAGCTCGCAAACCCTAGATCATAGATTCTTATCCCTAGGATTCACGTTTATCTAATTGCATTACATTACTTATGCATAATTGCATCTTGCTTGTTTAAACATTTGTCCTTACCGGACCAATGATGCTATTTACAGAATTTGGATCTTCTATTGTCTTGAAGACCGTGATTGCATAATCTTGCAATCACAAAAGGAAAGTTCACACTTGCTCATGTCCTTTGGTTATTTTCTATCAAATGCTTGTAACTCAAATGTTGTCATCACCTGCATTTCAAAAAGGTTCGAAAACAATATTTTCATAATAATATGACTATGGATTATTTACCAAATGGTAATAATCTACTGATACAGTTCCAATGGTAAAGGAACATAATATCTAGGACTTAACAACCAATGTCGCCAGTTATTCTAGCACCATATATTACGCGTTAACAATGAGATTTGGAATGGGATGGAGAAGTTAGCTGGATCTTCTTCCTTTCGCATGGACGGATGACCTTATTGTGAAGCTACAGATTTCTCGTGGCGAATCCAGCACGTGGGTGGGAACCCTTATGTCCCCACGATATTGGTGTCTAGATTATCTATGCATAGCTATCGTGGTGGAGGTTCACCATAGCCGATTGTGGCTTCTAGGCAGAGCTTCTTACAGAGTCTTCGAGAGGCTACCCGAACTTTACTTGTGGTAAACCTTCTTGGGGGATCGTGTCTTCATGCGGGGTCATGGAGAAGGGTAGTGATTGGCTTGGATCTTAGACTGGGCCCATACCAAGGAAGTGTGGACGAGCCTACAACTCGGATGTGCAACAAGGCTAATGTCTCTCATGGGTAAAGCAACGGACCTCTGCAGAGTGTAAGAACTGTGACATGTTACTCCCTGTTCCGGGAAGGAGCTACGAACGTGGTAGGAAAGGAACTCCAAAAAAGTTCTGGTCAACCTGTGAAGGCTGTCGGACATAGTTTTTAGAAGAAAAGCAATCTTTGAAGAAATGTTTTTGAAAACCTGCATTGCCTACGACCTATGGTCTGTGGCTGTAGTTAGTGAATCAAACACTCTTTTTAGTGAAATTACTGAGTATGCTCGTACTCAACCGTACCTTCTTAACCTTTGCTAGGTTTTAAGCCGCTGAAGATGATGTCAACATCAATTCTGCTCAAGAAACCATCATCGACAACTCAAGTTCTTTAGTAAAGTCAATGAAGTCAACATATGCATCAACTGAAGTGAAGACAAAGTTCCCGATTAGATAGGAGTAGATACTCTAGCCATAAAACCTACTTCTGTAGAGCATTGCATTAGTAGCAATTGCAAGCCAATTAGTTTGGATGCTAGTCTTAGTCTTTAGTTAGTTCTAAGTTATTATTTCTGGTTCTTCTTTTTAAGAAGTTTCTTCCTCTCTCTTTAACCTAGAGTGTTCTCTAGATCTTTTGTAAAGAGTCGAATTGTAATCTATAGTCATGTCTTGGACCTGTTGTGTTTCTGTTGTTCCACTCTGAGGGATGTAATACTAGTGAACAATGTTTCATTGGTGTTATGTCAACGACTATAGTGTACTACATCATGCAGTGGTATGCTAGGTCACCGCACATATCCAATCACTATTTTGAACGATTTCAAAATCCTTTGATAGATTATCAAACTGAGATATTTACTATGACATACCAGTACCATACCAGTTTTAAATCCACTAGGCTTTTAGCACTTCTGAATCAAATTCATTTGAATTTGTCCAATACTCGACAAATTTTGCTTTTGTTATTCACCCCAATTCCACTATGTCTTTGCAGTCATTTGGGAAAATTCAAGTAACTCCTTTACTTGTAAGATTCAGCAACGAATTGCTTTCTAATCTCAAGGGAATTTTGCCTCTAGGATTTCTCATAATTCTAGTTTACCATTATTTCCTTAGTAGTTCATTGGTATGTCATATTCTGGTAATCATGACAAACGATTCACAAATGTCATCATTCAAGATATGGACTGCATTTTGAATCCTACTTCATGTAGTGAAAACACTAGTAGGGAACACACAACGATCACTATCATTGATTCTTTCCTTTGTGAAGAGAATCGTCCAGGAATGCTTTCCATTGTGCTTCTCAATACTTTGTGGGGTGATGTTGCGGGGTTTTGAATCCTCATCGTGTTTTTCACTATCTTCCATTAGCTCCATAATCGAGAAATACCACTGAATGTGAACTTTCTCGAGAGTGCACTGAAATCCAAGCAATACTAGTTTTTCTTTCCTTTTGGTTCTAGCTATGGCTATTGTATTCATAATTTCCAATGAATACTCTATAAGACTTATTCGCTATTGTTTTGGTTATATCGAATAACCTCAAAACTTTCACGACGATCCATACAATATATGACACCGATCTCATGAATTCATATGGTTCACTATATATTCCAATTGAGTGCCTACTATTTCTAACTAATGGTCTTTACATCTATACTACAACGATTTATTCGGCGCCATCTGTTCACCCACTTGATATCAAATATCATATTGTGATACTTTGCATTTTGACATTTCAAACGCATTACAATCCACAATTTTCTTTATGCCAATCTTATAAAGTCAAATTTCAATACAATTGATCAAATCATAGTAATTAGATTCTCTTTTATCTTTAATACCCTTTTTTGATGAAATACTTTGATCATACAAATAGTCTCATACTTATGTTTTATTTGGTAAACTTATTTACAAAATTTAAACAATCATATAATGATAATCACCATTTTGTTAAACTACAATACATCGAATGTGTATTCTCTTTTAACAATTCATCAAACACTTTATATTCATGTAATACACGGTGTTTAAGTTATTTCTGCCAAACTTAGGCATGATTCATATGTCACAAGAAGTATCTTTCACATATTATCAATATAACTTTGAATTTAGACAATGGTTTTATTCATTAATTAATAAATCATTGAGTTGGGTAATTTTAAGGCATTTCAATATTTTAAAAATGTTCATGTATTATCAATTAGTTTCAACAACAAGGATAATTCACATATAATCGAACAAGATATGAACACGGATAGAAATCAATCATAAAAGTGGAACAACTATTTGTTACAAACTCATATGAATAACCGTCTCACGAAGTGCAAGACACACTAATGAAGTTCACATATCCATCGATTATAATAACTATGCAAAAACATAAACTAAGTGATAAATGTTGAGGGAGAGTGTTGTCAGTCATCACATCATGCTCTCCATCAACACGCAACATCACCTCCTCTCTAGTAAGCACCTCTCATGCAGAAGGACATGTTTTCATCAAAACATAACAAGTATCAAATATACTTAACACTGCAATATGTGTTTGCAAGATTATAACATTTATAAAACTGTATATCAAATATATACCTTTGTCATCGATGACCTCTGCGACAACAGGTTCAACCATCACATCCCTGAAACGTGATATGAACTCATGGAAATCCTGTGTTTTTGCATCACCTCTCACAATGCAAATCCTTGCAAGTGCTTGGTAGCTTGGTGGCAGCGACCGCAAAAACACGCCTATTGCAAAAGAGCTTGCAAACCAGTTGTCCAGGAACTATGCAAGAATCATGTATGCATCATATATGCATACCAAGTGATCGTCTAGTGAAGAGTTCTCCTCCATCTTTATGGAGAGGAAATCTCCCATCAGCTCATACTCCCATATGCGCACTTGTTCCATGAAATGTGATCTAAGATGTGCCATAACCGTTTAGGGATTAATACTTACCACAATCGGCCATGGCCCGTCATCCATTCTGAGGCGCATCGTCACTGATATGAATGTGGGCATCACCTGACGACACCAGCGGTGATCCCACTGCTCTTGGGTGTCATGAAAAATGGGCGGATCCAAATACATCTCGCAGATCATGTAGTCGGCCACGTCATTCCTGCTAAGGAGATCATGGAGACACATGACCCATATGGAAAAGTTGGATCCATCTAACTTGAGCTTTTCTCCTTTTAACCAATCATTAATAGGGAATGTAATCTCGAGGAGAACCATATTCTACATTTATAATTGCAAAAAGGAATTTAAACTAAGTTTATAATTAAATGAGTTAATGTAATAAATCCACTAAAACACCTATCCCCTGAAGGGTTCTAGTGATAACATGACCCCTTTTCCCCACATCTCCCCGATCATCACGGCTATCAATGCGGGTTCTAGGGTGGATGCTAAACGTCGGTCACATCATTCATGTGACTCATGCTCGATCTTTTGACCATCCGTGTTCTGAGGCCATGTCTACACATGCTAGGCTCGCCAACTCAACCTTAGTGTACTCACTGTGCAACAAGGCTTACACCCACTGTATGCGAACATAGATATGTCTGACACCCGATCGTCACGACATGCCTCATACCGAGGAATTTTCTTGGTGGTGCACACTAAGGGAGAGCACCATCATTGGTATTTTAATAGGGATCATCTTATTAGGCTACCGTCGAGTATCTAATACTAGCATATAATAAGATATACAAACAATAACATTGAATGTAAATGCGATGTGATATGGTCCTTCACGTCGTGATCTCCATCCGGCATCACCGGATTCCGGCGCCAGGGTTCTGGTGCCGTAGACACCAGGGTACTGGTGTCTTCCCAGCGTGGTAGTCCGTCACCTCCGCGACTATCTCTTCCCGGCGTGGTAGTCCGTCACCTCCGTGACTATCTACTACTTTGTATCATAAGGTAATCACTTTACCTTTGCCACAACCATATCACAAAGCAACGCCCCCTGCAAAACAAAGTTAGACGCCTCTAGTTTATCTTTTGCATGTTTTACGTGGTTGAAATAGGCTTTCGCACAAGAACCGTTCTTACCTACGAACTTTCACCACAACGCTGATCAAGTAGTTGTCTATACTACACCCCTTTTGGGGACCTCCGCTGCAAATGGCATACCAACTAATGTGAGAGAGACAAACACCCCCAAAGCCACTTTATACGGTACAAGCCGTATGTCAAGCATGGACCAGTCTCGCGAGTGAACGCGTAAAGTCGTTTGGGGGCCGCTTCATCAAGCATTACTACGGTATACACAAGTACACGTGGGAGGGTAGAAACTAAAATATCAACACCCACACGCTACATCTCGTGTGTTCTACCCATACTAGCATTACTACACATAGATCTAGCTCTGATACCACTATAGGGGTTCGCATATGAAAACAATAAAATTTTATCCTACGCCCCTGAACCCTCTAATGCTGCCAGGACCTATATATTAGTAGTGCAGAAATGGGAGGGGATTTTCACGAACTTACCCTTGAAGACCGAAAAGCGTTGTCAACGCTCGAAAGAGCGTGGTTTATGTAGATGATCTGAGGCCGACTTGAAGGTCGTGTTGAAGTCCTCACGCTCCTGCGGCTCCAACGACTCCTAGTTCCCCAAGTGCGACACCTCGCGGGGAGTTACACATGTCCGGTGCCTGGTGATGACTCCCGCTTCCCCGATCCAGCAGAAGTTGCGGAAGTAGAGCTCCTTGATCCAAATCCCGTAGCACGATGGTGCTCCACGGCGAAGATGTCTCTCGTTCGCGCAGTCTGAACTTGGGAACACGGTCACATGAGAGAGAGAGAGAGAGAAATATCAATTGGAGGTCTCCCCAATGTGAGGAAACCTTTTATTGAATATTGTGTGTATTTTGTGGTCAAAATACCCTACTATATAGAGCGGGAGGGGAGGTACTACCTCCCTCAAAGTCCCAGGGTGGGACTAAAGGAGGGGAGAGGGGGGCAACCGCCGGCCGGCCCTGGGGGGGGGGGGGGATAGGGCCAGCCGGCCACCCCTCCCCCTTATCTCCTCTTGCCTTTCCCTCATGGGCCCTTCTCCCTCCGGAATTGGCCCATTAAGCCTTTTTGACCTTTAATTGATTTCTCTTTTATTAAATAATTATGAATAAAGGATTAAATCAATATTTAACATTCATTCACATATTATTCAATCTCTGTGGCTATGGAACACCTTCCACCTCCACTCCGGACATCCTCTGGACTTACGGAAACCGTTCCTGTTTTCTCTCTTCTCTTCTTTGCTGATTCTACCAATCCTGTAAACAGTCTCTAAGCATCATCAAGCCCTTAAGCATGATACCCCGCAGTTCGGGAACACTCCAGACATGGTCGGGACATTCCCGGACCAATGATCAACAGAGGGACCTAGATGGCCATGTGACCCCTGTGCATTCTACGAATATCTTTCGTCGTTTGAACTATGACTGTCGTGTCTTATTCGTTTTGTCTCTCGATACTTGCATTTCCCGAGATCTGATCAATGACATCACCATGTTGTGTTCAATCTCATTACCAAACAATGCTACTTGACTTGTTTCAATAAGTGATATCCCTGTGATCAAATCACATTTTGCGCAGCTATTAGATACAACTTCTCCGAGTGGGCCCTTGAGTATCTTTCCATCATGCAGACGGACAAATCCTGCTCTTGACATATATTGCCTCTACGGTTCCTCCAAATACCTGAACACACCTTTATGACCATTCTATCATAAGTGACGTTTGATGCTATCTAAGCACTCTCGGGAGACAGTGATTGATATAGTCTCACGGTCTAAGGAATAGTCTACAAGGTCTATTCTAATCATCGTAACTTGAACTTCGTGATATGATCGGGTCACGATGTTTAGGTTGGGTATTGGTTCATCATATCCTTCTCAGAATGATTTGACCCCATTTCCAACTAGCATAAATGCCACATGATCAGGAAACCTTGATCATCTATTGACCAATGAACCAGTGACTAGAGTCTCACCGGGAACCCCTGGTTGTTTATATATCACACATGTATTGACGTTTCCTTTCAATACAATTATAGCATGATATAAAACTTAATCATAAACTTTATGAAATATGATAATAATCCTTATTATTATTTGTCTCTAGGGCATATTTCCAACAATTTGTTCCAAACAAAGGCACTTGTTGGTCCAAACAAAGCTTGCAAGGTCATTATTGATGGTGGAAGTTGCCGCAATTTAGCAAGCATAGAGTTACGTGCCAAACTGAGTTGATGTATCTACCGCACACACATCCATATTATGTTCAGTGGTTGAGTGATAATGTCAATATGAAAGTGAGCCACTTGGTCCGTGTTGATTTTGAGATAGGACCATACAAAGATTGCATTGAGTTTGATGTGATTCCTATGACAATATGCACTTGTTGTTGGGTCGGCCTTGGCTCTATGATTGTTTTGTACAACACAATGTCTGAGCCAATACATATTACTTGGAGTTCAAGGGCAGAAAAATTAATCTACGACCTATGTCACCATAAGATATTGTTAATGAGTCTCGTCAGAAAACTGAAGTCAACCTAGAGGATGAACCTGCATTAGATGATAGGTGAGATAATGTAACAGCTGTGATTGATATAACAAAAAGTGAGAGAGTTCCCAATTTACTCATATTAGCCACTAAAGAAGACATGAGAGAATTTAGTGAGGATCCTACTACCATGCCTCTTGTGCTCATGTACAAGGGCGAGGTTTTGGTTTCGAACGACATGACCCCTGTTTCTATTTGTATTAATAATGTGTTATAGGAATACACCGACGTGTTTCTAGAGGAGGTACCTGCTGGATTGCCACCATTGTAAGGTATTGAGCATCATTCCATGAGCGTCGTTGCCCAACCGTGCACCATACCACACAAACCCCGATGAGATGAAGGAAATTCAGGAACAAGTACAAGCGCTTCTTGACAAAGGGTATATCTGTATAAGCTTAAGCCGTTGTGTTGTTCCTGTTATTTTAGTTCCTAAGAAAGAGAGTACATGGCACATGTGTGTAGATTGTAGAGCTATAAATAACATCACTATTTGATATTGTCATCCTATTCCTCATTTAGAAGATATGTTAGATGAATTGAGTGGTGTTGTTGTTTTCTCTAAAATTGATATGCGTAGTGGTTATCATCAAATTAGGATGAAGGAAGGGGATGAATGGAGAATTTCCTTTAAGACTAAGTTTGGTTTATATGAGTGGTTAGTCATGCCTTTTGGGTTAACTAATGCACCTAGTACTTTCATGAGATTAATGAACCATGTCTTAAAGAACTTTATTGGAAAATTTGTGATTGTGTATTTTTATGACATATTAATCTACAGCTGCAATGAAAATGAGCATAGTGATCATATTGGACAAGTTTTGCAAGTGTTACAAGATGCTAAGCTATATGGTAATCTTGAAAAGTGTACATTTTGCAAAGATAAGGTCATATTTCCGGGATATGTTGTCTCTAAACATGGAGTTGAGGTAGATTCATCTAAAATTAAAGCTATTCAAAATTGGCCTACTCCCATGAATGTGAGTCAAGTACAGAGTTTTCATGGTACAGAGTCAAATTTGCCTACTCCCATGAATGTGAAAGACTTTAGTACTATTGCTGCACCATTAAATGTTCTAACTAATAAAGGTGTACCTTTTGAGTGGGGCATAGCCCAAGATCATGCATTCGCTAAACTGAAATGATTATTAACTTCTGCACTATTGCTTTCACTACCATATTTTTCTAAGCAATTTGAGATTGAATGTGATGCTAGTGGCATAGGAATTGGTGGCGTGTTGATTCAAGAGGGTCATACCATTGCATATTTCTCTGAGAAATTATCTGGTGCAAAGTTAAACTATCTTGTCTATGATAAAGAATTGTATGCACTTGTTAGAGTTCTTGCGGTTTGGCAACATTATTTGTGGTCAAAGGAATTTATCATACATTCTGATCATGAGGATTTGAAATACTTGCATAGGTGTCTTGCTAAGTGGGTTGAATTCACTGAGTGTTTTCCATATATTATCAAACATAAAAAGGGAAATATAATATTTTTGCTGATGCTCTATCTAGGAAGAACATGTTGTTAACACTTATCAAAGTTCCTGGTTTAGAGATTTCATGTGATTTGTATGCAACTGATCATGATTTTCTAGAACCATATCGTTTGTGTGCTATTGGGAAGGCATGGGATAAATTTCACATCCATGATGGGTATTTGTTTCGTGCTAACAAACTATGTGTTCTAGAGTCATCTATGCGTTTTTTCTTGCTATAGGAATCACATGCTGGAGGATTGTGAAAGTGTTCTGTAGAAGAAAACAAATATTTCCTACGATAGAACTCCCTAATGCCAATATCTATCTATGTAGTAATGCAGCAACGATCAAAGTGTATAGAATACATACCCTTGTAGACCGTACGTGGTAAATGTTCTGAGGGGAATGTGGTTGATGTAGTCGAACTCGTAGATGACCTCAAGGTCACGAAGCTCCTCGCAGGTCACCCCTTGCCCCATCTTCATCATGCAGCAGCTCTGGCTCAGGACATCCAAAGTGCCCCAAGTGTTGCACCTCCAGTGTACGATGAGTCCTCTGTCTCCTCGATCCCACTGGGAGTGCGGAAGTAGATCTCTGGCTTGGAATCCCTATAGCGCAACGACATGCTGCAGGTGTGCCTTATTCACATAGCCCATACACAGGGCCATGGTCACAAGGGAGAGAGAGAGAGGTAGAAAGTCAACCAAAATACTTCTCAAATTGTGTGTTTTATCCCACCCACGGGCACCACTTTATATAGGCGGAGTGGGCGTGCCCTCTCCATTAGGTGAGCCATGTGGGACTATTCATAAAATGAAAGGGGCAGAAAAATGGGCAGCAGCCGGATGGGCCCAGTCATCCCAGCCCAACAGCCACCAACCATAGCTAGTAGAAGCAGCACACGCAGGCGGGCTAGCATGCACGGCCCATCTCACTGGCACCAGCAACGAGCGTAGTAGCGTGTAGCGACTACGTGGGCCGACGCTAACCCGTGGCCCACCGCGCGTGCGTGGCTTCCCAGCCCATGGAGGCAGCGGCCCGGCAACGCGGCCTGCTAGGGTACCTGGCCTGCCCGGGTGGCAGCTAGCTCCCTCCAGCGCGCCCGCATGGGCGAGGAGGTTGAGCGACCCACGTCTGCATGTGGGCTGTTTCTGTCTTTTCTCTGCTGTTTTTCCTGTCTTTTTCCTATGGCTTTCTTCTGGGCCAATTTCCTTTGGGATTTTGGCCTAATAAGAAAGTTGAGTTTATAAATCCTAATCCAAATATTATTTAGAATATATTAATTCATAATTAACATATAGTAAATGCATATTTATGTTCCCATTTATCTTAAACTCCTTTCAATCCTTTTCCTTCATTCTTTCTCTAAACAATTTCGGATCTCTCCATGGAACAATTCTGGCTTTCTCTTTCCCTACTGTGATTCTAACTTACGGATGATCTCTCTCATCATACCCTTAATTGTCTCCCCTCACAGCTCGGGAATGGCACATACATGATCTCTGTCAATGATCAATAGTTGGACCGGGATGCCCATGATGACCCCGGTACATTCCACGATGACAATGTCATATGAACTGTAAAACATTGAGTCCAATTCCCTTTGTTTCTATGATATGAATTGTCCGAGATTCGATCATAGGTATCACATACCTTGTTCAATCTCGTTACCGACAAGTTCTGTTTTACTTGTTACCGCAATATTACATCCCCGTGACCTAGTCACATTTTGCAACATATATGGATATAATCTCACCAAGCTAGCCGTATGTATCTTACCCATCACGTGGGTGAACAAATCCCGCTCTTGAGTTACATGTCATCTACTGTTCCTTTGGAATACCAAACATACACCTTTATGATCACCGTGTCACCGAGTGACGTTTGATGCAGTCAAAGCAGCCTCAGGAAACAGTGAGTAATATGATCTCACGGTCTAAGGAGAAGGAGACTACATTTCTAGCTACTGCAACAATGAACTCTATGACTTGATTGTGTTGCAATCTTGTAGGAATGTCCATCACATCATTCACCAATGATACGACCTTGTTGTCAATTGGCATAAATGCCCCATGATCAGGAAACCTTGATCATCGCTTGACCAACGATCTAGTATAAATAGAGGCTACTAGGGACTTGGTTTGTTTCATAACACACATGTACCAATGTTTCCACTTGATACAGTTATAGCACAATATGAAACTATTACGAACTAATTGAGATATGACAACAAAAACCTATTTATTATTTGCCTCTAGGGCATATCTCCTTCAGTCTCCCACTTGCACTAGAGTACAAATAATCGACCTTGCATTTTACTAATCATAAATCATATCATATATGAGTTTATTGATCATGCATGTTCATGGGAGACGTCCTGTCCATGTTTTGTTTTACTAGATCATTATGTCTTTTGCAAATTGTTAATGTCTTCCTAATTTTGAAATTCATACCATTATCGTATAATGGGTTGAATTATTCGTTTGGCAACAAAGTGAGACTTTGTTTCTAGTGTTTACAATGATGGTCGCTTTCATTGTTGTCATGTAAACTTTGAAACACACCTCGCACTCCTTTGTGTGTGTATATAGTAGTTATGGCAACATAGTGAGGTCGGTATCCAGGAGCCAGCAGTGACTTTAGATCAGCCACAATGAGCTTTCTCATGGGCACTCCGCCCTGGGACACACCCTCTACGTAAAGACGAACTAGTCCCGCCACAACAATATACATCACGTCAGATGGAACCCTTATACTTCTATATCTATGTAAATCCTAGTGTATGAAATGCAACTATGCGCCTTACTTTGCTTCTTGCCATTTAAGGAAAAACTTAATTCTGGTTTAGTGATTAACTCAGGAATCACTTCAAGACATGTTCTTATAGATAAGAGCTTGTTCTTCAAACCAGAACCTTGGGTCACATTACGTCGAGTATACAATATGGTTTTATGGAAGAACCTATGACTGAGGCATAGGAGATGCAACACATCTCTTTCTTTCTTTTAACCATAATTGTAATACTAAAACTAACTCAATGCTTCATACAAGTAAGAACTTCTTTCTTACCTTGTTCCATTTTGAACTACTTTAGAATCTTGTGTAGGATATTCTGAACATTTTTTGAATCAAGTCCAGGAAGCATTCAACTATGTTTTTTATTAAACTTACCAATCTATCTCGATAGATCTCATTGTTTAATAATTTGTTCAACTTCATCCATATTTACCAACTTAAATTTTATTAATACCAATCACATCATTCATATATGTTGTCCACATATCTTAGAATGATTTCATGCTCCCACTCAAATTTGGCATCCATATATGATATCTAGGGATTTCACTTTCCTCCCAGTCAAAATATGTGTGCTACATATTATGATTCAGCCAAGCTACTTAGCTCCCACTCAAATGCAGGCCCTCTCGATAATCTTGGACATTCCAAAATGCTTTGATCACCATCAAACCGAGAATTCCAATTACGAGACTATAATATCCATATATTGCTGGTGTAAATCGAATAGACTCAAGCATCGCTACATTTATAGTCAATTCCTTGAATTTGTCCAAACTTTGTGACAGATCGAGCTTTATGTATTCATTAAGGTTCATTTCCTTCTCATGACTTTGAAGTCATTCAGAAATATCAAGTAAACTTATTTACTGAATAAGATCAAGTAACATGTTACTTTGCAATCTTAAATGAAACTTAATATAGGATTTCATGACTCATAGTCATTTCTCACACTTAGGTCCATCACACTTCTTTGTAGTTCATAGGTATGTCTTGTTCAAAACATGACAAGTGAATCAATGATATAATTCTGCAAACTTACAGAATATATATATTTGAATCCTGCTTTCTTTAGTAAAAGTATTCGCTGAAACTTTATGATCATTATCATTAGTTTCTCCTCTATATGTAGAGTTCGGTTTCACAGAAAAAATTCTGCTACGCAACTCAACAATCCGTAAGCAAGGTCAAATACCTCATTTCTACAAAGATTTTTTTATTCGCCACGATTTCAACTTACCGAAATCTCCAGAAACTCGAACGTACCATAGCTCTTATGGTGTTGTTTCCACGAATCTTTAGATGTTCCTTTGTATTTCAAACGAGTGTTTGCTTATTTCGATTTCTAACTCTAAATGACAACTATAACCGCGATAAGTGATAATATTATACCATATGTATCAATACATAATGATTATGATATTCAGACATTTCAATATAGTTTGAATTCGTCCAATTTAATAATTTGCGAAACATCTTTCACAAGTTCTTTTATGCCAAAATTAACTTAAATACTTTAGTCATGTCGATCAAATTGAAGAGACTTTGTATTTCTATTAATTCAATATCCCACTTTGTTGTGAACTCATTTGAACAATTCAAATCGTTTCAAACTCGTGTTTCATTAAGTAAATACGCTTATTCACTTAAGTCCACAATTAACTAATGATTTCCACTATTTGTTGAAAATACGATAAATCACTATGTATAAGATTCAACATTTCTTCGCATATCACCATTTTACCAGAATGCGGAGTTTTAGTCATTCTGCCCAATGAGGCATGGCTTTGCAAAGTCTCTAGATTAAGACCCCGATATTCATTTAGAATGAAGAACATGCAATAACCAAAATGACTAAACTATGGTGTCATATCATAATTAAACTTTGGATATCTATTAGCATTCTAATCCTTTATAAATGCTTAAACTATTATCATTAACATAGTGACAAGAATAACTCATTTACGATCATAATGCGACCATAACACTATTATTCATAAGAACAGTACAACTGGATTGTAACTTATTTATATGAATAATCGTCTTGCTAAAAGCAAGACACACAAACAAGGATTACAAAATTATATTCAAGCCCACTAATCGAAATGATAAACCTTGAGGCAAGGGGTGATGTCGGCCATCAACAGTTTTGCCCACTGTCACCAAGCCACATTACCTCAATTCTAGCAATTCTCAAGCAGACTATCCCGCTTTCACAAAACGGGACAAGTATCCAATACTTTCGTAAACTGCAACGAGTTTTTGCAAGAATTAAATTTATAACTTTGTATATCTAACATATACCCTTTTCATCCATGACCTCCATTGCAATCATTACGGAGTCATCAGACTATCTCCTAATGGTTATTGTATCAAGACAAGAAGATCATCTAATTATGAGGATATCCCTCAGGCGTGGGTATTAAACTATGAAGTTCGACCCATTTGATAAGTTCCACATCAAGCAAAAAAATTCCCGTGGTCGCAAAGGACCTCAATCGGATAGGCCATGATCTACTAAGATATTTGCAAATAGACATCTAGAGTAATCTCATAATATGAGTTCAATCTATAATTTATGTCCCACTAAAATTGTCATCCCCTAGACGATTTTAGTGATCACACGATCCCAATCCGCTACACCGCGCCCGATCGCCATGACTGACAATGCAGTTTCAAAGGTAGACATTCCCCAATGTCAATCACATCAACCATGTGACTCATGCTTGAGCTTTCGGTCTCTTGTGTTCCGAGGCCATGTCTACACATGCTAGGCTCGCCAAATCTAACTTGTGTGTATTTGTAGTGCAACATGGCTTACACTCACTGTATGTGAACATAGATATGTCTAGCCCCCGATCGTCACGCCCGACTTGATAACGACGAACTTTCTTTGTGGTGCACACATAAGGGGAACACTATCATTGGAATTATTAGGGATTATCTTATTTGCTACCATTGAGTATCTAATACTAGCATATAATAAGATATAGAACATGTATCAACATCACATGCATATTTTGTGATATGATATGGTCCTTCTTATTGTGCCTTGATCTCCATCGAGCGCTCTGGCATGATCTCCATCTTGCTCCTGGTTTGACGCCAAGTCCACGACGCCACCAGCAGGTCGTCCATCGGAGCGATGACTATTACTATACTACTTAGTAACATAAAAGTAAACTACTTTACCTTCATAACGACCAAGAACATATCATAACACATGCCCCTCCTACAAAAAAGTTAGACGCCTCTACTTTATCTATTGCAAGTTTACGTGGTTGTTAGGGCTTTTGCAATAGAACCGGTTCTAATCTACAAACTTTCCAACCACAACATGGATCCAACAGTTGTCTCTACTACACCCCTTTCGGTGCCCTCCGTTGTAAATTCTATATCAACTATTGAATGAGAGACAGACACCCACTAGCCACTTATACGAAACAAGCCGTATGTCGAGCGTGGAACCAGTCTCGCGTATGAATACGCGTAAGGTCAGTCCGGGCTGCTTCATCAAACAATACCACGATATAAACAAGTACACGTTAGAGGGTAACAACTAAGGGATCAATTCCCACACACTACTTGTGCGTACTGGACGTATAACACTCCTATGCATAGATCGTCTCTAATACCACTGAAAGGGTTCCGTAGCAGAAAACAAAAAAATGCCTATGATAGAACTCCCTAACGCCCAAGATCTATCTATGTAGTAATGTAGTAATGACCGGAGTGTATAGAATACATACCCTTGTAGACCGTACGCGGTTAACGTTCCGAGGGGAACGTGGTTGATGTAGTTGAACTTGTAGCCGACCTCAAGGCCGCGAAGCTCTTCGCAGGTCACCCCTTGCTCCATCTTCATTGTGGAGCAGATCCGGCTCACGACATCCAAAGTGCCCCAAGTGTTGCACATTGTGGCATCGCACACATCCAGTGTACGATGAGACCTCCGTCTCCCCGATCCCGTCGGGAGTGTGGAAGTAGATCTTCGGCTTGGAATCCCTATAGCGCAACGATATGATGAAGGTGTTCCTTGTTCGCATGACCCATACACAGGGGCCATGGTCACAAGGGAGAGAGAGAGAAATTCAACGAAAAGACTTCTCAACTTGTGTGTTTTATCCCACCCATGGGCACCCCTTTATCTAGGCGGAGGGGGGAATGCCCTCTCCATTAGGTGAACCATGTGGGGCTATTCATAAAAGAAAAGGGGCTGAAAAATGGGCAGCAGCCGGATGGGCCAAGTCATCCCAGCCCAAAAGCCATGAGCGACAGCCAGTAGTAGCACACGCAGGCGGGCCGACACGTGATGGCTCTAAAATATATCCATCGACATCCACATTTAAACTGGATATTATTCATATTTTTGATGAAATATCTCTCTAAACCCTGCCACTAATGCCTAATGATCGAAGGGGTATGCAATCCTTCCTTTTCATTTTCCCCTTCGCAGATAATGACATTTGATGATAGGAATCACTACATTAAAGTCTAAGATACGAGATTTCCAACAACCAGAAGAAACCAGGAGTCGTAAGTTGGATTAAAACGCTTTAATGAGCAACTATATGACCGGAATAAAATTCTGGCCATATAGTTCCGGTCGTATAGTTACCGTCGACACCGCTAGGTCAAATAGAAAAACTTTTGTGAAGGGACCCTATATAAAGAGACCTCCGGCAACGAGAAAAGGGCCTCTCGAGTCCCTGCCCCATATCGTCAGCTGCCTCCAGTTCTCCATCCACCACACCGAAAGGCCGCCGGAGGAATAGACTTAGATCTAATCTCCAAACCCTTCACCACCACCATAGCCATATTCCACCACTTGTAATAGTAGATCTCATGTTCGTTTGGAGACATTGAAAGACTATTTGCTATCAATCTCATGATTTGCACTACAATGTTTATGCTCTTTGATCTCATCTCTATGTGTGAGTAATTCTCCTAAGGGCTTCGGCCTAGCCATGTAGCATTTGTGCATGTTATTTATCATAGATGGGATCATGTATTAGTTTGTATGACATGATGATTATTGTATCCTATCTTGCCTCAATCTAAGGACTTGTTAGGTACCCAAGACCCCGAGGATTGAGCTAGGTATAGGGAGTATGAGTAATGACTAATCTGCAGGTTGGGAACCCCAGTGACAAAAGGGGTAATTCGGCTATATGTGAGGGATTTACTTGGGATTAACGGTGATGTCACTATGCATATCATTAGTTCTCTTCCTTCTATGGATGAGACTAGTAGGTTATTACTATAAGTGGTTGCGGAGGCAATAGCAATTATTGATGCACTGCCCACATATAATTTATCTTCCTCTAACAATTACATGCATACTTTATTTCTATCTTTTATTCCCCTCACATGTTTTGCACAGCTACAGGTGAAACCGAACGCCCTAGGCCCTCTCTCTCCATCATCGATAACAACAAAAGACACAAACTCTTGGTCTGGTAAAAATAGAAAAGGAATTCTAAAACTCCCGAAGGTCTGTTAAAGTAACTTCACTACGCTTCTGCTTCCCGAGGATTCGATAAACCTAGGTCTACTAGGGAAAGAGATATATACTACATCTGTAATCCGGATCGAAGGAATCAACCCTTTTTCTAGCACCATTGCCAGGGAAGCAATAGCTACCCTGGTGAGGCTAGTAGGAACCTTGCTAGTTTTAATTCTTGTTTTTAATTTTTAGTTTGCTTTCAGTCTTTATTTGAAAAACCAAAAAAATAGTTAGCCTTTAAATTCTTGCTTTTACTGTTATAAGTCTCTATTTAAGAAAACCCCAAAACATAGGAAATATGGCTGAAAATAAGCTTGGGGAGTTTGCTACTCCCAACAATGATTATTTGCGTACTCCTATTACTCAGCCAGCAATTACTACTGATGACTATGAAATTAAGCCCCATTATTTAAGTTTGGGTCAACAGAATCAATTTGGAGGCTCTGTTGTTGAGGACACAGGTATGCACTTGAATACTTTCACTAAAATATGTGATATGATGCATATAAAATATGTTGACACCGATGCGGTCAAATTGCGTTTATTTCCTTTCTCTCTTAGAGGAAGAGCAAAAGAATGGTTGCTATCTTTGCCTAGAAATACTATTACTTCGTGGGTGGAATGCACTTCTTTATTTATGACTAATTTTTTTTCCACCTGCAAAGACAATGCAATTAAGATCTAATATTACTGGTTTCAGATAGGAAGAGCATGAGCCACTAGCGCTTGCATGGGAGAGGATGAAAGTGCATGAGAAATTGTCCTAGTCATGGGATGGAAGACTGGTTAATTCTCCATATATTTTATAATGCTCTTAATCCTGTGTCTAAGTCTATGCTTTATACTGCAGTTGGAGGAACATTTATGGGTAAACATATTACCGAAGCAAAGCAGCTGCTAGACAATATGCAAGACAACCATGCCCAATGGCATGTGGATAGATCAAACATGAAGAAGGTGAACTCCGTCTCACCACAAGAAAATGAAGAACTCAATACTAAGTTGGATGAGCTCATGTTAGCTGTAAAAGGTAAGTAAACCAAGGTAAGAGCTATCTTAGAAACAAATATTGAAGAAATAGACTTCATAGCTCGTAATGATTATAATCCTGCTTGGAAGAAGAATTATAATCCTAACTTTCATAAACATTATCCTAGTCCTGCAGGTAACTCTAATAATAATACGGGAACAAGTAATGGTAGTCTACAAGAAACACTTAAGTCCTTTATAGACTCACAAAATGAGCAAAATAATATCCTTGTTAAAATAACGGAGAACCATGATGCTATGCTTGGTAAATTATCTAACCAAGCTGTAAGTTTAAGAAATGATTTGCAGGCCCTCCAAGAAAGAACGGGGATTTTTGAGGCACAGCTAGGTAAGATAACTCAGAGTCAAAATCTCATTCTAGCTAAATTTGCAGGTAAAGCTAAGACCAATCCTGTAGAAGACCTCAAGATGATGAGAATCCAAAGGGAGGAGCCTAAAGAACTTGATTATAGTAATGCTCCTTCACCAAGTTACACCATTGAAGATCTTGTAAAAAGGATCAATATTAAGATTCCGGTAAGTGAAGGAAATGAGGAAGCTATGTACCAACACTTCGTTAATCAAGTATCAATAAAGGTATGTGATCTTGAGGAAGAATATAAGCAAATTGCTGAAACATTACCTGTGAAGCTTGATGATATATTTGAGCCTACTATTAAGGTTAAGATTGGGACCAATGTGATAGCTGCACTTTGTTATCTAGGTGCAAGTGTTTCAAAAATTCCAAAAAGTCTTTTTAACAAGTTAAATCTTGGCTCTTTTGAAATCACTAAGTTAAAATTGCATCTAGCAGATTCTACCTACAAACAAGCTATAGGAATTAAGGAGAATACTTTAGTATACATTAAAGGATGTCCTGCTCTTATTGATTTTTTTTATTGTTGACATGCTTGAAGATGCTACTGCTCCTATTATTAGGTGGTCCTTTCTTAAGAACTATTAAGGCTTTGATTAATCTACATGAAGGGAATGTGAATCTTCAATTGCCTTCGCGGGATCCTTTTGTTATTTATTTCCCTAGGAAGAAGAAAGCCAAGCATGATGAAAAGGAGGCCATCACTTTGAAGGATAACTATTTTGGAGTGGGTGTTCCACTCATCTGGCCTAAGTGAGCAACAGTGAGGTAAAACTATTGACCATAAAAGAGAGCTTCATGGGAGGCAACCCATGTGAAATAAAGGTTTGAGTAAATTTTTTAAGTTTAAGTTTATGTTTAATAAAGAGTGATAGAAAGCTCCAATTTAGGAGAAGAAGTTCCGTAGTACAAAAAATCCTACTTAATACATGCTGATGTTGGTCGACAATATTTACTATCATTTTTCTATCAAAAACAATGTATTTCACTAAGTTACAAGATAAAAAATAATTCTCGAAGAAACGAATTTTTTTGATGTATACAAAAGGTTTAACGACCAACTATACGACGAGAATAAAAATTTCAGCCATATAGTTCCGGTCCTATAGATATTTCTGCCATCGACAGTTTTTCTTTCATATGTACTGACGGTTTAACGACCAACTATACGGTGGGAATAAAAATTCTAGGTGTATAGTTCCGATCATATAGATATCGATTGCATTCATACAAATTCTTTTCTAGGTACAGACGGTTTGACGACCAACTATACGGTGGGAACATATTGTTCCGGTCGTATAGTGCAGACCGTATAGCCGTGCCGCCAAGTGGAAACCCTAAAAGTTTAACAGTAGGCCAACTATACGACATGAACAAATTGTTCCATCCGTATAGTTTTACTCGTATACTTGCGGCCGACCACAAAAACGCCACGGGAGGTACCTCCAACCCCAAAACTTCAATCCTTTTTCTCTCTTCTACCTCCAAACCCTCTCAAAACCTCAAGAGATCTTCATCTCTACTCAATTCCGTTCGATTTCCTCGCACACAAGTGATCTACGGTATGTTTCTCCTCCGATCCTCCAATTAATTTTTGCAATCTTCGATCTATCGTCATTATCAATCTAGGGTGAGACCTACTATGAACTAATTGCCATGATTCTCTTGCCTAGATTATTATTTTGAGGGGATTCTTTAGTGTGCTATGATGAGTAACATGTTATACTTACTATTGTTGGATCAAAAAGTATTATTTTTGTCTTTCTTCATTATTTTAGATGATGAAGACAAGGAGCCAAACTCGTGCTCATGCCACTGCTAGTTCTTCTCGGGATGTCACTCAAGAACGTATGGGGATACAGTTCATGAATGATCTCCAACGTGATCGCTTTGATAGGATGAATACCTAAGAAGTGAAGGCAACCAACTGGGCTTGCCCCATTATATTGAACCAACTCGATATTTCTAATGACTTCAATTTACTTTGCAATAGAGCTGGCTTGCAAAACTTTGTGTACAATGATGTGCCAACCTATCGCCCGTTAACTATTGAATTTCTAAGTTCTTTGCAAAGCACCGTTAAACTATGGCAAGGAGAGGACACGATTTCTTTCCGACTTATGAACAACAATTACACTTTAACACTAGATGAATGGTGCACATGTTTTAATTTCCCAAACAATGATGTTAATGCCTTACGTGCATTATTTACTGGCTTAGACCCTTCCCCTTCACAATATTATAATGGAATGAGTTTTACTACTAGAGTAAGCAAGGGGAAGAATATTCAACATCCTGCAATTCGCTATTCGTTCTATGTTATTGCTAACACCTTGCAGGCAAGAAATGAGTTCACAAGACTCAATGTGGAGGATATCTTAGTCCTCGCAAAAGCTGCTTACACCAACTGCGACTTGTCACTCAACTTGGACGCAATCCTTGTGCGCTACCTGGAGCACCAATCCTCCCAAAGCCAAGGATCAATCATAGGTGGAGGCGTCATCACCGTGCTTGCCATTGCCCCAGGCATCGACCTAGGTGAGTTTCAACCTGTGCTAGGTGAGCGACATGTTGGTTTCTCTACTTTAAAGGCTTGTGGAATGCTCACTAGGAGAGGTGGTGTTTATTACCTGCATATTGCTAGAGTTGGGTGTCTCTAACCCGCTCCTATGCCTAATGATATTTTCTCTATCGAGGAAGGACGTTTGCTATATGATTTGTAGGTTGAGAAACATCAACCCTAGGAGGAGATTCCGGATGAGGATGAGGACCAAGAAGAGGAGCAAGAAGTTCCTTATCAAGAGGAGCATCCACAAACCTGATTCGCCACATACCAAGACTTCCAAGAACTCAAAGGGACTATGGATAGGATGCATAGCCTCTCCTTGAACCTCCGAGGAATAACTAGTAATTTATCAACTCAATTTGCAAACTAGAGTAATGACTTTTCCAACCACCACAATAATTTGAAGGGCTTGCAAAATCCTAAGCTTGGGGAAGTTTCCTCATGTATCTTTATTTGGTGTTCATTTGCTTTTATTTATTTCAAGGTTGTGTTTTTAATTTGTGTTCATGAGCACTCGTGTTGGTTTCCCCAACACTCTATCTTTAGTTATTTCTATTTTCTATTGAGATTTTCTAGTCGAGCTTTGCCGCCAATTTTCTATTCTTTAAATTCCCTCTCTTAAAAACAACAAAAAGATTTCTCTATTTTTCTTCATTTTCCCTCTTTCTTTTCTTTCCGCCTCGAGGTTCTCATGTATTTGCAGGAGAGTGATCAACCTCGAGTTTCCAAGAAGCAAATAAAAAAGGAAGAGAGAAGTGGAACCAAACATGAGAGGTATGCCTTATGACTCCCCACTTTTGAGTTTGAGAAACCCATGCTAGTTAGTAGTAAACGTTGAGATGTTATATTGGTGGAGTGAGTCTTTGTATTGTAATAAGATTTTGTTTGCATGGGTATTTAGTTGGGTACGTTTGGCTCTAGCTCTTGTAGTTAACCAAGTCTTGCCTAAAATTTTTCTAAACAATTGTAATAAGAAAAGTCTCACAATTGAAGGCCTGGGTGTTGTAGTGTTTAGTCTTGAAGGCTTATTTCTAGAGACACTCAACACCACTGAAAATGTTGATTGACTGGATAGCTCTCTTTAAAAGGATTTGTTCGATTGAATTATTGTTTAGCGGTTTTTGTGAGCATGCCAAAGTTTGACTTGTTAATCATAAGAATGGTATAGCTTTATGCGTGTCAAACTTCATGGGATGCCAACAACTCCGCTGGCCTATGAACGATCTTCATGGAGAAAACTCCTAGATTTCGGCTATGAGTTGATTAAACACATGTAGCAACAATGGTATAGTGGGTAAGATTGTTGGCACTGCTAAGTAGTTGTGTTCATGATGGAATCACTCCTCTGGCTGTTATGAGTAATCATTATGAAAAAGGAATAAAAACCTTAGTGATGCCACGAGTGTCTATCACAACCCGATAAACTAATAATTTATTTTGGCATGCTCTCAATTACTCAAGAACTGAATTCCTGAAGGACAATGAATAAAAAAGTAGTGCTTGAAAAGTCTTGATTTATTGATGTGGGAGAATTGAGATACTCTAGTGTATATGCTTTTCATGACAACTCTCACACTCTCAATTTACATGATTATACTTTATTGTTCAAAGGCAAGCCTATGAGTTGACTACATGACATGGAATAAAGTTTACTCATTTGAACCATCCATGTTAACAATAATTTTGCTGCGCTACAAGGATGCATGAAAACCCGTATGATATTCTTGCCAATACTCTATCTATGCTGGAGTTTTTCAGATTTATGAAGTGGAGGAAACATGAGACAACCAATCATGAGTACGATCACCATCTCGTTATTTCATTTTAAATGCTGAGTTCCTTTTTGGATTTTGGTTTTCTTGCTCGAGGACGATCACGTTTAAGCTTGGGGAGGTTGATGGCTCTGAAATATATCCATCTACATCCACATTTAAACTGGGTATTATTCATATTTTTTATAAAATATCTCTCTAAACCCTACCACTAATGCCTAATTATCAAAGGGGTATGCAATCCTTCCTTTCCATTTTTCCCTGCGCAGATAATGACATTTGATGATGGGAATCACTAAATTAAAGTCAAAGATACGAGATTTCCAAAAACCAGAAGAAACCAGGAGTCGTAAGTCATAGGCAGACACTTTAACGACCACCTATACGACCGGAATAAAATTTCGGCCGTATAGTTTCGGTCGTATAGTTACCATCGACACCGCTAGGTCAAACAGAACAACTTTCGTGAAAGGGCCCCTATATAAAGAGACCTCGGGCAACGAGAAAAGGGCCTCTCGAGTCCTTGCCCCAGATCATCAGCCGCCTCCAGTTCTCCATCTACCACATCGAAAGCCCACCGGAGGAATATACTTAGATCTAATCTCCAAACCCTTCACCACCACCATAGCCATATTCCATCACTTGTAATGGTAGATATCATCTTCGATTGGTGACATTGTAAGACTATTTGCTATCAATCTCATGATTTCCACTACAATGTTTATTATCTTTGATCTCATCTCTATGTGTGAGTAATTCTCCTTAGGCTAAGGGCTTCAGCCTAGCCATGTAGTATTTGTGCATATTATTGATAAGAGATGGGATCATGTATTAGTTTGTATGACATGATGATTATTGTATCCACTTTTGCCTCAATCTAAGGACCTTTCAGGTACCCAAGACCCCAAGGATTGAGCCAGGTATAGGGAGTATGAGTAATGAGTAATCTGCAGGTTCGGAACCCTAGTGACAGAAGGGGTAGTACGGTTGTATGTGAGGGATTTACTTGGGATTAACGGTGATGTCACTATGCATATCATTAGTTCTCTTCCTTGTATGGATGAGACTAGTAGGTTATTGCTATAAGCAGTTGCAGAGGCAATAGCAATTATGGATGCACTGCCCACATATAATTTATCTTGCTCTAACAATTACATGCATACTTTATTTCTATCTTTTATTCCCATCAGGTGTTTTCCACAGCTACAGGTGAAACTGAACGCCCTAGGACCTCTCTCTCCATCATGGACAACAACAAAAGATGCAAACTCTTGGTCTGGTAAAAACATAAAAGGAATTCTAAAACTCCCGAAGGTTCGTTAAAGTAACTTCACTACGCTTCTGCTTCCCGAGGATTCGATAAACCTAGGTCTACTAGGGAAAAAGAGCTATACTACATCCGTAATCCGGATCGAAGGTATTAGCACACGCGGCCCAGCTCGCTAGCAGCAGCAGCCAGCGCAACAGTGCCTTGCTGAAATGGATCGTATGGGCACCTAGAGGGGGAGTGAATAGGTGTTACTCAAAATTTTAATACTTTTTCAATTTTAGGCCTGACACATAGGTAAATTCTCTATATATGCAACTACGAAGAATTTCCCTATATGTAAACCTAACTACTAGCGATTAAAGGCAAGTAAGAGTGCGTAGAGAGGAAACCGTAGTGGAGCACATGAATACACATGATTTATTTTACCGCAGTTCGTTCCTTGTTAAGGGAAGTACATCTACGTTGGAGGGGTGGGTGGTACTAAGACCACCACACCACAATAGGCATCACCCTGTTCTCCGATGGATCTCGCCACCAAAGGCCCGATCCACCTTTCCACTATTGGTACCCTTTGAGGTGGGAACCGATGCCTTTACATAACTAGCGGGGCACAACTCCACAACCGAATTGGAGGCTCTTGTAATGACAACAAGCTGCCACAAGAACAAATATTATCAAAACCGAAACACAAGATCTATATATTAACAAGTAATACTAGATCGAGAAATCTCCAAGTGAATGGAGGGAATTATGCGCTTGATTCATGATGTTGATGATTGGAGTCTCCTCCTTAGATTCCCCAAAGATCGGAGCCTTCAGGTGGTTGAAGTAAGAGATCTCTATTGAGAGCTTTTTGAATAGGACAGTAGTTTTTCGAATGAATCAAGAGATCTGACAGGAGGAGTGATTGGGGCATTTATACCCACTATCTAGACTTGGCCGATGGTGACGTTGGCGGCTGGATTATCTGGCCCAAGTGGAGGTCGGATTATCCGGTTGGGGCGATCCTCCGCCCTAGTCTCGGATTTTCCGGGGGGAAATCTGCCCCCTATACCGCACAACACGTCTTGGCTCCCTTTGCAAACTTCCCTGGGGGCGGATTATCCGGGCCGAGAAAAACCTCCGGCCCTGGCCGGACAATCCGAGAGATACTCCGCCCACCTCACTGCATGACGCACCTGGCCATCCTTTGAAAACCTTCTCAGGGGGGCGGATTATCTGGCCCCTTTAGGGGCGGATTATCCGGCCCGGGCAAAAACTCTAGCCCTGGCCGGACAATCCGAGAGAGTATGCGCCCCCTTTACCGCATGACGCGCCTTGCCTGCATTTGTTGATCGAGCAACGCCGGATTATCCGACCCTTCGTAGGGGTAAATAAACTGCCCCTCAAAAAAGTTAAAGGCTTTGAGAGTTGCACTTAAAAAATGGAAAGCTAGTCTGTCAAAATTGAAGCAGCAAATTGCAAAGTGCAACCTGGTTATCTTGTTTCTGGATAATCTTGAAGAAGAAAGACCTCTTTTTCTTACTGAATACAATTTCAGGAAGATTGTTAAGGCTCATTATGAACATCTGATTCATGCTCAATTTCTATATTGGAAAAAGCGTTGTACTGCTAGATGGATGAAGCTTGGTGAGGAAAATACTAAATACTTTCATTCAATGGCCTCTATAAGTAATAGAAAGAATACAATGGTCAATTTGGTTGCTGAGGATGGCAGAATGGTCTCTGATCATGATGGCATGGCAGCAATTGCTTTGAATTGTTATAAGGCAAGAATGGGGACTGCTAGGGGTATTGACATGTGTTTGGATTTGTCTACTTTGTTGAAAAAAGTGGATGGCTTAGATATTCTTACAAAGCCCTTTTCACATGAAGAGATGGATGAGGTTATTAAAAATATGCCTATTGACAAAGCCCTTGGTCCTGATGGTTTTAATGGCTTGTTCCTTAAAAAATGATGGCATATTATTAAGCCTGATTTCTACAAGCTTGCTGATCAATTCTTTCATGGGCCACTCTCTTTGGACAGTATTAATAACTCTTTTATTACCCTGATCCCAAAGTGTCAAGGGCCTGAGAGAATTAATGATTATAGACCAATCTCCCTCACAAATTGTTGTCTTAAATTTCTTACCAAGCTTGCTACTGACAGATTACAAGGGGTAATTACTGAGTGTGTCCACAAAAATTAGTATGGTTTCATAAAGAGCAGAACAATCCAGGATTGTGTTGCATGGGCTTTTGAATATATCTATCAGTGCAAAGTTGCCAAGGCTTCCTATGTGATTCTGAAGCTTGATTTTGAGAAGGCTTTTGACACAATTGAACATGATGCTTTTTCCAGATCCTTCAGCACAAGGGATTCAACCAAAAGTGGGTCTCTTGGGTCAAAGCATTTCTCAGCTCTGGATCTTCCTCAGTCTTGCTAAATGGAGTCCCTGGTAAACAATTTCTTTGTAAAAGGGGGGTCAGGCAGGGAGATCCACTTTCCTCTCTGTTGTTTGTCCTGGGGGGGATCTTCTACAGGATGTTGTTAATAATCTTGTGGGGGAAAATCTGATTGACATACCAATTCAAACAGGTGACCCTGATTTCCCAATTCTACAATATGCAGATGATACTCTGTTAATCATTCCTGCTGACAGAGACCAATTAACAGCCTTGAAGGAGGCTTTAGACAAGTTCAGTAAATCAACTGGCCTCTATGTCAATTATCATAAATCCTGTATGCTGCCTATCAATGTCACTAATGAGGAAATCACTAAGCTGGCTATGGAGTTTGGTTGTGTTGTGGGTTCCATGCCATTTACTTATCTGGGTCTGCCTTTGGGCTTAACCAAACCAAGAATTCAAGATCTTACTCCTTTAGTGGACAAGTTGGAAAGAAGATTGGTTGCTACTTCAACTTTCTTGGCTTATGGAGGGAGACTACAATCGATTAGATCTTGTCTTAGGTCAATGCCATTGTTCTTTATTTGCTCTCTGGATATACCTATTGGAATTATTGAATAGATGAACCGAATCATAAGGCATTGTCTCTAGAGTGATAGAAAGCCTGATTCCAAAGGAAAATCCCTTGCGGCTTGGGCCATGATTTGCAAACCCAAGAATAAAGGAGGATTGGGTATCCTTGACTTCACAAGACAAAATGAGGCCCTTCTAATGAAACATCTTCATAAGTTTTATAATAAAGAAAATATCCCCTGGGTGCAACTCGTGTGGAATTATTACACTGATGGTCCTCCTCATAATTATAATCTTTGTGGATCCTTTTGGTGGAGAGATATTATGAAGCTTTCTGATAAATATAGAGATTTGTGTGATGTCAAGGTTGGAAAAGGAGATTCGGTCATGTTCTGGCATGATAAGTGGAATGGACAATGCCCTGGCAAAGAGTACTCACGGTTATTTTCCTATGCTCTTGACTCTTCCATTTCAGTCAAGAAGGTCCTTAATACGGATGATATTTCAACATTATTTCATAGACCCATGTCGGTACAAGCTTACAACAAAATGATAAGTCTTCAGGGTGTCATGACAACAATGCAGTTTGAGACTGAATGCAATGACTCCTGGAAAACAATTTGGAAGGATGGAATTTTCACTGCCAATTTATACTACAACTTCACATTCAGGAATATCTTGACCAGTAAAGTGTATTCCTTGATATGGCAAAGCAGAGTGCTTCTTAGAATTAAAGTGTTTGCTTGGTTGTTGATCAGTGATAGACTCAATACCAGAGATATGTTAAGAAGAAGGCATTGGAATGTATCTAGTAACCACACATGTGAGCTGTGTCCCATACATGCAATTGAAAACTGGGAGCATCTTTTCTTTGAATGTAACTTTAGTAGAAGAGTTTGGGCATATCTTCAAGTGGAATGGGATCAGAAGGATTCTATGGAGCTAATGTTTTTATCTGCCAAAAAGAAATTCACAAAACCATTCTTCATGGAGGTTGTCATCCTTGGGTGCTGACATATTTGGAAGGTGAGAAATGAGGCAATTTTTGAAATGGTGAAGCCTTCCTTTGGGGCTTGGCGAAGGAAGTTTATTCATGAGGTCACTCTGCACGTGCATAGAGTGAAAGACAAGCATACATCTGAATTTTCACAATGGATTGACTCTTTGTTGTAATTATGTATTTCTTTGTAAATAGGGTTTTGTGTATATATGTATCTCTGAGAACATTCTTTTAATAAAATTACTGTGGGGGATTCCCTCACAGTGTGCATCAAAAAAGATTTTGGCTTCTTTTCATATGAACAATCATCTACATCACTTAGCACACATGAGATGATCCATGGTATTGTTATCTAACAAACAAAACACTAGGGATCATGAAATGTTCTTTCAGTCTCCCTCTTTTTGGTGTTAGATGACAATACTATGATTTTCAAAATATGTCCTACAATCATTATTTCAACGATGAAAAATACTCCCCCTAAATGTGTGCATAACTAGAATATTTGCATTTGAATACAAATACACACAAATAGGTATGAGGCTATTTCATTGGAATGGTATCTACATACAGATGGAAAATTGGATCAAGAACTTCATACCACCATGAGATAGAAGTCCAACATATAATATAAGGATAGTTAACAAATTAAACCATTGTTGCCTTCCACCATAAGAAAGATAACCAACATAGATATCTAATATGATAGATGGATCCATAATCACTGAGAGATAAATCCATAAGATAGACCTAGTGCCACACACCAACATAGTCTCCTACAAAATAAATCATGAATAAAAGTTCAATGCTAAATGGGCACAAGTGAGAATAAAACCGAAATGATAAAGTGCAAATGCTTGCACCCAACCCATGCAAATCCATGATGACCTAATAGAACTACTTCTCCCCCTTTGACATCAAAACACCAAAAAGGAAGAAGAGTGATGCTAGCGCCCCAAGAGATCACTCGTAGTCCTCATCATCTTCCTCGTCCTTGTCCTCATCATCATACTCCTCCTCATCTTCCTCTTCCTCATCAGCTGGTGGAGTGGGCTCCCTCATCGAGGCAGGAAATAGGTGGTGCTCGAGCTCTCCATAGTTGGGTCCAGAAGAGTTCCATTGAGCATAAAGCGTCGGAGCGGTAGGAGCTGGTGGGGTTCCTGACGCCCTAGACACATGGTGGAGAATGAGCTGCTGGGTGTGAGCCATCTCGTGGCGCTGCTTGTACGCCTCGTACTGCCCCTTGTGAGTATCCACCCCTAACATGGGTATGATTACTTGGATGCTCATTATTCGCTACCCTACACTGGGTAAAAGGCCTAAGGCCCATAAAGATTTTGGATAACGGCCCAAGGAAGCAACTGCCAGAGACTTTTATTGTATTAGGAAAGAAACCACGAACTGACATTATGTTGGTATTGTAATTACGCGTGTATGAAACAAATCTACATATAGCTTTGAGACCCGGCCTATTATATATAGGGCGGGAGAAGCACAAGCGAGGGTATCGAAATTTAGAGGACAACTTGTAATAGAGTATATTCCCAATATTCAGGCGACTTTGTCTTCATTGTTTTCCTGACATCCGACGAAATCCCTAGCGTTCTCTTTTCCGCGAAACCCCAAGTCCATAACCATGGGCATTGTCGAGGTTACCACTCGTCAATTGGCACCGTCTGTGGGAAACTTGAACGCTGGAAGCATGGATTCAGCGGAATGCTCTCGACCAAGCATCAATTCGACGAAAGCAAATCCATGCCCACCCACCCGTAAAGCTACGCCAACAGAAGTACATGAACCTACCACTTGATCCTCAATGGAAGTCGAAGCACAGATCGAAGAAGGCAACAAAGGCGGGAAAATCGAGACGAATCTGGGGGATCTTGATGGTCTCTATGACAATATCTCCTTCTGATCAGACCCACCGTTCACGCCACCACATGGCCCAGCCAGATCAGAACCCTAAGAAAGTAGCCAAAGCATCGACTTTGGGGTACGGATGGCGGAAATCTATCCAAAGAAAAAACTAATGGACTTCACTGGCTCATCCGAGAGTGTCTCCATCGGCAAAAACAACGACGTTAACAGTCCATATGCCACTCAGCACCAAGTATGCGTGATCATCAGAGACGCCACGGCCTAGCAAGACTCCAACGGTAACCCAATTCTTAACCCCGATGATATTCTTTCAAGCCATAGTGCAGGAAGCAATGACAACGAAGGAAGTCGAGGAAATAGGGCAGATCTAACAGTTGACCAGGAAAATCAGGAAGAAGAGCAACCATGTGAAGATGAGAGGCGAACCCTTAGCCTACCAACCAGTGCATGGGAGAATGCAAGAGAAGCAATCTCAGGTGCGATCCCAATGGCAACAGATGCTACCCACGAAGATCTATTGGCATACCAGTATCTGCTACACTCCAAAAAGAGAAAAATCCTCAGGATGCAAAGGTAGCTCGACGAAAGGAAGAGGGTAGCTGATACGTTGGAAACATATCTATAATTTTTGATGTTCCATGCTTGTTTAGTATCTACTTTCTTATGTTTTATCCACACTTTGGAGTATTTTTAAACATTTTCTAGAACTAACCTATTAACAAGATGCCACAGTGCCAGTTGCCTGTTTTCTGCTGTTTTTGGTTTCAGAAAAGATAGTAAGGAAATATTCTCGGAATTGGACCGGACAAAAGCCAAAGTAAATATTTTACCCGAAGCAACACGGAGTCCGCAGGGGAGACGAAGTGGCGCACCAGGGTGGCCACACCTGGTGGCGGCGCGGCCTGAGGGCGCGCCACCAGGGGGTGTGGGCCCCCTGGCGCTCCACCGACCTTGCCCCTTCACCTATAAAAGTCACCCGGGATAAAAACCCTAAGGACCCGATCAAAATTCCATGAAAGAGTCTGCAGCCACCACTATCTCCATCCCTAGATCGGGAGGGATCTGAAGCTCTTCCCGACACCCTCCCGGAGGGGAGAGATCACCCTGGAGGCCTTCTTCATCACCATGCCTACCTCCAGTGTGTTGCGTGAGTAGTTCATCCCTCGACTACGGGTCCATGTAGTAGCTAGATGGTTGGTTCTCCTCCTTTGTGCCACCATGTTTTGATCTTGTGAGCTCAGTTCATGATCAAGATCATCTATTTGTAATCTTACATGTTGTGTTTGCGGGGATCTGATGGATATTGAGATGCTATTTCAGATTGATTATTGATTCTATCATGTCTTTGTTATTTGTGATCTTGCATGCTTTCCGTTGTTAGTAGCTATCTTGGCCAAGTAGATGCTAGCAACTCCAAGAGGGAGTATTTATGCTCGATAGTGGGTTCATGCCTCTAGGAATCTGGGAAATGACAGAAATCTCTAAGGTACTAGATGTGTTGTTGCTACTAGGGAGAAAACAGCAATCCTTTGTTCATAGAACAATAGTATTGTTTACTTTACATACTACGCTTAATGCAATTATCTGTTGCTTGCAACTTAATACTGGAGGGGGCTCGGATGATAACCTGAAGCTGGATTATTAGTCATAGATGCAGTTGGATTATAGTCTATGTATAATGTTGTAATGCCTAATCAAATCTCATAGGAGTCAAGATGATTAGTATATGCATGATGCTTTCTCGGTGTCTGTCAATTTCTCCGCTATAATTTGTTCACCCAAATCTGAAGGAGAATCACCTCTAGTGAACTATGGACCCCGATCCATTCTTTTACCATCAATCTACAATCTACTTTTTACTGTTTTCTGTTTACTTTCTGCAAGAAATTACTATCTTCCACACAATACGTTTAATCCTTTGTTTTTAGCAAAACCGGTGAGACTGACAACCTCACTATAAGTTGGGGGCAAAGTTCTGTGGTTGTGTTGTGCAGGATTCCAAGTTGTAAACAACACCTTGGAGGTGTTTCCTTGCTCCTACTGGTTTGATAACCTTGGTTTCATAACTGAGGGAAAACTTGCTTCTGTGCTCATCATACCTTCCTCTTGGGGTTCCCCAACAAGCTCGATATATTTTGAGCCATCAAGCCTATTTTCTGGCGCCGTTGCTGGGGAGTCAAGGACATCTTCACAAGGGGAGTCCCTCACAACCAATCTCTTTACTTTGTTTTTTTGTTTTGCTTAATTTATTTTTGCTTTGTTTGCTTGTTTCTTTCTATCAAAAACACACAAAAATTTAGTTCCTGCTATAGTTGTTATTTCTATTGATATGTTATTGTCTTACTTTATCATGCTTTCTATCAATGGTGGGTTTCTTTGAAACTAGATCTTATTTGCAAGATGGGTTCATGGAACAACATAAATATTATGAGGAACACCGCTTGTCACAAAAAGGGAAACTCTTATGGGAACAAATTGATAAATTGTGTACCATTGATTGAAACATGTGCTCTACTTATAATGTTACTTATTGCTTTGATAAATCTTGTTGCTGTAGGAGGTATAAACATCTCTCTTTTCAATGTGAGTATAATGATGATGTTACCATATCTTCTTATGTTAATGGAAATTATGACTTTTATGATGTGCAACAAATTGAAGAATTTATTGCTTGGAAGGGTGCATTCGAACTTGCTTATTTGCTAGAAAATATTGATGATGCAACTTATAAATATGAGGTTTATGATATACTTAAATTTTGCTTTGATAATTACAAGGAAGAAAATGGCTATATTCTTGAATATCTTAATAGATGCTCTCCACCAGCGGAAGAGACTAATGCCTTGCAGGAGCCTATGGAAGAAGAAATTGCTGAAACTGGAAGCTCATTGGATGAAAAAGAGGAGGAGAGTGATGATCAAGAGGAGGAAGAATGGATCTACCCATTCCTACCTTCTAATGAGAGTAACTCTTTATCCCTTACATTATTTGATTATCCCCCATGCTTAGCAAAGGAGGATGAATGTTATGTTCCTGTGGATTCTTTTGAAAATGCTTATAATAAAGCTCTAGATGATGGCCCTATATTGGTTGATAATATTAATTTTACTACTATTGAAAATGAGATTGATCAGTCATCTTGTTATAAATTTGTTAAAAGTGGGTTTGAAGGTTTTAATCCCACTATTTTTGAGCTTGATAAAAGTTATGTGTTTGTAGATCATGAAAAGCATGCTTTATGTGATAGTTATATTGTTGAGTTTATTCATGAGGCTACTGAAAATTATTATGAGAGAGGAAAATATGGTTGTAAAAGTTTTCATGGTACTGGAACACCTCTCTATTTGCTAAAAGTTTTGAAGTTACTCTCGTTTTATCTTCCTATGCCTGTCACTTTGTTCTTTGTGAATTTATTTGCATATAAGATTCCCATGAATAGGAAGTGGGTTAGACTTAAATGTGTTTGCTTCTTGATGCTCACTTTTACTTCAATTCATATTTCTCATGTGAGCATCATCGAAATTATCATGCCTATTTAATGGCTACAAAGAAAGAACTATTGGGAGATAACCCAAATTATTTTTATTTTCAGTAAGTTTTTCTTTTATTGAGTCTTGGAAGTTATTACCACAGTAATAACCTCTCCTTATCCTTTTTGTGTGGTTTTTGTGCCAAGAATAACCTCTAATAAGAGAGATATAAGACTTGGGAAAGTTGGTGTCCCGAAACAGATTTTTGTGCTCTGCTGTAAAAATTCATGAAAAATCCCTGTACGTCGGATTGAGCTGTAATTTTTTTGCTTCTGCCCCAAGTTGTTATCCAACTTTCGTTAGTTCAACACTTTTCGATTTGAGCAACAGAAGGTCTTCAAAAAAATTGGGTTTTACCTGCTGGTCTGTTTTGACAGATTTCTGCCATTATTTTCATTTGCCTCTTAATCTCTTTCTCTTTGAGTTCTCCTTGATCATTTGAACTTTTTAAAGGAAGTTCTACAGCAGATTGTGTTTTAATGTAAATTTTACTTGTGTTGAAACTAAACCAAAAGACTTACTATCTTGAGTACACTATCGTTGCTAATGAAGATTGTGTGAAGTTTTGTGTCAAGGAAATTTTAAGTGTAGGGAAGAGTAATGTGATAAGATGAAGTATGGAAAAAAGCTCAAGCTTGGGGATTCCACCTATGTCACCCCAATAAATATTCAAAAAGTACAACTGTCAAATCTTGGGGATGCCCAAGGCATCCCCTTCTTCATCAATAAAAATCTAATGTTTTCTTCCAAACACTTCATTTTTATTGTTTCATGCACAATTGTGTTGTTCTTGGAGCGTCTTCGTTTTTGTTCTTAGTTTTTGTTTGCTTAGTTTGCTTGAATAAATTGGTTGGACCCCCTCATTCATACATAGTTTCAAATAAGTTGATTTGGATTGGAAAAGAGTAGGAATGTTCATGCTTATAAGTGGTATAAAAGGAGCTTGTTTTTGACTATGACTTAGACTTTATCATGTCATGCTTGATATTGTTTTGACTATATGCTTACTGATTATTGTTGTAGCATGACTTGTTACAAACAATTGAGATTGCTTAATGTGCCTTGAAAGAATCATGCGTTGTTTTAGCATATAAAAGCATAATATTATGGTATTCTCCTTTGATGCTTTATTTGGATTGACTTGGTGCATGCTCACACCATGTTAAGGCTATACCAAGTCACCAAATCCTCTATGATCATTTAGTTTTAGACTTGTAATATCACTTTATGCTTTAATTGATGATGTTTTGTTGCTTTGCATGATTACGGCCATTATTGCTCTCTTAGTTGGTCGCTCCCAGCCTTTTGCTAGCCTCCATACCAAGTATGAGTTCCACTCATGCTTCCAACTCCAAATTAAACTAGGTTATTCCAAATAGTCCACCATACCTACCTATTAGCATTTGCTATTCAAAGTATATTCATGTTTTTATCTACCTTCCGAATTAAACTTGTTATGTGAAAATTAGTGATTAAAGCTCTCACGAACTTGATGGCACACTTTACTTTTCTTGCACTTAATAAACTTAAACCATTGTGCCCATCTATGTTGCGTATATGCTTGCGCCTTGTAAGTTGTGAATTAGCACAACCATGCTATCATGGGGAACACTTTCAACATTGCACTTTATTTAGTTCATATCATGTTCTTTTTCTTATGGATCCTGGCGGTGTGAAATGAAAGGGGAGCTTGTAAGGCTCATGGAGTTTGTATATGTGTTAGAGAAACGCCTGGGCGGCTGGTCTAAGCCATGCCTAATCATGGTGGAAACCTGCAGCGTAACCATAGTGAGCAATCTATGAAGCATCCTCTATAAAAAACCCTATGCAAATAGGAAAGAAAAAAAGAAAAAAAAGAAGAGCCTATGCAAATAGGAAATAAAAGGATTGTTGAGATGCTCATTGTCTGCTTTCCTTGTCATTTTGATATGGGGATTCTTCCGTATCATCAGGCAAGGAGTACCCCGTTGGCGGTTCTCTATGATACAGATGTACTTACAATGACAAGAACTTACATGTGACTAAACTTGAGTAGCATGAGGAATGGTACTCGTAAGTAAGGGGCATGAGACAACTTATAACTTGTCAAGCATATCCTCATATTTGTTCACTTTAACCTTAATCACCTAAAGATGCTGATGATAGGGGCAATGAGAGCTGAAAGCTAATAAATACCATAATTTTTGGAAGCTCTTTATGAGACTTGAATCCCTGCTTCCTTCTATGAAGGGCCTTTCTTTTACTTTTATGTTGAGTCCCCATCTTCTATCTCTATGCACCTATTGAGAGAGCATAGTGGCCTTTCTTAGTTTAATGTGCATTGTCCCAAGACTTGTTGATTGATTCATAACTTTGATATTGCTTGTTCTTAAACTCTTTGTATCTAGTCACCCTTATGAACTTTGAAGGTGTCCTATGCAATTATGTTTTGCTACACTACGAGGGACAAGCTGAATACCATTCTCATTATGTTTTCTATATGTGAAACAAACAAACATCTTTCAAAGCATTGTTATTCATGAATCTTTTGTTTGTACCTTTTCATGTTATAACATAGTTGCTATGTCTTATTGTTAGAACTATATATTTCATGCTATGATAAATTACTATGATCCCAGCTATCAATGTTTTACAAATACCTTGATCAAGATTATGATGGTGCATGTCACCTAAAAAATTATTCTTTTTTATCACTTACCTACTCGAGGACGAGCAGGAGTTAAGCTTGGGGATGTTGATACGTTGGAAACGTATGTATAATTTTTAATGTTCCATACTTGTTTAGTATCTACTTTCTTATGTTTTGTCCACACTTTGGAGTATTTTTACACATTTTCTAGAACTAACCTATTAACAAGATGCCACAGTGCCAGCTGCCTGTTTTCTACTATTTTTGGTTTCAGAAAAGCTAGGAAGGAAATATTCTCGGAATTGGACCGGACAAAAGCCAAAGTCAATATTTTACCCGAAGCAACACGGAGTCCGAAGGGGAGAAGAAGTGGCGCACCAGGGCAGCCACACCTGGTGGCGGCGCGGCCTGGGGTACCTACAAGGGGTGTGGGCCCCCTGGCATTCCACCGACCTTTGCCCCTTCGCCTATAAAAGTGTCCCGGGACGAAAACCCTAAGGACCCGATCAAAATTCCATGAAAGAGTTTGTAGCCGCCGCCATCTACATCCCTAGATCGGGAGGGATCTGAAGCTCTTCCCAGCACCCTACCAGAGGGGAGAGATCAGCCTGGAGGCCTTCTTAATCACCATACCTGCCTCTGGTGTGATGCGTGAGTAGTTCATCCATGGACTACGGGTCCATGTAGTAGCTAGATGGTTGGTTCTCCTCCTTTGTGCCACCATGTTTAGATCTTGTGAGCTCCGTTCATGATCAAGATAATCTATTTGTAATCTTACATGTTATGTTTGCGGGGATCCGATGGATATTGAGATGCTATTTCAGATTGATTATTGATCTATCATGTCTTTGTTATTTGTGATCTTGAATGCTTTCCGTTGTTAGTAGCTATCTTGGCGAAGTAGATGCGAGCAACTCCAAGAGGGAGTATTTATGCTCGATAGTGGGTTCATGCCTCTAGGAATCTGGGGAAGTGACAAAAATCTCTAAGGTACTAGATGTGTTGTTGCTACTACGGAGAAAACAACAGTCCTTTGTTCATACAACAATCATATTGTTTACCTTACACATTTTGCTTAATGCAATTATCTTTTGCTTGCAACTTAATATTGGAGGGGATTCAGATGAAAACCTAAAGGTGGGTTATTAGTTATAGATGTAGTTGGATTACGGTCTATGTATACTGTTGTAATGCCCAATCAAATCTCATAGGAGTCAAGATGATTAGTATATGCATGATGCTTTCTCGGTGTCTGTCAATTGCCCCGCTGTAATTTGTTCACCCAACATGTTAACTATCTTAAGGAGAATCACCTCTAGTGTACTATGGACCCCGGTCCATTCTTTTAGTACCAATCTACAATCTACTATTTACTGTTTTCTGTTTACTTTCTGCAAGCAATTACTATCTTCCACACAATACGTTTAATCCTTTGTTTTCAGCAAAACCGATGAGATTGACAACCTCACTGTAAGTTGGGGGCAAAGTTCTGTGGTTGTGTTGTGCAGGATTCCAAGTTGGAAACAACACCTTGGAGGTGTTTCCTTGATCCTACTGGTTCGATAACCTTGGTTTCATAACTGAGGGAAAACTTGCTTCTGTGCTCATCATACCTTCCTCTTGGGGTTACCCAACGAGCTCGATATATTTTGCGCCATCAGTACCCGATGAATCTAGCTTATGATGGGCACAACTAAGCCCCACCTGAGGATCAAGAAGCATCACAGGAGGAGCATCACCAAGAAGAGGAACGCCTAGATTATGAAGTATACCTGGAGAAGAGAGAAGCGTATTAATTTGAGACCTTGATCTCTCATTTATGTCAATAGATCAAGATGGAAATATCAAAGAAAGACAGCCTAGGCAGCTATTGTGGCCGCACAAACATACCTAATCATGACACAACCTGCACCCGAAGATCCTTGTGCAGCCCTCCACCGATTTGCCCTGATGAACCTTGTCTTGGTGGGAGAAACTCTTGCGCAAGAAAATAAAGAAACCATGAGGCAACGTGACCGGTCCCCACACCATCGCAATAGCCCTCGGCAAGGAGGTCACACTCGACGATCTCGGCCGCCACATCGGGTCCACTTTTCCGAACAAGAACCGCGCAACGACGCAAGAAACGACGTCACCCAGCGAAGGATTGATCGATCATGAGAAGAGCACAGCACCCGAAGGTACCGTGACGGCGAAAGTGAGGACGAATAAGAATTATGCGGAGCGAGTTGCTTTACCTGACGGGTTTGCAAAACTCCGGTGTCGAAAGATTTTAAGCTACCCCAAGATCGACAAAAATACGATGGCCTCCAAGAACCCGAAGCTTGGCTGACCGATTATCTAGCGACTGCCAGATTACAAGGAGGATCCAAAGCCACAGCAATGCAAAGCCTCCAGCTCCACCTAACCGGTGTGGCACGCTCCTAGCTGAAGCAACTACTAGAAGATTCCATCAGCAGTTGGAATGATCTTGAAGACAAATTCATCACAAATTTTCAATCCACATTCAAGCGACCCGCGTCTTTAGAGCAATTGCGTGCCTGCAAGTAAAATCTAGGAGAATCAATACGAACCCTCATCCAACGATGGAACATTACCAAAAATTCGGCTGAAGCAATAACCAACGAAAGAGCAATCGACGCCTTCAATGATGGTCTCCATCGACAGGAGTTCATTGAAGAACTAGGACGAACAAAGCCAAAAACAATTTCATAGCTTATGGAAATAGCCAATCGTTGGGCTGATGGAGAGGATGCAGTACACAAAAAAAGAGCTCGTTCACTCGACGATAGAGACTGGCGTAACAGCGACCGGAGACGACGAATCAATGATGGATACCATACACCCAGTTACGTTGCAGCGAGCTTTTCTGGAATAGACAACCGACGAAATGACGACTACAACAGTGGATATCGCGATAGTAGGGATAACATCGGTGAAAGCCAGCCACGGCAATGATACCAGTCGACGAACCGAGACCCACCAATGTCAGCAGAACAAATGTTGGAAGGACCCTGCAATATGCACTACTACATCGACTCAACATGGAAAAGGCGATCAAATCACCTCCTAAAGGACTGCCGGACATTACTAAAGATGCAAGAACTATGCAACACAAAGGCAGCCGAAGCAACAAACAGAAACTACGCCCCTACACCTAGCACTCTGGCCATTGGTGCTCCGCCACCACCGCAGGGGACTCCACTAGCGGGACAGCCACAAAACATAGTATACCAAGACAACGAATATCCTAGATCAAAGGGAAAAAATTTAATGATCCAGAAGGGCCCACCCTCCAATAGAACACAAAAGCCGATCACTAGGCAAGTAAATTTGGCGGTAACAAAGCTACCTCCTACACCAGAATATCTCCATTGGTTAGAGCAAGAAATCACTTTCAGCAGAGCTGACCATCCGTTATGGGTCCCTTAGCTAGGCCAGTCAGCGCTAATACTAGAAGCGCAAATCAACGGGTTCGACATGATCAAGGTTTTCTTAGATGCAGGAAGCAGCATCAACCTGATTTACACCAAAACTCTACGGGCCATGAACTGGTCCATGTCGAACCTAACCCCAACCGACACAACCTTCCACGGGATAGTTCCTAGAAAATCCAAAATTCAATTAGAATTCGAAGTTATGGACTGGCCATCTCAATACCACACGATCCTGGGACCACTAGCTTTCGCCAGGTTCATGGAAGTACCTCACTACGCATACCTAGTGCTAAAAATGCCAGCCCCCAACGGGGTCACCACAGTCAAAGGTAGCTTCAGCCATGCAGACAGCTGCGATCGAGAATTCAAAAAAATCTTGGAATCTTTTAGGATGGAGGCGGAGCTTGGGCAGCTAAAATTGGCAGATGAAGTGTCGACACACGAAGGGCACACCCGCAAGAAGAAACAATCAGAAGAGCAAGCACATAGTAGCCTCGCAAAAAGCAACGTATGCGGCCTCCAATAACGGTCCCGCATAAGAAGACCCATTGATTGAAGCCGAAGTCCCTTCAGATAATTTCTATTTAGATACACCTTATTTTCAATAAAGGCCAATGGCTAGGCAATCGCGCCACCACAATGTACTCTCACCCATTGATATGAATAACTAAAGAAAGTATTCCGCGACAAAAAACTTCTATGGCACATCAGTTCGCCAGTTTCCCCTGTATGAGAATACATCATACAATCAAAATCTCATATAAAACATATGACCTTTTTGACAAGTATAAAGTGTTTCTATACAAAGTACAGAGGCGAAGCAAGTAAAAAATCAGATAGGGAAATTTACAAAAAATTCTTCGTCTGCCTCCAAACATTTTTGGACAATCCTAATGGCAGGTCTACGAATAGCGACGTAATGAGGCACATATCAATAAGACCACCATCGTAAGGAGAAGGTATCCACGAAGATACGTCATCCAAGTCTAGTGTCGGATGATGCACATGCACCCAGGAAAGCACGAGCTTAGCACCCGCCACAAGTTGAAGCTTCACAAAATGATGGATCTTCTCACCCTGTTGAAATTTTGCAATCAAGTTCGCCAAGGTTTGAGGCTAAGCATCCCGAGGAAACATGGCATTATAAGTAACGGCAGCACTCGATGAATTGCTCCATCTCCGACAGGCGATCCTGAAGCAACGCTATAGTATAGGCGCATGACGATTAGTCCAAAAGTCCATCTCAGAACTTCGCGAAGCAACCACAAGAGCTTGCATTCGGTGTAGACATTGGGTCTCATCCCTCTCGCACAATTGGATTCCTAGAAATCAGGAAGACAAAAAATCAATTCCCTGCAAGACGGAAGAGGCAACCAAAGAAAAAAAAGAGAGAGCACAAGTACTTACACAATAGCCTCTTACTAGCCCTGGAGATCTCTTCCAAGAAAAAAGCCTCACGATTGAGAGCTTGGCATATTTTTGACTGGGAAACATCCACCATCGATTGAACAACCCGCGGTTTTCCTTCAAGTTTCTTCACTTGTATATCTTTTCAGCATATAGCGGCGGGTCCACCGTACGCACGACGATATGAATGATCGCACCCGCTATAGTGGAGGGCACAAAAACATCCGACGGTTGCGTGGAACCAGAAGGAGCCGGAGAATCACTCAAGATCTGACAAGACAAAGAAGTATACGAAACACTCAACATACAAAGGCAAGGTCACACACATATACTCAAAAGCTGCTTTCTTGCAAAAAGAAGCAAAAGGAGGCCATACAAGTTCAAAATCCATTACAATAAGGCTAGACACGACAAATGATTACAAAATAGGGCCTATGGGGCCGCGTCCTTCAAAGATATGGTGGCACTAGTAGAAGGAGCACTAGCTACAGAAGCAGCAAGAGTAGCCGAAGAAGGAGCACCTGACGCAGTAAGAGGAGTCGAGGAAGGGGCAGCCAATTTCCCTGAACACGAGACCAGACCCAGGAGCAGTCGAGAATATTTTCTGTCCTTTTTAATATGCGGCTTTAGGTCAACTGCTTTGCCACTAGAGGTGATCGGGATAGAGGAGCTAACCTTCTCCTAGTTGACCTTCTCACCATGCGCCATCGCCCGAGCCATCAAAGTTTCGGCATCACTCCTTGATTGCGTCAGAGTATAACCAATAAGGGGGCCGGGATCAGCACCAAAGACGGCGACAAGATCATTTAGGTCCACTGGCACATCTGTGGTTGGAACTACTTCGGCATGGAGTTTCTTGAAGGCGCGGGGCGAATGGACAAGAAGAATGCGCCTACGAACACTATTAGCCTCCAAAGTTCTAACAACATCCGATAAAGGATCAACCTTCTTATCATCATCTAGCGTCAGGTTCTGGCCAGTCAGCTCTGACAAACAAAAAGAGAGAAGAAGAGGTTGACAACCAAAAGAAAGAAATTAAACAACAAATACACGCATAGATAAAAACTTACTGGTCAGTGAGTTATTTAGGTCCTCTAGGCACTGCCGCAGATTTGCATCTCGAGCAGCGACTTGCCTGGCCACTTCCCCAGCATCATCTTTTTCCCTCTGATTGGTCTTTTCGGTAGCTCGGATCCTGCTTTCCATATCATCGGCACGCTTCATCGCCTCATCCCGAATAATCGCGAATTGCTTGGCAGCGGCTGCAGGAGCAAAACACAAAAATGAGGATGGACATGTTTACAAGGAAATTACAAAATCGATCAGCACATACCTTTCAGCTCTTTGGCATCATCACGGATCCTTATAAAGCGAGCGGCCATACCAACCATCTCATGCATCAAAGGCTGAGCAAGGGAAAAACACAGCAAAAGGATATAAAGGCAGATTAAATATATGGGGAGGAAAAATTTCGGCGTCAAAAGTAACTTACATCCTTCATGTCCACATCAACGGGTTCTTCAGATATCACCACCCCTTTACCCGCCATTTTCCTCGTTTTTTTCGGCGGCGGCTTGGATGAAGCGGCGACATCCTTCTGGACCTTTTTCTGCATAGGAGACAAAATTTTCTCTTTCGGCTCCGCAGATGGCGGAGGGGACTTCCTTGTGGAGCAGCCCATAGATGTGGGAAGAGGAGAAGCAGGAGTATCTTCGTCATCACTACAAACAACACGACCAAGAGTAAGCATAAAAAGAAAAAAACACCCGGTGAAAACAGAAAAAGAAGAAAATAAATAGTTACGAAGACACATCCTGCGCAAGACGAAACAAGTTCATCTGAGCAGGAGCAGTTGCGATCGGAGAAGTGCGAAAGGGCTTGGAAGTAGTCGAGTCATCCGAATTCTCGACCCTTTCCACAACACAAGGTTCTTCCTCTTTTCGCGGGCACGCTCCATGCAAAAATCCCCAGAGCCAGCCGAAGGAAGAGATTGCATTTTTGACAAAGAGTTAGACGCAGAAATATCCCCCTCTTCATCCGTGGCAGTCCCAGTCATAGGGAGATCGTCGGATACAGAGGGGTGGACAGGGGGCTTACCACTTTCAGGAAGGAGAGGAAGTGAGCTCAGGTGATCAAAATCCTACAGAAAGCGGAAGAATTGAAAAAATGTATCTATAAATAGAAGACAAGAAAAGGACAAAGGCGAAGGAAATGTACCTTGGGAAGCCGTTTTTTCTTGCCATAAGGCTCTACAAGGCAAGTAGAAGGAACCGATTTCTTTGCCGTCAAAGTTGTGAAACTCCAGACTCTCTTCTCATACATCTTAAGGGTGAGGTCCTCCGAGGAAATCCGCATCGGGTCCTTCTTCCCGATATATGCCCACATACCGGACAACCGGGCTTGAAGCGGCTGGACACGGATCCGCAAAAAATATGCCAGGACCTGGAGACCCGACAATTCTTTGCCAACCTCATGCCGCAGCTCAGAAATACGATCCACAAAGGGCTGGATTTTGGCCATTTCCTCGGTAGAGGGACACTGATCCTAGGAGTCGAGTTTACGATAGACTTTTTTAGGTTCAAAGGGGGCTAACCCGAAAGATTGGCCTTCGAGTGGCTGGTCCTTGACATAAAACCATTTAGACTTCCAACCTTGGACAGAATCCATGAGTTTGAAGTCTAAGTAATCAACGTCAGATCAGACAGAAAAAATGGCGCCACCAACATCATGGACAATGGTGTCAGTGGCATTGCGGCGAACATAGAATAAGTATTTCCAAAGGCCCCAATGGGGATGAATCCCAAGGAAACACTTGCAAAGAGTGACAAAACAAGCAATGTGGAAAATGGAATTGGGCATGAGCTGATAAAGCTGCAAGCCATAAACAAACAAAAGGCCTCGAAGGAATTCATGGACGGGAGAGAAAGACCGCGGAAGAGGAAGGAGAGGAACATTACTCCCTAGCCAGGCTTGGGGATGGGAGCAACTTCATCACCGGGGAGCTTGAAGGAGCCTTCCGTCAGAAGGCCGGAGTTTCACGCCTCGCGAAGCTCCCGCATCGTGCACTTGGAGGGCCCCCACCCGACGGCCCTTTTCCTGGTGGCCTTTGCGGCAGCGGCGGAAGTACCAGCAGCTTTGTTCTTTCCCATGGCGGTGAAACAAAGGAAAGAAGGGCACGAAAATCAAAGTTCGCAAGGGAAAAGAGCGGAAGGAGGAAGAAGGAGCGGAGGGAGGCTAGGTGAAACAGTAAAAAGCATATCCCCTCACTTATAAACAGCAACAACGCAAAGACCTAACCGTTCGATGCAAAATTGAAGCGACAGAGGATCACACGATGATGACACGTGTTTACAAAGGTCTCGTAAAGGAAAAAAATAAAAGAAGTTATGACTGTGGTAAAAACAAAGAACAGCGTGTGACGCCTCGATTCTCGCGCAGAGAGGGGACGTGCAGTCAAGAATCTCTGCTGAAAACCCCATCATGCATCATCATTACTTGCATATGGGCCCACGTTTGACACATCCCATCATTCGTGTTTTTCGGAAAACGAACAGCATCAGCTGCATCATCACTGACGTCACAAAAAACAGACAATAGCAAAAATTGCGGCTTTTTCAGGGTATGACCCGAAGAAATTCAATTGGAGTCGAAGTAAATTCCTCTAGGAGAAGATTTGAGACTACACTCGAATGTAGAACATTACGATTGTAGCCTCGGGGGCTACTCCTATCGGGAGCACTGGTCGTGCACCCGAAAAAATTTACAGAGACAACAACGCATTTTTCGAGCCTATGTTTTGATACATATATCCAAACATAGTCTCGGGGCCTACTCCTATCAGAAGCGCTGGCGCGCACCTGATAACGAAAAACAACGGAAGCATTCAATGATACGATGAAAAATCCCGATGAACGCGTTGGTTACCTGTAACACCCCAGTTTTAGCTAATCATATTTAGGGCTTTGTTTGTGCATTCGTGAGCATTATCCCATAAAATTGCATGCAAAGAAATAAAGCAAAACCCTAAACCCTAGCAATTTTCCCCTCCCTCTTTGAAAATGAATTCAAAAGGTTTTGAATATTTTTGAAAACACAACAACTTGTGGAGCCCAAATGGACTAAAGGGGCCCCCAACTATTTCAAATGTTTTACAAACCTTCTGGTATTTTTGAAAATAATCCAAAACAAGTTTGAAATTTAAATACAAGCTCAACAGGAGAAAATAGATTTTGGAAAAAGGTTTTGTTGGAAAAAATGGAGCCAGCAGCCAACATGTCGACCCATAGCTTTCCCCTTCTCCCTGCCACCCGTACGCAGCAGCTCGTGGCATACCTTTAGCCCACGCCAGCCCGTCCGTGGCCCATACCTTTTCAGCCTCTTCTTTCATGCATCGTCTTCGATCCCGACGGAGGAAGCTCCTTCGTGTCACCGTCCCCGCCACCCATCTGCGCCAGGATCCTCGTCGGCGCTGTGATGCGCGCTACCGACATCTCCTATGCCTACAAGAACACAATCCACCGCTAGATCGAACCCTATTCCCCTAATTCTTATTTTCCCCTTTTGGCCAACAAACCCTAGCTGCAGGTCACCGTCGTCCTCGCCGTCTCCAGCCGCCCTAAGCTCCATCAAGTGCTGGCGTGACCATATCGTCGTCCTCTACCCCTCCGCCAATGGAATCGATCCAAGACACGTGGAATCCAGCCCTGCAACCCCTGTCTTCCCCGACACCGATGGGTGCCACCGCCGCCATTACCGTCGGCTCTGACCATGCCCTGCCTCGCCGACCGCCTCTTCACGCTCCTAGTGAGCTTGTGGTCCTCCCTGAACCCTCCACCCTCTCCCTCTCGCTCCGGTTAGAGCTCGTGTCGCGCGCTGCCGTCTGCCTCCACCACTCACCATCGCAGTCGCATCTTCAGCGACCATTAACCAACGGCGCCGCCTTAGTTCAAATCGCCCAGTCGCGCTCGTCCTGAAGCGCTCGTCCTGTGCTTCCTGGCTCGTCCTGGATCACCGGCTCTGGCCACCGTCTGCCAGTCAACGGTCAGGTGACGTGGCGTCGACCAAGCTCTACCACGGTGGCAGCCTGACGTGGCCTTGGCCCATATGTCAGTCTTTGTGGCTATCCTCTTTCCCGGTGAGAAAAGATTAGGGTCAGGACATGGTGACGTCAGCCTCTGACATGTTGACGCAGTAATGCTTTTAATCATTTTAATCATTCCAGAAATTGATTAATACTCCAAAAATTCATAAGTAATTATTTATAAGTCAGGAAAATATGTAAATATATCAAAATGTTCAGAAAAATGAGGTCTATCACATAGCATCAAAATTTTGCATTGTTCAACAACTTCAATTGGAAGTTTAATTAGAAGAATCAATTGAACGCCGTAGGTGATTCCGGGGTCTCTCCTGTATTAGGGTTTCGACCCCTCGGACGCAGCTTAAATTGGCAAGCATGCCTTAGGGTTACATTTCAACTCTGTTAAATTGTCATATCATCATCCTTGCTTGAGCATTGCATCGATGCCATGTGTTGATTGTTTCCCTTTCTTTTTGGTGTTTGCTTCTTCCCGGTAGAATACGATATCGAGATCGAGATCGAAGACCGAGATCAACACCATCGAAGATTCACAGACAATACTTTAACAACTGTAATCAAGTCAAGAACTGTGCTGGTTCATCCAGAAGATGTACCAAATGCAGATAATCTAGTATGATAGGAGAATGAGATGTGATGAGATCAGTGGTAAAGGTTAAACATGATAAGGCTTGTATGGGAGGTCACGGTGGAATGTGGTTTTTGTAGTCCCATGCTCGCCACTACTAGGACCCGAGTGCTTGCCTTTTGGAACTGAGACGAGCATAGAAAACATTTTTAAAGATTTGGCAGGTGAAGGTGCATCATAACAGGTAGGTAAGCATGGCCGGGATTTCTTGGGGTAGATAGTGCCCCTGATAAACCAACCTCGCCCACATCTCTAGGGACCGGCTTTGGCATTTGACTCGTTATGGCGAAACCATCTTTGGGCCTAACTCATGGTCTCGGTGAAAGCAAGGTAAAGGTCGTGTCCAACCACCCTCTATCGGCCTTACAAGCAGGGATGGCTATTACTAGTGGCATTAAGAGTCAGTTGGTACGTGTGGGTAAAGTTGTAAACCCCTACAGGGTTAAATCTTTTCGAAAAGTCATGTTCATGGTTATGAATGCTTGGTGACCAAATTCTAAGATCATATAGAACTTTAACCTAATCGTAAAACTTGGCAGATCAACGTGTGCTTAAGGATGCTTCCTCATGGGTATGAGGAGGTGATACTAGTTGTGAGATGAGGATTACTTTGGTTGATATCAAAAGTTGACGATCAATTCTTCAGAGATGTCGCTCTCTTATCCCCTTTTAAAATATTCTAATTAGACGAGCTTCTTCTCCCTCTTCTTTTATAAACAAAGATGGCTTTATGCAAAATAACCCCACCAGCCATAAGTCTTGTAGAGTACACCCTGTACTCACCCTTGCTTTGTTGATACTTTTGTAGAAGAATAAGTGTTCCCCTAAAGACGAGTTTCGTATGACATCGACACTAATGAGTAGCTTGGGGTTCCTGACCGGCAGCCTGGAATCTATGGGCTAGGACGTCATCGTTATGCTTCAGGCCTCTTAGGACATTTGTTAAGTTTGCTATACTTAATAGCATAATTTTCCTTCCGTTGTTTGATGTTTGTGGTCAGTGACTTCTGCTTGTAATATTTTGGTTCTTTGCTTAGTTATGAGCTCGTTGTAATGATTTTTGTGTCGCAGGGTTACTGTTGTGTTACTGATTCTTCACTGGATATTCTCGAGCTCTAGATTAAGATTTTGTTAGGCTAAGGTCTAGGATTTGTTTAACCCTGATCCTAGGGGTGTCACAGTTCTTGGTATCAGAGAAGTACCGACCGTAGGAAAACCTTGCTACTGGTCGATGTTGAGTCTAGTGCTTGTGAAAACTATTTCCAAGATGAAAAGTATTTGCGAAAACTCTTGTATGCTTCTTTTTCTCCTCATCTGGTATCACTCTAACTCTGGATCATCTTATCTTGTGTTGATTTGGAAAAAGTTTTGATATCTCTTCTAGTCTCTCAAAACTTAGGTGCCTTTTTGGCAGGTCATTTCTCAACTAGTTGACCTAGTGTTGAGTTCTCTAGAGTTGCGTGTGTTGTGAATTCCTTGTTCCCTTCGCTCTGTTTTGGCTAAGAGGTTCCTTTCCATCATGATCTCCCTACCTTATGGGCCCACAATATTATATTGTAGGATCCACAGTGTTCTGCTCTAGGCTACGAGGTTTATTTTCGCCTTGTGCACCTTCTTTTTGTTTTTTGGGTACTTCAGAAGTTCTTTCTTCTCTTGGAAGCTACCTTGTGATTGCTATCTTGCAGTATATGTTGTGTCACTCAAATAGTAGTTACTTATTTCTCGGGTTTTAACCCTTGGACTTGAACCAAAGATCCCAGATTGTGCTGGATTCTAGTGTTATGAATCTTGTACATGAAGCTGATCTTTAACCCAAGATCCATCTTTTTGATCCCTGTTGTTAATGTCTCAATATTAGCTCAGGATGGCTGGTACTAAAATTCTAGTCTTCAAGTTTGTGGTTATTGTCGCTTTTGAATCGTGACAATTAAGGACTTCCCCTACCACTAGCTATGGCAGATGTTCTTTAATGTAACCAAATAGATCACGACAAGAGTACTCCTCGTGAGTCTCGCATCTATACTTGTGACTCTGCCACACCCTCCCTTCTATGCATTGGTTTTCGGAAGATTGATAATCTATGCATCCACTTCTTGGGATTCCATCCTGAGCATGTTCCTTTTCCCCTTGTTTTTTTCCGACATTTGTCTACCAATTGGTAGCCAAGTAGTAATGTGCATTAGTGTATTCCGATGCAAGATACTCTTGTGGTCCGTCATGACAAACTATTTCGGGATGTCAGGAGAAACAAACTCCAGTACCATGTCATTTCTAAGTCCAGGTCAAAGTGTTGTAGTTCGCAGATTAAGATGAAGTGATTAGCTTCTATCTGTTCTACCTTAAAGTATCACAGTCTTATATACTAAGAGGTCGTGCTGAGTTTCATGATCCCTTAATGAAGTGATGCTCTTACATATTATTTACCACCCTTCCCCCGAGCTTTCCGGCTCGTGAATGATGCGTGTGCATAATAATGTGGCCATTTGAGATTCTTAGCAATTCTTATTTCTTTGAACTCCAAGGACGTTTATGTCATTCTTAGTGTGATTTGTTAATCCTATCACTAAGCAAAGGATGATTATGCTACAAAGTCCGTCACCCTGGTGCATTCTCTTCGGTCAAAGAGTTAGGCGTGTGGCAAAGCTCTGAGACTATGTCTTCTTGCCTTACTAAGCAAGCTCCCTCTCGAATTAAGTGACATATCGGTGGTTCGTGATATTCTAGATGTCTACTGGAAGTATCGCCATGTTGCCACATGACCGTGTTGTCAAGTTCTTGAGCAAGCAAGTTCTCTGAACTGCTCATTTCTCTAAGGATCTGTGCTGGATACCCTTGAACTAGTTGGTTGAGCTTAAACAACAACTCGGAGAGTTGTAAGACAAAAGTTCTATTCAATTCAGTTCCTCTTAAAGGGATGTCTAGTTTTGTTCATGCTGAAAAAAGATAGTATCTCCTTGATGGATATGTTATCTTCGCCTGCCTTTGATTTGATTTGGGTTATCGTCAAATCAAACTCAGTTCCAAGGACTATCTTGATAATGTTGCTACTCGTGACGTTTCACTTGATTACATCGTCATGTACTTTGGTCTGACCAATACTTTGCCTTGTTCAAGTAACCTATGAGCTCATCATCCTGGAGTATCTTGATAAGTTTGTTGTTGAGCCCATCGATGACATCCTTATCCTCTCCATGCTAGAATAGATTCAAATGGAACCTTTGGCATTAATGTTGGAAAACTTCAGAGAACCATCTTCGGGTCATCTCGAAGTATGTGTTCTGGATGTTAGAAGTAACCTTCTCCGATTCACGTGCAAATGTTGAAAGATGCCGCCATGGATTTGAGTAGAGTTATCTTTGTACCTCAAGGACATAGTTGCTTTTTGTTGCAAGTACTTCATGTAGGTGCAATTGTCCTTCGACAAGTTGCTAATAAATGGGTCTAGCAATCTAGCTCAGTCTATTGGAGCTTGATACTATAGTCCCCATCTTGAGAATCTAGTAACTTTACCTTTGTGGTAAATGTTGCACACTTTCTATTCGGACATGATGAGTCTGAAGTATCATCTCACCTAACCAAATCTGAATCTCAAGCAGATATGATGGTTGGTGTTTCTCAAGGAATTGACATAGGTTTCTTTGTAAATGCAACAAGATTGATGTAATGGTTGACACAATTAGTCGAAAAGCCTAATGTCACATTCTCTTGAATCAACAATAACAACCACTCTACATAAGGATTCTTTTATGATTTATTATAGGAGTTGCGCTTATGGTTTCCTTTGTCTCCGAAGTCCGACTTTTACTTGATGTCTGCTTTCTTGGACATCAAGGAGAACATTTAAAGTAGTGTTGCTAAATGTCTCTCGGTCCATCCTCCAGACCCTTTATGTGGGCAAGCATCTTGTTGTGCCAAGTAATTGAAATCTGAGAATGAAGTTTCTTTTTCCTCGTGTCATCAAGAATCTTCTTATATATTCTTCTTAGTGGTGTAAAGTGATATCACGATCTTTGGCAAAGAATCTGATAATCCTGAATGAATAAAGAGTTTCCTTTGTTTCTCGATCATGTTCAAGAGTGGCGATGAATTTGATAATTAGAAATCCCTCTTGTTACATGTTCCTTGTGACTCTTGCGAGTCCTCACCACAAAACACCTTTCTATCTTAACCTTCTGTTGAACGAAGAGTGATCCTTCTGTATCAAAAGTAGATCAACATCTTGGTTATCTGTATCTCTGTATCCGTAGAAGCTCTACTTAAGCCACCCAGAAGAGTTTCGTATCCCGAAGTCTGTGGTCATGTTATTTCCGTTGTAAGCTTTCCTTTTTAGAAGCTTAAACCCTTCTGAAACTCCATGGTCTCAATTGTTATGAAGACCAGCTATCTAACAACTTGAAACCTATCTCATTGTGTTTCCTCCGTTACCTTGAAATGTTTCATGTTCGTCACCTCAGAGTTGTTTTGAACGCTCCATCATAAGTTGACCATGAGATACTATGTGTGTTGTTTAGTGTGTTTCCCTCTTATCCTTAGAGTGACCATGTTTCCTTCTCTCTCTTCCTACCTTTGGAATCTCAGGTCGAGATTCTCGTAAGGGGGATAGAGCTGTAACACCCCAGTTTTAGCTAATCATATTTAGGGCTTTGTTTGTGCATTTATGAGCATCATCCCATAAAAGTGCATGCAAAAGAAATAAAGCAAAACCCTCAACCCTAGCTATTTTCCCCCTCCCTCTTTGAAAATGAATTGAAAAGGTTTTGAATATTTTTGAAAACACAAAAACTTGTGGAGCCCAAATGGACTAAAGGGGCCCGCAACTATTTCACATGTTTTACAAACCTTCTAGTATTTTTGACAATAATCCAAAACAAGTTTGAAATTTAAATACAAGCTCAAAAGGAGAAAATAGATTTTGGGAAAAGGTTTTGTTGGAAAAATGGAGCCAGCAGCTAACTGGCCGGCCCATAGCTTTCCCCTTCTCCCTGCCGCCCGCGCGCAGCAGCTCACGGCCCACCTTCAGCCCACGCTAGCCCGTCCGCGGCCCATAACTTTTCGGCCTCTCCTTTCCTACACTGTCTTCAATCCCGATAGAGGAATCTCCTCCGTGTCACCGTCCCTGCCGCCCGTCTGCGCCAGGATCCTCACCAGCACTACGATGCGTGCTACCAACGTCTCCTACGCCTACAAGAACCCTATCCACAGCTAGATTGAACCCTAATCCCCTAATTCCTCTTTTCCCCTTCTAGCCGACAAACCCTAGCTGCAGGTCACCGTCGTCCTTGCCGTCTCCGGCCACCCTAACCTCCGCCGAGCATGCTGGCATGACCGTCTCGTCGTCCTCTACCCCTCCTCCAGTGGAATCGATCCAAGACACGCGGAAACGAGCCCCGCGATCCCTGTCTTCCCCGACACCGACGGGTGCGGCTGCCACCATTACCGTCGGCTCCGAACATGCCTTGCCTCGCCGACCGCCTCTTCACGCTCCTAGTGAGCTTGTGGTCCTCCTAGACCCTCCACCCTCTCCCTCTCGCTCCGGTTAGAACTCGCGTCATGCGCCACCATCTACCTCTGCCGCTCACTATCGCAGTCGCATCTCCGGCGACCATTAACCAGTGGTGCTGCCTTAGTTCGAACCACCTAGTCGCGCTCGTCCTGAAGCGCTGTCCCATGCTTCTTGGCTTGTCCTGGATCGCCGGCTCCAGCCACCGTCCGCCGGTTAATGGCCAGGTGACGTGGTGTCGACCAAGCTCCGCCACGGTGGCAGCCTGACATGGCCATGGCCCACATGTCAGCGTCTGTGGCTAGCCTCTTCCCCGGTGAGAAAATATTAGGGTTAGAACATGGTGACGTCAGCCTCTGACATGCTGATGCAGTAAAGCTTTTAATTGTTTTAATAATTCCAGAAATTGATTAATACTCCAAAAATTCATAAGTAATTATTTATAATTCAGATAAATATGTATAATATATCAAAATGTTTAGAAAAATGAGATCCATCTCATAGCATCAAAATCATGCATTGGTCAACAACTTCAATTGCAAGTTTAATTAGAAGAATCAATGGAACCCTGTAGGTGATTCCAGGGTCTCTCCTATATTAGGGTTTGGACCCCTCGGACGCCGCTTAAATTGCCAAGCATTCCTTAGGGTTACATTTCAACTCTATTAACTTGTCATATCATCATCCTTGCTTGCGCATTTCATCGATGCCATGTGTTGATTCTTTCCCTTTCTTTTTGGTGTTTGCTTCTTCTCGGTAGAATATGATATCGAGATCATGATCGAAGACCGAGATCAACACCATCGAAGATCGATGGACAATACTTGACCAACTATAATCAAGTCAAGAACAAGATATCTAAAGATCTACTTATTGGTTATCAACAAACAAAGCAAGCATAGCCCCACCATTATACAATCCTATGACTTCGAAAGTATTTCATTCTTGCCATGATGAATACGATTCCACTATGGTCTTTTGTCGATAGATAGAGTATCCTATCTGTTGCATTACTCCCTTGAGCTTATATTACCTGATCCACTTCTCCTAACATAACTAGGTTTGGCTTGTGTGCACTGCTAGAGCTTATATCTGTGTCTTGCTTAACCATGCATAGTTGTTAGTGCTGGTTCATCCAAAAGATGTACCAATGCAGACAATGTTGTATGATAGGAGAACAAGATAAGATGAGATCAGTGGTAAAGGTTAAACATGCTAAGGCTTGTATGGGAGGCCATAGTGGAATGTGGTTTTTGTAGTCCCATGCTCGCCACTACTAGGACCTGAGTTCTTGCCTTTGGAACCGAGACGAGCGTATAGCCACACAGGGCCTGGAAAACCTCACGAGTAACTAACTTGCCTAATAGATTCCATGAGTCACATAGTTCGGCCTTCCATTTGACATATGCATAGAAAACGTTTTGAAAGATTTGGTAGGTGAAGGTGCATCATAACAGGTAGGTAAGCGTGGCCGGGGTTGCTTGGGGTAGATAGCGCCCCTGATAAACCAACCTCGCCCACATATCTAGGGACCGGCTTCGGGATTTGACCTGCTATGGTGGAACCATCCTTAGGGCGTGATCATGGTCTTGGCGAAAGCAAGGTAAAGGTCGTGTCCAACCACCCTCTGCCAGCCTTCCAAGGAAGAGGGCTATTACTAGTGGCATTAAGAGTCGGTTGGTACATGTGGGTAAAGTTGTACACCCCTACAGGGTTAAATCTTTTTGAAAAGCCGTGTTCACTGTTATGAACGCTTGGTGTGCGAATTCTAAGATCATAGAGAACTTTAACCTAATCGTAAAACTTGGCAGATTAACGTGTGCTTAAGGATGCTTCCTCATGGGTACGAGGGGGTGATCCTAGTTGTGATATGAGGATTACTTTGGTGGATATCAAAAGATGATGATCAATTCTTTGGAGATGTCGCTCTCTTATCCCCTTTTAAAATATTCTGATTAGACGAGATTCTTCTCCCTCTTGTTTTATAAACAAAGATGGCTTTATGCGAAATAACCCCACCAGCCATAAGTCTTGTGGAGTACACCCTGTACTCACCCTTGCTTTGTTGACACTTTTGTAGCAGAATAAGTGTTCCCTTGAAGAAGAGTTCCGTACGACATCGACACCAACGAGTAGCTTGGGGTTCCCGACCGGCAATCTAGAATCTATGGGCTGGGACGTCATCATTATGCTTCAGGCCTCTTAGGCCATTTGTTAAGTTTGCTATACTTAATAGAATAATTTGCCTTCCGTTGTTTGATGTTTGTGGTCGGTGACCTCTTCTTGTAATATTTCGTTTCTTCGCTCAGTTATGAGCTCGCTGTAATGATTTTTGTGTCGCACGGTTACTGTTGTGTTACTGATTCTTCACTGGATATTCTCAAGCTCTAGGTTAAGCTTATGTCAGGCTAACGTCTGGGATTTGTTTAACCCTGATCCCGGGGGTGTCACAGTACCCGATAAAAAATAGAAAACTGGAATTCAGTATTCGGTAAGACCTCAGGGGCTCGAACTAAATTATGCCAGTAACAAATTTTGGATTCAAGCCTAGGGACTTGATTTTGTTGTAGGTCAACCTTGTTTTTTTCTAGGAGCAATTAACTGATTCCCAATCCGTCGGAAGCATCAGACTCGTTGTACCAAAATCCCTACAAAAAATAAAATCAAACAGAATAAGAGAAAGAAGAAAGAAAACTTTGAGACTCAACCTGAAAACTGCGGATTCAGATAGAGTATCGGGGGCTACTGACATGGGTATGATTACTCGGATGCTCATTATTCGCTACCCTACATTGGGTAAAAGGCCTAAGGCCCATAAAGATTCTAGATAATGGCCCAAGGAAGCAACCAACATTGACTTTTTATTGTATTAGGAAAGAAACCACGAACCGACGTTATGTTGGTATTGTAATTACGCGTGTATGAAACCTATCCGCATACAACTTTGAGACCCGTCCTATTATATATAGGGTGGGAGAAGCACAAGCAAGGGTATCAAAATCTAGAGCACAATTTGTAATGGAGTATATTCCCAATATTCAGGCGACTTTGTCTTCATTGTTTTCCTGACATCCGACGAAATCCCTAGTGTTCTCTTTTCCGCGAAACCCCAAGTCCATAACCATGGGCATTACCGAGGTTACCCCTCGTCAACCCCCATGCACAAGATGTTCCACTAGAACCAATTCAGGTGCTTCACTTCATGAGAAACATGAGGCACTAAGGGCCTACGAGCACTAGCACGAGCATCCCTCATAAGACCCTCTGGAGCAGAAGATAAGCGAGCGGTCTTCCTAGACTTATTGTAGATCTTCTTCACCTTATGCTCAACATCATAGTGAAATTCTCCAGTGGGAAGCAAGTACTTGACGAGCATCATAATGTAAGGAACATACATAATGGAGAGTCTAATAAACATGGCATCAGTCAACTCATGATAGATGAATTCCATCACATTCAGCTTGTAGTCCACAGAGTCATCCTCATAGGTGGCCACCTCATAAGAAAAAGCGAGCAGCTGAACCAAGTGGCCACGAATACTATCATTGTTGCCCCCACTAGGCGTGAGGGAGTCACGGAACACACCAACCAACTGAGCATAAAGAGTGGAGAGGCCAGCAAGTGTACACACATTATCATCGGGAGCAGTGCACGGAGAAAGAGCAACATCCTTGTTGGGCTTGAGCTGAGTGATGATACGATGGCCACAAGCATGGTCCCAGCCATTGAACGGATAGCCAAGCAGCCCAGCGATGGTCCGAAAGTCAGATTGCATCATAGTGTCATGGTTGTCCACTTCATATTGCAGTTCTCATCACCATAAATCACCAAAGTGGAGAAAAATTGCTTCACCACCTCAGAGTTATAGGAGCACTGCAGAGCCATAAGAGTATGCAGCCCCATCCGCTCAGTCACGACCATAGCATCAGCAAGTTGAGGGTTCTCCAAAACCTCAGCAATAACCATGGGACGCATATGGCGTATCTTCAGAGATGAATATACGTCCTCATAGATGAACTTTTGGCCAGCACACCAAAAGTGAGAAATTCCCAAGCTTTCCATCTGTGGTGACCCAGCATACCACTGCATGATGTAGTACACTATAGTCGTTGACATAACACGAATGAAACACCGTTCACTAGTATTACATCCCTCAGAGTGGTACAACAGAAACACAGAAGGTCCAAGACATGACTATAGATTACAACTTGACTCTTTACAAAAGAACCAGAGAACACTCTAGGTTAAAGAGGAAGAAAACAACTTCTTTCAAAGAAGAACCAGAAATAACAACTAAGAACTTATCTATTTTACTAAGACTAGCATCGAACTAATTGGCTTGCAATTTCTACTAATGCAATGCTCTACAGAAGTAGGTTTTATGGCTATAGAATCTATTCCTATCTACTCAGGAGTTTCATCTTCACTATGGTTGATGTATATGCTAACTTTGTTGACTTTATTGAAGGACTTGAGCTACCAATGATGGTTTTTTGAGCATAAGTTGGTGTTTACGTCATCTTCAACGGCTTAAGAATCTAGCAAGGGTTAAGAAGGTACGGTTGAGTACAAGAGTACTCAACAAATTCACTAAAAAGGAGTTTATGATGCATTATCTCTATAGCCACAGACCAAAGATCGTAGGCAATGCAGGTTTTCATAAACATTTCTTCAAAGGTTTCTTTTATTCTGAAAACTATGTCCGACAGTCTTCACAGGTTGACCAGACATTTCATGGAGTTCCTTTCCTTCCGCGTTCGTAGCTCCTTCCCGGAACAGGGAGTAACATGTCATAGTTCTTACACTCTACAGAGGTGTGTTACTTTACCCATGAGAGACCAACTCCTTGTTGCACAACCGGGTAGCTTATTCGTGTCCATAATTCCTTGATGTGGGGCCCAGTAGATGATCCAAGCCAATCACTGCCCCTTTGCGACCCTGCATGTCCCCTTTGCGTACGCCATGCCCACATCTTGAAATACAACAATGGTTGGTATAGACGTTCAGATGCCAGAACTACCATGGGACGTTGAGGGTTCCCACCCATATGCTGCATATCGTTTATGAATTACCAATTAATGCACGCTACAAGGATAACATCCACGACCTGCGCATCCGGATACATGCGAGAGGAAGAAGATAAAGCTGACTTCTTCGTCCCATTCCAAATCTCATGGTTAACACATAATATATAGCGCTAGAATCACTAGCGACATTGGTTGTTAAGTCCTAGATATTATGTTCCTTTACCACTAGAACTATATTAATAGATTATTACCACCTGGTAAATAATCCATAATCATATTATTATGAAAATAGTGTTTTCTGACCTTTTTGAAATGCAGGTGATGACAACATTTTAGTTACAAGCATTTGATAGAAAATAGTCAAAGGACATGAGTAAGTGTGAACTTGCCTTTTGTGATTGCAAGATTATGCACTCACGGTCTTCAAGACAATAGAAGATCCAAATTCTGTAAACAACATCATTGGTCCGATAAGGACTAATGTTTAAAGAAGCAAGATGCAATTATGCATAAGTAATGTAATGCAATTTGATGAACGCAAATCCCCGGACTAATCATATCTGATCTAGGGTTTGGAGTTTGTGATGAATTCTTTGGACTGTATTGCACTTTTATACCAGCTTCACACATGTGCTTCTTGTTAAGGCTTGTGAGAGTGTGTGAAACAATATGTAAGTATAACAAGTAGCATGCAATACTAAATCACACAAATGGGGCATGGTATCTAAAAGATTTCTTAAGCGAGATTATTAATCAATTAGAGCTTTTATAGAAATGCTTAACTATTACTTTTAATGTTTCTTAAAAGAATAACTTTTGATGAAAAGATTTCTTTACAAAGTACAAGTACTTAAACTTAAAGCTAACACTTTAAGATTTTATTATTAATTGTAAGTATTAAAGTAGAAAACAATTAGCATTTTTGAATAGCTATTCCACTAGCAAGTGTACACTTTTAACACTTCATGAAGGTGAAACAAAAGTATTATGCCTTGATGAAAGTGGCGTTCTCTTGATTTTATAAGTGAATAGAATCACTTACTTATTATAGAATTAATACTCATTTCTATAAACATGGTAATGGCTTCATGTTAAATATTTTAAAAAATTGTTTAGCTTTTAAAGTGGATTCCCAAACTTGTAAAATAATTAGTACTCAAATCTTGATGATTTTATAATTGATAAAATATTTTTGGAGAGTAAGACTTACTTAATTTTAAATGGTAGTTTTAGTAAGTACAACTGAAAAATGGTTAGACCTATCTTGACTTCACTAAAACATTAATGGAACTTGTTATTCACTGTTAGACTTTAAATAATTAATGTTAAAGTAAAGATTTTTTGTAATTTAAATCCATTAAGATATTAGGAAATAGTTTTAATCAAGACTTAATAAATATTTTCATTTATTTTACTTCAAATGTGAATAGTTAAATTTTTAATGTGTAGATTTTATTTTTGTGATCATTTTGGTATATTATAAGTATTTTTGTGATTTTTAAATAATAGGATATGATTTTTATAATTTTTTATCACTTTATAAAAACTAAATAAATAATAAATATTGAGTTAAGTGACACAAAAATGTAAAAAATAAGTTTATAAAAGTATATTTTGTTTTTCTAAGAATTTTGATATATTATACTTATTTTTTATGAATTTTAAATAATAGAATATGTTTATTTAAGATTTATCCCTAATAGGCTATTTACTAATAATAATTATCTTATTTAAGTTGGAAAATAATTATAATAATAGGTTTAAATTATATATTTTATTTTTTCGAACATATTGATATATAACACATATTTTTCTACATTATAAAACAAAAGATATTGATTTTATAAGATATATTCATTTTATCAAATTTCTAGAAATTATTTATTTTTGAATTGATAATGTTTATTCATTTCCTAATTGAACATTAAAATAGAGAAATACTTTTTATACCGGTATTAAACCTAGACATAGTCACTGACTTTTAGGACCAATGCCACGTCAGCTGCCACCAAGGCGCTGACCAAGTCATTGACTGAGTTGGGGTGACGTGGGCATGATGTCATGCTGATGTCATCCGGAGATGAAAATCACAGACCGATGATCGATCTGCCGATTGGGTGCTCGCGCATGTCTGTTGTTGGGCTTGCTAGAAAGAGCATGACATGATAGACCTAGTAGTGGTGACGCCGCCCACTTTTGGTCATCGGAACCACTTCCCCTACAAGCAACTACAGCGGTGCTCAGAGGTTCACGGCGGCAAAGCGATACAGGAAGCAAATGAAGTAACAAAGGGTACTAGGAGTCTCGGAAGCTCACCCTGGTGGTGATGGTGGTGACGGTGAGGCATGGGGAGGACTGGCGACGGTGAATTGCCGACGACGGCTGCGGTGGCTGGTGGGTTGTTGATCTCGATTCTGAATGATTTGGGTGGCGCCTGCTCGTGAGCTTGGTTAGAGACGAACGAGGACAGTGAGGCGCTCCTAGTGGTGGTCTCAGTGGAACCTGGGGCGACCGGAGACAGCGAGGACGACGATCCGTGACGAGCTAGGGTTTGCTCCTCTGAGCGGAATAGAGAGGAAAAGATCAGAGGTGAGAGAGAGTGAGAGGATGAGGATGGGCAGGGGCATCGCGGTGGCCTTCTTATCCCCTCCAGGGATCGGTGGCTAGTATCACGACACACGGCTGACGTTGACGACAGCATCGAGGTCCTCCAGCGAGCTGCCTGTGTGCGTGGGGGTGACGACAACGACATTTTGCAGGTACCCCTGGCCAAATTTCTGTCTCAACCGCGGTCCACCCTCTCGACCCACCTATCAGTGAGAGAGATGGAGATGCTCTGAGCTGGTGTTGGGCTTCTGCTGGGCCACGGCTGAGTGAGCGAAACGCGGCTGGAAGACTCCTTCTTTCCCCTGTTCTGTTTCTATTTTTATTTCTATTTTCACAATTTCATTTCAATATATGATTTCTACAAGGGTTTGAATACCCAAAAACTTTGTCACACATTCAGAAGGGTTTAGACATTCATTCTATTAAACCTCTTTCAATTTTTCTTTATATTTTCGAAATTCATGAGTATATGAAAGTTATTTTAAAGAAAAGTTATTAATAGGAATTAGGGTTTTAGAGATTTACTTCCTATAGGAAAATATTATAGAAATGATTTGTATTTCCACTCAATGGGTGTAATGGTAGTGGTTTAAGATGGCTAATGAGGTATATAGAATTCTATTCAAGCTTAGTCTCATATAAGGATTAATGTATAAGCCTTATAATGAATTAAATCTTAGGGTTCATAATTTGGTGGTTTAAATTTTAGGGTTCTTTAAAGTTGGGAGTTTCTTTTATTCCAATTCCATTACATTTTCTTCGTAACCATTCTACTCTTTTTGAAAGTAGGCATGGATCACTTCTTGCCCTAGTTGCTCATTACTTCCTTAAGTGTGGTTAATGTTTTAATAGAAGTTTATTATATAGTGGTGAATAACCATTGTCATTCATGTGGCACGAGTGATCTCAATGCCTAGCAACATCTACTTAGGGTTTTTTAATACCACATTCACTATGGACCCTAGAGGATACACTTCCCTCAAGTTTACCAGTGAATGTTGCTAAGGAGCAAGGTTTAAGGATTTATCCTGAATTTATAAGCCTGAATGATAACCCAACTCAGAGTGATCTATAAATATTACTTCTTAATGTGGTCTTGATGGTTCATGGGTCTAGGTTTAAGACAATAAGGTGGACAAGGCTTCCATCTATAAACACTCATCTGGTTCTCTAATTATATCTCGGAAGCTTTAATTATCCAAGAGGTATTGTTCAATGGTTACCTAGGAATAGGAAATGATTCCACTACTAACTTAATTCTGGGGTTTTGGACAAAGATGTAGATAGGGTTCTGTTCATGTCTTGTAAGACCTTGTTTAAAGGTTTCTCAAGAATTCCTATCCTCACACTTCACTAAGCTTGGATCATAGTTAAGGAATTCCTTTCTTAAATATACTCTATAAATCTCTCTTATCTTATTCACAAAGATCACATCTTCCTGAATAAGTCAATCATCTGACTCCAACATATCCATCATCATATGATGACATGGTCATGCCACTTCAACATTACTCCTTCATTCTTCTCCTAGTATATATGACTTCCATTACTAAACTACCCTTAAGGAAGTCATTCATCTAATTAATTCTAACTTCATTAATCAATTCTTGTAACATTATTCCTTTACTACCACTAGAAGAAAAGTTGGCTTTTACAATGGACGATTTTCGTGGTTGAAGGCCCTTTTTTGTGGCTAAAAAGTCTTCTACGACAGATGCCCATCGTGGTAAAAGCCCCATCACAAAAGAATCTACCACGGTTTTTTCTAACCGTGGCGGATCACACCCTTTAGCCAAGAAAATTCGTTCCCTCGTAGATCTGTTCGCCAGTCCCATTGACTGCTGACATCATGCAAGATGCCATGTGGCGAACACCGTTAACACCCAGTTACCACCGTTAATGGTCAGAAAAACTGTGGCAGAAGCTAGGCCCAGAATAGGCCTGCTAAATATTATGTGGGTTGGCCCATGAGGAAAGCCCAATAAGAAGGCCCGTTACTGTTTTGTCCAGCACTGTCCGAAATGGGACCACTAGTGCAGACATCCGTGGCCCGTGAACTTTCAGGCCCGACACTGTTTCAGCCTACAGAAGGCCCACCTTGGTCCAATACTATGCATCCCATTTTCAGCCTGGACCAAGTTTATCCGTTACTGTTAAGGCCTTTGATGACCCACCAGTATAGGGGGTGTATCACAGTATTTTCGAGGGGAGTGAAACCCAATTTATTGATTCGACACAAGGGGAACCAAAGAATATTTATAAGCCTTGACAACTGCGTTGTCAATTCAGCTGCACCTGGAAAAATCTTACTCACAGCAGTTTATCAGTAGCAATAGTTTTGTAGTAGCAATAGTAAAGTAACAACAGTAGTAAAGTAAAGACAACAGTAACAATAGCAGTAATAGTAGGATTCGAGTGCGGTAGGCATAGGGATGGATGGACGGGCGTTGCATGGACAAGACAATTCACATAGCAATCAGAACATAGGGCAATTGCAGATAAATAAGATAAAGCATCCAAGTACTAGATAATCCTAGGCATGTGTTCCATATATAGTCATACGTGCTCGCAATGAGAACTTGCACAACATCTTTTGTCCTTCCAGCCCGTTTGCAGCGGGGCCTCAAGGGAACTACTGGCAATTAAGGTGCTCCTTTTAATAGAGCACCGGAGCAAAGCATTAACACTTCGTGAACACATGTGATCCTCACATCAAAGCCATTCCCTCCGCTTATCCGGATTTCTGTCACTTCGGGGCCATTGGTTCCTGACAACAACGTGTGTATACAACTTGCAGGTAAGACCATAAACAATACTATCATAATGAATCAATAACATGTTTAGATCTGAAATCATGGCACTCGGGCCCTAGTGACAAGCATTAAGCATAACAAGTTGCAACAAAGTCATAAAGCACTAAAAAAAGATACTAGGCACCATGCCCTAACAATCTGATGCCATTACATGAACGATCTCATCCAATCCCTACCATCCCCATAGCCTACAGCGGGGGATTACACACTCATAGATGGGGGAAACATGGATGGTCGATGGAGAAGCGATGGTGATGATGATGGCGATGATCTCCTCCAATTCCCCGTCCGGGCAGGTTGCCAGAATGGAGTTTCTGGTGTTGTTTCGTGGAATCTGGTGGTGGCGGCAGAGCGGAAATCCTTCTGGAAAAACGTCAAACCCCTAGAGTTTTTAGGTTATAAGGCAACTTATAGGCGAACAGGGAGGCCGAGGGGGTGCCTGGGGCGGCCAGACCACCCACTGGCGTGGCTAGGCCTGGCCCGCGCGGCCAGGTGGTGTGGCCGGGCCCCAGCCCCACTCCGTCTCATATTCTGGCTCCGAGAGTCTTCTGGTGAAATAGGATTTTTGGCTTTTGTCCCGTCCAATTCCGAGAATATTCCTTTTCTGAGTTTCCTGGAACCAAAAATAGCAGAAAATAGGCAGCTGGCACTGTGGCTCTTGTTAATAGGTTAGTCCAAGAAATCATATGAAAAGTACTCCAAAGTGTGAACAAAACATAAGAAAGTAGATAAAACCAAGCATGGAACATCAAAAATTATAGATACATTTGCAATGTATCAGCCTTCTATCGGCCTGTCACTTTTCTCGCACCCATCGTGGGCCGTTACGACCCTCTACAGTTACGTCCTTTACTATTCTAGACATTCACTGTTCCGGCCTTGTACTATTCAGTCCCATAATCGGGCTAAAGATTCTGGCATGCTAAAGTTCTGGCCTTGTTACAGTTTCTGGTCTATTACTATTCTGGCCTTCACTGTTCTAGCCTTTCACTGTTCCGGCCTTTAACTGTTTCGGCCTTTCACTGCTCTGGCCTTTCACTTTTCTGCTCTTTTACTGTTCTGTTCTTTTGCGGTAGGATTCTACATATAATGGCCTCGGTGTAGGGCCGTCACTATTTATCGGTGGCCCATCAAGGACTAATAAAACATTGTGGGTCTGCTACTGTTTAAGCCTATCTAACTTAGATCCATTGCTAGGACATAAACGTGGATAAATAAAGAACACAAGTTCTCTAAAATGCTAAATAAATTCTGGAACTGTGAAAAGAACTTATAACTAGAAAATTAGTAAATTATTACAGTCCTAAAAAATTCCATAGCTCGTAAAGCATCATCGGAGTACAACACAGCTGATAAACAATATAATCTCAGTTTCCAAAATGTTCCTTTTAGGGAGCCCGCGCCGCCTCACATGTAACAGCGGGATTACCACGAGACTTGTTGAGAATATTATTAAGTAGATTCTCCATCAAAGCTTGCCTATTTTTTAACTCAGATAACTCCTTCCTTGCTATGGCGACTACTGCATCAGTTCTGTTGGCTTCCTATCCAACTACATCAAGTGCATCTTGGTGTGCAGCACCAAAAACTCTTTATGTTGGAATGTATGGAGTAGTCGAGATTGTGTACCTACATGAGCAATACGCATTGTCACTGCTGCTCTGTCCAAAGAGATCTAAACTTGAGGTAGTTGTTTTCTGTTCTGCCTTCATATTTATATTTGCAACCTAAAACAAAAGAAACGTCATATAACATAATTACCAAGGAAAACAAAAATCAACGAATTTTAGATCAGTCCTTTTGCTAAAAGTAAGAAAGCAATTAGTAACGGCAGGGCATCATACATCTCTTTCTTCTGGAATAACTGGAACAGTTGACTTCATAGAGGGATAAGATAGTGTGCAATTGTCACTTCTGCCCTGTGAAATGACTGCTCTACTTGATGAAGGCTGAAACTAAGATAAAAGAAATTACAACATCTTACAAAGAAACAAAAATACCATGTCCATTCTCAAAGATTTTCAAAAGATTATTTGGTCTGTTATAGCGATGTAAGCACTCAACACAAGGACCTCATGCAGACGGGTGCCTCTAATAGAATAGCCAAACATTTTAGATAAATGGTCAAACAATCTATCGAACAGTTAGAATGTTTAATTTTTTTGATTGTCTTCCCAAAGACAAAGTGTACTATCATCTGCCTCGTATTAAAATAGCATACATGTGTAGATACCAGAGTGAGATTTGAAGTAGGCGGTTCTTTATATTGGATTCCGTTGCATTTCTGGCCTTGTTATAATCACCCTAGTGCCACCAACAAAAATAACAACTAAACTAGAGTCAATGGCAGGACACCAGGGGACTTAAACCTTAAAAAAAGGGGGGCGTCCTTACAGTAGCTCTATGTAGAGTCTCGGGGTTGCTGATCTGGCTACAGGTATGTTTGTCGATGATGTCCGCTGCATCAAGTAATTGGACTGGTGGTCTCCATAATACAGTGTGGGTCCTCTGCATAATGGTGTAGCAAATAGTGAATACAAAAAGGTTCCAGTCTCACAGACGTTAGCATGAAGTGATACAAAATCAATAGAAACTTATGAGATTATAGGGGCCATTTAGTTTATGATTTCTAGTGTAAATTGCACATGTTCATTGCGTAACAACAGCAAACGGTTAGGAATAGTGGGGTGTCAACACTCGGATTTTTAATCCTAGATGCCTATTATGCCATACATCGCAATCCTAGGATTACCATTTTTGCGAGGCATAACAGATTGGATATCACAGTACATCATCCATTACAAACCATAATAAGGTCTTACACAAATAAAGGATCTCATGATCCAGTCTTAATACAAATAAACAGCCGAATAAATAGCGTAGCGGTGGGCTCCATCTTCAGTGTCATAGGTATTACTAACGATGGGGGATAATACTAGTTGTCGTAGCCATCCTGCTGTCTTCCTTCCGGATAGTCCTCCTCATAGTCTGGCCACGGGAATAGCCAGGGACAAAGCCATGAGTACTCTTTAAGTACTCACAAACTATCACTAACAAGTAAGGTAATTCTAGTAGGAGTGCTAAGTTCTAAGTTTATTTCTAAAGTTAAGTTGAGACCTAAGTGAGTTCAGAAACAAAGAAAGATAGAATAAAGTTTGAATTCACCTAAGTGGGAACTTAGTTGTCATAGTCACAACTCTTTTGTGGTCAAGTCATGTCACAATTCATTTCATAATTCATTTTGAAAACATCTGACAACGGAACAGTATGGCCACTCCAACTGTCCATAACCGCGAACGCGACTATTCGAATAGTTTGACACTCTACAGAGGTGGTACACTTTCACCACAAAATTCGATACATCTGTCAAGGATAACCCTGAAGCATCATACTTAGTATGTAGATAATCAAACATAACCTTTCAATTACACACCCTAGTATAAGCACCTCTCCTATGATCTTGGCCTCCCAGCCATGGCCATCTGCCATCCTGGGCACTGCATAGGTGGACAACATTGAGAGGTAGCCTCAACTCAAACCTCTCCCGTGAGGGAACTAATACTAATGCATATAAACTTCTGGCTAAGCCTTACCCAGTTCAGGTATTGTGGTTGTACGGTAAAAATGGAATGGTATCGCATCCGAACCCAACCATTAGTTTTTATCAAAGGGCTAAGGCTCATGCATCAACATTTTCATCATCATAAACCATTTGTGTTTCTCAACACATGTCAAAACATCTCAATAGAATGACTCATCATTCCAAGGTTTTCATAAGTCATTTTCACCAAGTATTCCCATCTAAAGTGATCAAGTTTTTGGTTTAGCTCTAAACTATTAATTTAAGAGTGTTCACTAATGTGGGATGCTAATATCAATCTCATGCCATAGAATGACATCTAAGTCTAACTAGATAGGTCAAGTTTTATACTCTTTATGCTACCTATCAACAAAGTAAAGAACTTTGGTAAAGTGAACGAAAGTAAAGCTTGTAAGTAAAACTTGGGGTAGGTATAGGTCAAAATGTATAACCAAAGCATGCCTATTGCATCTTGCTTAGGTTATCAATCTTGCTAGGGTTGGATTGCATTGTTAATGATGGCTTGCCTTGGTTGGTGCAGTGGTTGAAATTCTCCTCGTCTTCTTCGGGGTAGAACCCCTCCTCCTCGTAGACTTGGTCGGTACTATCGTCTATAAATATATACGGAAAACACAATCACCAAAAAATACTTAACTAGTCTATTTAGCACACTGAGGCACACATTTGATGATCTAGTATCATCACATTCATCACAAGATTTAATGAATTAGTTTCATTTATTTTATTTGAGAAAAGTAATTTCTACTCATTGAAAATAACTAAGATTTAATATTCTCCAATTAAAATATGGGATCATGTGGACACATGTCATGACCACATATTCTAATGCATGGGAATGTGATTTAAATGTTGGATCACATTTTAGTAAGTTTAAGTTAATATTTAAATGATTTAAAGTGACTAGAAATTCCAATATAGCATTATTTTGGTACTAGTCCAACGTCACTGCATGCAAACCTAAATATTATTACATATTCAGATAGGTATGATCAAATGTGATTTTTGAGAGTTGGAATCAACTCAAAAGCTATTATGGTTTATTTTTGAAAAATGTTTGAATGTCGAAAAGTCCCTGTTTTGTTATTTTTGCTATAGGTGATCTATAACTCTAATTGATTTAAATCCAACGGTCTCGGATAAATATTTGAATTATCTTTCTAGCAAAGTTTGAATCATTCAATTTGGTCCAGTAAATCTTTCTAAGTTGATTTTTAAACTAGTGGACAGAAACTAGATTAAGTCTAAATGGAAAATCCTAAATTTGAATTCTAGGGCCGGCGTGTGAACACTAACGGGCCAGCCCAATCACACTCCGCGTCACAGAGGAAAGCTGACAAGGGGGTCCCACATGTCAGCGGCTCTTCTAACGCGAAGCAGTACGGGGCGACGTGGACCGCACGATTAGAACCTAGATCGACGGTGGTGGTTCATCGTCGATGACGGATTGGTCGCCGGTGAGACGGAACCCTAGCTGCTTGGTGGGAGTGCACTGGGGGTTACTAGGGCTCTAGCTAGTGTGGCGATGGGGGCGATCGAACGAGGAGACGACGGCAGACTCAGGAGAGGTCGCGATGGCTCTTGGGGTGGACAAAGTCGACGAGCCCCTTTCTTCTCTCCTACGGTGAACTCTGGCGCAATTTCGGCGAACGGCTGCTCGAGCGGCTGCGGTGATGCTGTGAGGTGGTTCTGAGAGAGAGGGGAGTTAAGTGGTGTGAGGAATTGGTGCTAGGGAGGGCTCCTTTTATAGGCTCGACGAGGAGACCGTGAGGGCGACGGTGAGCTTGTCGGTGACTACGGTACAGGGCGCTAGAGGCATGGGCGGTGTAGGCGGACGGTAGCTTGCCTCCTGGCGGGCCGCTACGGTGTAAAGGCGACACTAGGGGCGGTGGCAGGTGGTTAGGAAAGGCTGGCGCTCTGAGCGGCAGAGGTGGTGCTCGATGCGGCGTGCGGTGGCTGCTGGTTGCGCGGCGGGAAATTGGTGTGTCTGGGGAGGTGCTGGGGTTATGGCGGAGTGGCGCACGCAAGCTGAAGGCAAGGCACGGCTTGTGTGGGCCTGTCGAGGACGGCGCTCTGACGTGAGCTATGCACGGTGTAGAGGCGGTGGGCGCGAGATTTCCTCGGTGGTCCAGGGGCTGGCTGCATCCGTGGGGTGGATAGAGGGTCGCGGTAGGGTGTGGCGAAGCTAAGGGGCATGCTAGATTGGCACGGAGCTGTCTCTGGCGCGTTGCCCACGCTCGGCCGGCGGCGACCAAAAATGGGCAGCGCGTTACTAGCACTAGGGTGTAGGAGGGGGATTGTCTAGGGGTTAGTTAGGCTAAGAGGAGACAGAGGAGAGATGAGGGGTTTAAATGGGGGACAATAATTCAATTTGCAACAGTATTAGTTAGGCCACAATTTCTCTGCCTGCCAACTGTTCGACACAATGGCCACAAGGACAAAAGTTTTGAATTTTGCAAAGATTTTTGGTGGAGTTGTTGATCCTATGCTTGAGCATCTGTGGTTGCTTGGGATTTTCAAATTGAACTCATTGAGTGGTTTTTGAAAAGGTGGGCTGTATGCACCTACACTTGATTCCATTTTCAAATGCCCTTTTAAATTTAGTGTTTAAATGTTTTTGTAGGATCACAAAGTGGGCCTTGGTAGATTTTTACTTGTACTAGCAAGGGTCTCAAAGATTCATAAATGTTTCTGTTGGACTTTGAGTTCTAGGAACACCTAAAGTGACCTAGTTGATTAAAATGGCAAAAGTGACCATTTGCCTTTATTAATTCCAATTGATTTCCTTTTCTTTGGATTTTGCTTGGGAATGATCTAGATGATGTGGCATTCACCTTAGAATCATTTTACAACCATTAGAACAAACAAACATGGCAATTCAAAACAATTCCATATTAATGCAACACCCATATGCATGCTTAATTGCTTTAATAATAAAAAGTTTTTGTTAACCCTAAATTGGATGATTTGGATCTTGATAACCTTGATTAAAGTTTTGGGATGTTACATGGGGTAAGAAGAAGCAAATGAAACAGACATCTTAGTGGAAGGAGTATAACGAATGTAAACATGTATTGCATACATAGGACAAAAGCATCATGCAAGAAATAACAATTAGTGTCATAGCCTACGCCAAGCCAGAGAGAAATTATAACCGCATCACATATGGGCACTTACTAAAGTAGATAATGGAAACAAATGTGTTAACCGTTGGCTGGACTCATATTTCTCCATGAAATACAAAATCACACTTGAATGCCTTACGGTTAAACCTGACTACAAAAAATTTATTAGGAATATACGGGTAACAAGTATAGTACTTGTAAGTTACTACAAAAGTAGCACCAATACAAAATACAGTTAGCTGCTACATATTTATCTTACCAAACTCCAAGGAGATATGGTTACCTCGGTCACGACAGCATTTAGGCATGATGCGAATCCTGGGTGGTGACGTCGAGGTTCTCGAGGGTGCTATGGTTGTGGTGCTTGTGGGCGAAGGTGAAGCAGAACAAGGGTTCCTCCAAGCGCTGATCAACAGCAGCGAAGAAGGAGATTCCTAGCGGTGAGAATGTGTTCAGCGTGCCAGGAGAGTGGGTCGGTGAAGCAGATCTGGTGCAGTGCACGACAATGACGGTGAATCGGATCTAAGGTGCTGAAGGTAGATCTAGGGTTTTCCGTAGGGCTAGCGCAGCTAGGGGCGAGGATTGTGTGTGGGTGAGGGGGAGGGGTCGGTGGTAGGGGCGGGGTATAGAGGTACTGAATGGGGATATTACGATTGAAGCCCCAACGAACCGACTTCACTAGGGGTAGAAGGGGGATTCCAAGATGTTTGAAACATTGGATAGTGGGAGATTTTCCCGCTCGACAAAATTCAGATTTATGTATAGTCCAAGTAGTAGTAAATTGGTAAGCCGTACTCCCTGGAATCAAAGGCCGACAGGCACATCGGTGATCATCCATGGCCCATACTGCCTCAATTCAGAAATTAAGGGCCCATTTGGCCATTTGGCATCTAAATATTGATCATCCATGGCCCAGATTGGCTCGGTTCAGATATTAAGGACGAGTTTGGCATCAAAGTATTTTTAAATTATTTAGAAAACATTTTGATTTCTGAATAAACTGAACTATTGAAAACCTTTTAGTGTTTTCTTCCAACAAATAATGGGGGTCTAAACTGAAGTATTCTCCAAAACTAACAGGTAGACCTTTCGGCCATCCTAACCACTTCCAGAACATTGGGACAAGAACGAGCGGCGTAATCGGCAGGCGAAGGGATCAACAACATACACAAGTGAGTATGTATGCAAGCCACATACAATAGTTCTCAGAGCCATTCCATCTAAAAGAAATAGAAATATTGCAACGCCATACGGCAAGATCCAAATATCCTAGATAGAGATAATAGTTTAGGATAACTCCTCATACATCAAACATCAGAGTATCAGGCGGAAGCGAAAAACAAGATCCAAGTATGGATAAGAAGCAAATCGGCATAAGATGCCACATAAATAAACTCATCCCACCCACTGATCTCACGGATCCCTGTTCCCGGAATCTCTACACCGAGTGATCGTTGCCAACATCATCCGTCTCCTCCACCCAGTATCCATCTTGCGAGTACACCTGTTCATCTGAATCAAACAATTTATCGTGTGAGACCCTAGGGGTACTCAGCAAGTCTTTATGCCTCTAAAGGGGACATATACCTGGGGTGACGCAATTGCAGCAAAAGATAATAACCAACAAGCCTAGAGATACTCGCTAACCATCCGCCTAACCAATGATAGATGGATGTCCGTTAATTAGAAACAACAGTTATAAAAGTATAATTAACAGATCCATCCTCCTTCTCGCTTACCAACGAGAAAGCGGATGAACATCCCATCCGTTGGCAGTTTTATTAATCATTCCATGAGTATTGCACTATTTACTAATCAGGTACTTAGTCAGATTAAAAGCGGTACTTTAGTTATACTTGTCTATGATCGAGAAATTGTGCTCCAAGTCGTCCATAACCACGGACACAGCTTTCAGAAAGATTTACCCTACAAGGGTGCACAAATAGCAACACACACTCGATCAACCTCGGAAAAACCAACTCAAAACCCAACGAGGCATTCACGACAAAGCGATCACATGATTTAGAAATATTTTAGGGGGCCGCCCCATTAAGCTACCCGCAACGAAGTTGGCCGGCTCCGAGACGGACCCAAGTTTTGCGTCAATGGCTGTAACGACTGGGAACCCGAAAGTGTGACTGGGCTTGTCGATACCGCGAAAACACTCCGCATCCAAAACAGTACAGGTGCTCCACGCACAATCTTAAATAAAACAGTAAAGCATGGCATAAGTACAGGATAGTAATAAAGCCCCAAACTACTTTGTGGCCCCAAGAAATAGAAATGAATCAAGCTCTAGCTCAGGGGGGTCCATAAGGCCTCCCGGATGTGGATAGTGCGAATAGTCAAGGAACAGGAATCAAGTACTCGGGGTCCTACGGGACACAAGTGAGCATGAAAACCCAAATAGCAGATATTGCTCACCGGTGCCTCTTTCATTAGTTATCCCATTACTACTCAGGTTATTTTGTTTAGGTACATCATTATCCATCAGACACTCACATACCCTACACATGCTTTTCTACGACTCGCATGGCTCAAACAACTCCTGTAGTAATGGCTCATGGGATGGAGGAACAAGCTTCGGTGGGGTTTAAAAGTAAAGTCTATGCAGTACTTGGGATTCAATTTAATGCAATCGCGACTCAATGATGCAAGAATAAGATAGAGGCAATAGGTACTATATGTATGCAAGCATGTGGTAGTGCTTGCCTGTCAGCTCAGTTGAAGCGAGAGATGGATCTAGGTAGAACTCCTGTGATTCCTGATAATTCTCCTACTTGGCGTCTATTCGAAGAAGAACCAAACAAACAAGGGCCAACATAAATAAAGTGCACAGGCATATGAATAAAAATGCGACAAGCAAACAAGCATGCCATGATGAATGATGCACAATTTACATGGCAATAAAGTAGCATGGCATGGGTGAGATGTGGGGACAAGAATAATTCATTTTAGTATTTATTTGGTCAAGTTTTATTGCCATAAACAGTTCTGATTTTTAATAATGACATAATGCATGCTTCAATTCAGAACAAGTAATGCATAGTTAGAACGGGCTCGTCGCGCTGATCGATTTAGACATATTATTTGTCGAATGTGGAGTTGTAGAATTAAAGTTATTAATTAAGAAAAGGCATTTTTATTGCATTTAAACAATTTCGCAAATTTAATTTGCCCAAAAGATATTTTGAATGGCATATTTGAATTCCTCACATTTTTCTGATTCCAAAACATATATCATTTGTTTTATTTGGATTTATAATTTAAAAGTTATTTAAAACAGATTTAAAATCATATTTAAATCATTTCTCAATATGTTTTAATTAAACAGAAAACTGCCAGACTTCTCATACCCAGAGAATTCTAACCCAAGTCACTGACGGGTGGGGCCCGTGCTGACTGGGCGACACGGTGCTCGCCGGGGCTTTTCTCACCGCGCGGAAGGCTAGCCGCAACAACTGACAGGCGGGGCCAGCGGCTCGCAGGCCCACTCGACAGCGAGCGAACCAGGAGGTGCCACGTGGGGAATCTAGGGCTGCGGGTTGAGGTTTACCAAATCCGGGGACCTTTCTGCAAGACTTCCACGGGAGGCTGTCTGGTGGGCCTCGAGGGATTGCGGGTTGAGCAGTAAAAAGGTTTGGGGGTGTATGTGCAAAGATGCCGCGGCTACTGTACTTCTTCCTATCGCGTTTGTCGACAAGTCTGTGCCCGACAGGGGCGGAGCGCGGTGCAGGGGTCGAACCCGCGACCTCGCGCGCGCGCGCGGCGGCGGCTACCGCTGTAGTGGCTTGGTGTTGATGTAAGGAGGGGGATAGGCGGCTAGGTGAGGTGTGGCGCGGCGCGGAGACATGCAATAGCACACACACGCCAGCGCACCGAGAGCACTCGGCGCAAAGTCCGGCGAGGCTAGGCAGCGACGGCGAGAGAGAGGTTGTCAGAGAGGGAGAGTGGCTCACCGCGAGATGGTTGGCGGTGGTGTATCGGGCAGGGGAGCGGCCGATCGGCGACGTAGCAGGCGATCGGCCGGAGCTAGGGTTTTGGCGGCACGTCGGTGTGCAGCGAGGCTGGTCCTTCTCCTCCTCGTCTGCGGGTACAGGGGCGATGCGGAGGGTCGCCTCGGTCTTCCTCAACAACCCAACAACCACGCCGCCGGCTCGAAGCGAGGAGGGGGAGATGGAGGCCGACAGATCGCCGGTGGTTGAGAGGGGGTAATGGGAAGGAGAGGGTTGGCATAGGGGCCAGGGAGAGGCACTGGGGCACGGTAGAGGCGTCAGGGAGAGGATAAGAAGGAGGGCGAGGGGGGTGCCGTGGGGAATCGGTGGAGAGAAAAAGGTGGCTTCGGTCACCTTTTCCTCCACGAGCATGTGCTCGTCTGGCTCGGGCAGGGTTGCAGCTGGGGCCAGTAGGGGCATGGGCGGCTGTAGCTGGGCCAGAGGCGCCGGTGAGGTCGGGTGGAGCCGGGCTGGCACCGAGAGAGAGAGAAAACAGAGAGGGAAGGCTTGGGTGGTAGAGCAAGGACGGCTCGGCTAGGGTTAGGTTAGAGGGGATGGTTCGGTTTAGCTTAGGGAGTAGATGGGGTAGCTGGTTGGGTCCATGGTTGGCAGAGAGAGAGAAAGAATGAGAGAGGGAGAGCAGCTAGGAGTGCTCGGCATGGAGATAGGTGAGTTAGGGTTAGGGTTTAGAGAGAGGATTAGAGAGAGGGGGTTTAGGGTTAACCTTTGCTCATGATCAAAAGCATGAGGTGGACATGGGGTGGCATGGGGGTGTGGAGAAGGTTAAGGAGAGGTAGGGGTAGGGTGGTAGATATTTAGGGTTTAACATGATCAAAGCTAGATCAAGCAAGAAAAGGTGGTGAGACGGAGAGGTAGGGTAGGGCTAGGGTTTTGGTATGATCCCACTTGATCATGCATGGAAGCATACACAAGCGAGGGTGATGATTTTAAGTGCACATGGTAAAGAGAGAAGATCAAGATGATGGGGGTTTAGGGTAAGAGCAAAATAAAAGAGCCAACAAGAGTGGATTCACAAAGACCCATGCTCCACTTCCAAAAATAGAAACAAAACCAAAAGAATAGAATGGTGGTGATTTGCATGGCCCATGCATGGGCATTAAATGCCATGTTTTATATTGTGAAAACAAAATAATGATCATGGCATTTATACACATGCATTCCAAAATATGGATTAAGGCCAAGCTAAAGGATAATATAATTGGATCCATCCCAACCCACATGAGCTAGATTAAATGCCAAAAGAAAGTAAAAGCTCATGGGTAATTAGGATGGTGGAATTATAAGGTGCTGACAAAGAAAGGTGGTGGAGTGGAATAAAAGATGTGCCCCCAACTCAATTTAGGCATCAAGCATTTATCAAGAGTCAAATACAATTTATCAAGAGCCAACTACAATTAATAATGCATATGAGAGAAGAACCAAATGGACAAGGGTTTTATATGATGCTCAAATGCAAGGTGGCATGATGACATGAGCATGATATAATTATGATGCAACAATTATATGTAGGAAGTAGCAATTATATTACTAGACCATGTAGCATTACATATGTTAGACAGATGGGATGCTACAACTCTCCCCCACTAAACAGGAATCTCGCCCCGAGATTCTAGGAAGAAGAAGAAGTCACGAAGAGGGTAGGATACTTGGCACGGAGCTCATCCTCGCGTTCCCAAGTGGCTTCATCGACGGAATGGTGCGACCACTGCACCTTGCAGAACTTGATGGACTTATTGCGTGTCCTTATTTCTGCGACTTCTAGAATTTTTGTGGGGTGTTCTTGATAAGACAGATCTTCTTGGAGATTGATGAGTTCATGGTCCACGGTCCTGCCGGGATCCTTGAAGCACTTCTTGAGTTGAGAGATATGGAAAACATCATGGACCTTGAGTTTTTCAGGGAGCTCAAGAGCATAAGCGACTTCTCCTCTTCTTCCACGAACTTTGAAAGGACCGATGTATCTAGGAGCCAGCTTTCCTTTGATACCAAAACGGTGCGTGCCTCTCATGGGAGTGACACGAAGGTAAACGAGATCACCAGGGACATACTCCATGTCCGTGTGCTTTCTGTCATAGTTGCTCTTCTGGCGACTTTGAGCAATCTTCAGGTTTTCAAGAATGATGTGAACTTTCTCCTCCGCTTGAGTTACAATGTCGGGGCCAAACAATGCTCTTTCGCCTACGCCGGACCAACCAATCGGAGTTCTGCATTTGCGTCCATAGAGAACCTCAAATGGTGCCATCTTTAGACTTTTCTGGAAGCTATTGTTGTAAGAGAATTCAGCTAAGGAAGGCATTCTTCCCACTTCATGCCGAAAGAGATAACGCAAGCACGGAGCATATCTTCCAGAATCTGATTGATCCTTTCAACTTGTCCTTGCGATTAAGGGTGGTAAGTTGTGCTGAAGTTCAATTTTGTTCCCAAAGCATTTTGGAAACTTCCCCATAACTTGGAAGTGAAGATGCTTCCACGGTCTGAGCTGATCTCAAGAGGAACCCCATACACAGAGACAATTCTGTTGATATAGAGCTCAGCCAATTGAATTGCAGAAATTGTTTCCTTGACGGGAAAGAAGTGAGCCACTTTAGAAAGCCTGTCGATGACAACAAAGATTGCATTGTTGCCCTTCTGCGACCTTGGAAAACCAGTTATGAAGTCCATCTCTACTTTCTCCCATTTCCATTTCGGAGGCTTCAATGGCTGTAGAAGACCGGAAGGTTTCTGATGGACAGCTTTAACTCTGCGACAGACATCACACTCCGAGACATACTTGGCACAATATCGTTTCAACCCATGCCACCAATACTGTGTTTTCAGGTGCATGTACATCTTAGTGCTGCCAGGATGGATAGAAAGAACAGAATCATGCGCCTCCTTGAGAACTTGCTCTCTTAAACCCGGGTAGTTCGGAACAAACATCCGGTGTTCCAAGAAAAGAGTCCCTTGGTCGTCAACGTGGAAGGACTCATACTTCGAAAGCTGAATGTTGGAGATGATCTTTTTAGTGTAAGGATCACAAAGTTGAATGGAGCGAACTTTTTCTTCCAAGAGTGGGGTTGCCAGAAGGTTCAGAATATATCCTTGATCCACAATTTCAAGGTTGAGCTTGCGGAATTCCTCGCACAAGAGAGGCTGTTGTTCTTCCACCATGAGGTTGTTGACACAAGCTTTTCGGCTGAGAGCATCGGCAATGACATTAGCTTTGCCCAGAGTGTAGTTGATGGTCAAATCGAAATCATTAATTGCTTCAATCCACCTCCTCTGACGAAGGTTGAGATCGGGCTGTGTGAAGATATACTTCAGACTCTTGTGATCAGAAAAGATCTCACAACGGTTGCCAAGCAAGTAATGCCTCCATACTTTCAAAGCAAAGACAACTGATGCGAGTTTGAGGTCATGTGTAGGATAGTTGATCTCATGCGTCTTCAACTATCGAGAGGCATAAGCAACAACTTGTTTTTCTTGCATAAGGACCGCACCAAATCCTTGCAAGGAGGCATCACAGAATATCTGGAAAGGCTTTGATGTATCTGGAGGAATCAAGACTGGTGTGGGAGTGAGCTTCTCTTTGAGTGTTTCAAAGTTTGCTTGACATGCAGGAGTCCAAAGGCATCTCTTTCCTTTCTTGAGGAGATCGGTAAGAGGCTTCGCAATATTCGAGAAGTTCTGAACGAAGCGACGGCAGTAACTAGCCAAACCAAGGAAACTCCGGACTTCTTTGACATTTATGGGTGGAAGCCAGTCAACAATTGTCTTAATAGTTTCTAGGTTGACGGCAATGCCCTTGGCAGAGATGACGTGACCAAGATAGGTGACTTGAGGCAGCCAGAACTCACACTTGGAGAACTTTGCATACAGGCGGTTCTCACGAAGCTTGTTTAGGACACACCGAAGGTGTTCTTCATGTTCTTCCTTTGACTTAGAATAGACTAGAATGTCATCCAGATAGACCACAACGAACTTATCAAGATACTACATGAAAAACGAGTTCATAAGCCTCGAGAAGGTGGCAGGTGCGTTGGTGAGTCCGAAAGACATGACCGTGTACTCGTACAGGCCATAGCGGGTGGTGAAAGCTATTTTGGGAACATCTTCCTTGCGAATCTTGATTTGATGATATCCACTTCTCAAATCAAGTTTAGAGAATACCACAGCTCCAGCTAGCTGATCGAAGAGTTCATTAATCCGCGGAAGGGGATATTTATTCTTGATGGTTTTAGCATTGAGAGCTCGATAGTCAACACAAAGTCTATCAGTCTTGTCTCGCTTCTTCACAAAGATGGTTGGGCTACCCCAAGAAGAAGTACTGTGCTGAATGAAACCCAACTTCTCTTGTTCATCAAGTTGATGTTTGAGTTCAGCCAACTCAGCAGGACCCATTTTATAAGGCCGCTTGGAGATAGGAGCGGTTCCAGGTTCAAGCTCAATCACAAACTCGACCTCACGATCCGGAGGCATACCTGGCAACTCTTCAGGAAAGACATCTGGGAACTCACAGACCACCGAAACACTCTAAATAGCTTCCATAGAATCATCATTTAGAGCCGCCAAAGAGAAAAGCTGAATTGCAGGAGTCAGACTTGGAGAATAGACTATATGGCCTTCAGGAATTTTCAGAGAAACCGAGCGTTCAGCACAATCAATCATAGCTGCATTTGCTGTTAACCAATCCATGCCCAAGATAACATCAATGTCAGAATTGCCCAGAATAATTAAAGAAGCCGGGAACGAAGAACCACCAATCTCAATTTGATTGTTATGGCTAATTTTAGAAGATGCCATTGTTGCTCCAGGAGAAAGGACCATTAAACGCTTAGGGAGAGGATCCATTGCTAACTCATTCTCATTTGCAAACTTGTGAGAAACAAAAGAATGTGAAGCACCAGAATCAAACAAAACTCGTGCAGGGACCGAGTTAACAGGAAGCATACCCATCACAACTCCAGATGCATACTCAGCTTGAGCGACGTTGACACAGTTGGCACGAGCAACCGTAGACCCGAGCTTGGTGTTGATGTTGAGAGCCCGAGGTGGAGGTGCACGAACCATAGAAGAACTTGCCGCAGGTCTTGGAGGTGGTGGAGGAAGAGCTTTGTTGTTCATTGGACAATTCCAGTGCTGATGTCCAGTGTTTCCACAAGTGTAGCAAGCACCAGGTGGACGTGGAGCAGCGTAGCTAGGGACTCCGCCAGGCGGACCAGGGTAGTTGTGGTTGTAGCCCCTAGGAGCCGCAGTGAAGGAGTTTGGTGGCCTTGCCGTGTACTTGATGGTCTTGGTGGAGCTGGGAGCGACGGTGGGGTGTTAGGAACCCAGACACGGTGCTTAGAAAGAGCTGTCATAGCTGAAGAGCTTTCTGCATCGCGGCTGTGTTTCTTTGACTCCTCAAACACTTGCCTACTTGCTTCTTCCTGCAGAGCTGTATGTTGGAGTTCTAGAAAAGACCCCGGCCTTGCATGAGTGATTGCATATTTGATGGATGCATTGAGTCCTTGCCTGAACCTCTTTTGCTTCTTCTTGTCATCAGAGATCTCATCGCCACCATACCGAGAAAGATTCATGAAGTTTCTAATATAGGTGTTGACATTGTCATTGCCCTTCTTGAGGTTGAGAAACACTTCCTTCATCCTTTCCATGACAATTTCTGACAGATATTGCTCTTTGAAAGCCACAGTGAATTGCTCCCAAGTAGGCTGAAAACCAGAGTGGTCTGCCTTGAGGTAATTTTCCCATCACAGAGTTGCATCTCCCTTCAGAAGGTGAGTGGCACATTTTACCCATTCTTGCTCAGGAACATCCGCAGTCATCAGCAACCTTGACATTTCACGCAGCCAATCATCCACATCAAGTGGCTAATCAGACACCTCAAATTGGCGTGGGTTGAACTTCAGAAAACTCTTGATGTCTCCTCGCTTGGGAGGTGGAGGTAGCGGAACAAACTCATTCCTCCTCACTATTTCTTCGAATCGCTGCTGGTTCTGCTGCATTGTTCCCAAGGCATTTGCAATACTTGCCAACGCAGCCCCCAGTTCAGGTGGTATGTCCTCCTCAGAACGGCGTGGTGGTGCCATCCTGTGATTGATATAAAACACAAGTCAGTACTATAATGGAGAATAATAATAATCCAAAATAGTACCAAAATGGAATTAATCGAGATTAAAGGATACAATTCACTAAGATGATATTAAAATATCAACAAAGTTCAAAGCACCTAGAAGATATTAAGCATATCGCACACGACTGGACAAGGAGTGTGGTACACAAGCTAACAAAGAAAAAATTTCCGCAAAATTTCGGCATTAAAATACCACTATAGGCGCAAGACCACTTAAGGAATCAAGATTAGTATCTCTACCAATTCAATATACAAGAGCAAATGATAAAAGTAGTGGTATGGTCGCGACTCCATCCCGCACTCAAATCATTACTCCGCACATGAATTAGTAAAACACATACCCAACACCTTCTTTTAAGATGAACCTAAAGATTAGTAACTACGGAAACGAACACCCCAAACAAGATAACGTCGGATAACAAAGAGTAAGACAGATCGCACCGGTATACAACGAATCAGATAGATCGCGTCGGTTTGCAAAGGCCTGTCGATATGGAATGTACCAACAGTTGATAACCAAAAGGCAGATAGTGATAACATTTGGATGCAACAGATAGACAAGGAATTCACACACACACACACACAACATATGGTACTACGGAACCCAGAACACGTGAATCCTAGTTTGAATTTTTAGAAGAGGATTGAAAACGTTACACTTACTTACCAGAAAAGGGTGGGTGCGTAAGAAGAAAAATGGAAGCAGTCCTACTCTCACGTTTTTGGTTTTCCCTAGTATACATAGCTACCAAAAATATTTGCTAGACTGACAACGACCATTTGGCTGAGATCCTGAAGGGCGGGATGGCTCTGATACCAATTGTAACTACCTCGGTGAATTACGCTCTTAGTTGCATGCCTGGATGAGCGAAAGTGGTTAGAATAGTACGGTGGGGCCTAGGGGCCACTCACAGGTACACCTTTCGGCCGTCCTAACCACTTCCAAAACATCGGGACAAGAACGAGCGGCGTAATTGGCAGGCGAAGGGATCAACTACATACACAACTGGGTATGTATGCAAGCCACATACAATAGTTCTCAGAGCCATTCCATCTAAAAGAAATAGAAATATTGCAACGCCATACGGTAAGATCCAAATATCCTAGATAGAGATAATAGTTTAGGATAGCTCGTCATACATCATCCGTCTCCTCCACCCAGTATCCATCTTGCGAGTACACCTGTACATCTGAATCAAACAATTTATCGTGTGAGACCCTAGGGGTACTCAGCAAGTATTTATGCCTCTAAAGGGGACATATACCTGGGGTGACGCAATTGCAGCAAAAGATAATAACTAACAAGCCTAGAGATACTCGCTAACCATCCGCCTAACCAATGATAGACGGATGTCCATTAATTAGAAACAACAGTTATAACAGTATAATTAACAGATCCATCCTCCTTCTCGCTTACCAATGAGAAAGCAGACGAACATCCCATCCGTTGGCAGTTTTATTAATCATTCCATGAGTATTGCACTATTTACTAATCAGGTACTTAGTCAGATTAAAAGCGGTACTTTAGTTATACTTGTCTATGATCGAGAAACTGTGCTCCAAGTCGTCCATAACCACGGACACGGCTTTCAGAAAGATTTACCCTACAGGGGTGCACAAATAGCGACACACACTCGATCATCCTCGGAAAAACCAACTCAAAACCCAACGAGGCATTCACGACAAAGCGATCACAGGATTCAGAAATATTTTAGGGGGCCACCCCATTAAGCTACCCGCAACGAAGTTGGCCGGCTCCGAGACGGACCCAAGGTTTGCGTCAATGGGTGTAACGACTGGGAACCCGAAAGTGTGATTGGGCTTGTCGATACCGCGGAAACACTCCACACACAATCTTAAATAAAACAGTAAAGCATGGCATAAGTACAGGATAGTAATAAAGCCCCAAACTACTTTGTGGCCCCAAGAAATAGAAATGAATCAAGCTCTGGCTCAGGGGGGTCCATAAGGCCTCCCGGATGTGGATAGTGCGAATAGTCAAGGAACAGGAATCAAGTACTCGGGGTCCTACGGGACACAAGTGAGCATGAAAACCCAAATAGCAGATATTGCTCACCGGTGCCGCTTTCATTAGTTATCCCATTACTACTCAGGTTAATTTGTTTAGGTACATCATTATCCATCAGACACTCACATACCCTACACATGCTTTTCTACGACTCGCATGGCTCGAAGAACTCCTGTAGTAATGGCTCATGGGATGGAGGAACAAGCTTCGGTGGGGTTTAAAAGTAAAGGCTATGTAGTACCTGGGATTCAATTTAATGCAATCGCGACTCAATGATGCAAGAATAAGATAGAGGCAATAGGTACTATATGTATGCAAGCATGTGGTAGTGCTTGCCTGGTAGGTCAGTTGAAGCGAGAGATGGATCTGGGTAGAACTCCTGTGATTCCGGATAATTCTCCTGCTGGGCGTCTATTCGAAGAAGAACCAAACAAACAAGGGCCAACATAAATAAAGTGCACAAGCATATGAATAAAAATGCGACAAGCAAACAAGCATGCTATGATGAATGATGCACAATTTACATGGCAATCAAGTAGCATGGCATGGGTGAGATGTGGGGACAAGAATAATTCATTTTAGTATTTATTTGGTCAAGTTTTATTGCCATAAACAGTTCTGATTTTTAATAATGACATGATGAATGCTTCAATTCAGAACAAGGAATGCATAGTTAGAACGGGCTCGTCGCGCTGATCGATTTAGACATATTATTTGTCGAATTTGGAGTTGTAGAATTAAAGTTATTAATTAATTAAGTAAAGGCATTTTTATGGCATTGAAACAATTTCGAAAATTTAATTTGCCCTAAAGATATTTTGAATGGCATATTTGAATTCCTCACATTTTTCTGATTCCAAAACATATATCATTTGTTTTATTTGGATTTATAATTTAAAAGTTATTTAAAACAGATTTAAAATCATATTTAAATCATTTCTGAATATGTTTTAATTAAACAGAAAACTGCCAGACTTTTCGTACCCAGAGAATTCTAACCCAAGTCACTGTCGGGTGGGGCCCGTGCTGACTGGGTGACACGGTGCGCGCCGGGGCTTTTCTCACTGCGCGGAAGGCTAGCCGCAAAAACTGACAGGCGGGGCCAGCGGCTCGCAGGCCCACTCGACAGCGAGCGAACCAGGGGGTGCCACGTGGGGAATCTAGGGCTGCGGGTTGAGGTTTACCAAATCCGGGGACCTTTCTGCAAGACTGCCACGGGAGGCTGTTTGGTGGGCCTCGAGGGATTGCGGGTTGAGCAATAAAAAGGTTTGGGGTGTATGTGCAAAGATGCCGCGGCTACTGTACTTCTTCCTGTCGCGTCTGTCGACAAGTCTGTGCTCGACAGGGACAGAGCGGGGTGCAGGGGTCGAACCCGCGACCTCATGCGCGCGCGGCGGCGGCTACCGCTGCGGTGGCTTGGTGTTGTTGTAAGGAGGGGGATAGGCGGCTAGATGAGGTGTGGCGCGGCACGGAGACGTGCAGAAGCACACGCACGCCAGCGCACCGAGGGCGCTCGACGCAAAGTCCGGTGAGGCTAGGCAGCGACGGCAAGGGAGAGGTTGTTAGAGAGGGAGAGTGGCTCACCGCGAGATGGTTGGCTGTGGTGGATCGGGCAGGGGAGCGGCCGATCGGTGACGTAGCAGGCGGCCGACCAGAGCTAGGGTTTTTGCGGCGCGTCGGTGTGCAGCGAAGCTGGTCCTTCTCCTCCTCGTCTGCGGGTACAGGGGTGATGCGGAGGGTCGCCTCAGTCTTCCTCAACAACACAACAACCACGCCGCCGGCTCGAAGCGAGGAGGGGGAGATGGAGGCCGACAGATCGCCGATGGTGGAGAGGGGGTAATGGGGAGGAGAGGGTTGGCGCAGGGGCCAGGGGAGAGGCACCTGGGCACGTTAGAGGCGTCAAGGAGAGGATAAGAAGGAGGGGCGAGGGGGAGGTGCCGTGGGGAATCGGTGGAGAGAAAAAGGTGGCTTCGGTCACCTTTTCCTCCACGGGCATGTGCTCGTCCGGCTCGGGCAGGGTTGCAGCTGGGCCTAGGAGGGGCATGGGCGGCTGTAGCTGGGCCAGGGGCGCCGGTGAGGTCGGGTGGAGCCGGGCTGGCACCGAGAGAGAGAGAAAACAGAGAGGGAAGGCTCGGGTGGTAGAGCAAGGACGGCTCGGCTAGGGTTAGGTTAGAGGGGATGGTTCGGTTTAGCTTAGGGAGTAGATGGGGTAGTTGGGTGGGTCCATGGTTGGCAGAGAGAGAGAGAAAGAATGAGAGAGGGAGAGCAGCTAGGAGTGCTCGGCATGGAGAGAGGTGAGTTAGGGTTAGGGTTTAGAGAGAGGATTAGAGAGAGGGGGTTTAGGGTTTAACCTTTGCTCATGATCAAAAGCATGAGGTGGACATGGGGTGGCATGGGGGTGTGGAGAAGGTTAAGGAGAGGTAGGGGTAGGGTGGTAGATATTTAGGGTTTAACATGATCAAAGCTAGATCAAGCAAGAAAAGGTGGTGAGAGGGAGAGGTAGGTTAGGGCTAGGGTTTTGGTATGATCCCACTTGATCATGCATGGAAGCATACACAAGCGAGGGTGATGATTTTAAGTGCACATGGTAAAGAGAGAAGATCAAGATGATGGGGGTTTAGGGTAAGAGCAAAAGAAAAGAGCCAACAAGAGTGGATTCACAGAGACCCATGCTCCACTTCCAAAAATAGAAACAAAACCAAAAGAATAGAATGGTGGTGATTTGCATGGCCCATGCATGGGCATTAAATGCCATGTTTTATATTGTGAAAACAAAATAATGATCATGGCATTTATACACATGCATTCCAAAATATGGATTAAGGCCAAGCTAAAGGATAATAGAATTAGATCCATCCCAACCCACATGAGCTAGATTAAATGCCAAAAGAAAGTAAAAGCTCATGGCTAATTAGGATGGTGGAATTATAAGGTGGTGACAAAGAAAGGTGGTGGAGTGGTATAAAAGATATGCCCCCAACTCAATTTGGGCAGCAAGCATTTATCAAGAGTCAAATACAATTTATCAAGAGCCAACTACAATTAATAATGCATATGAGAGAAGAACCAAATGGACAAGGGTTTTATATGATGCTCAAATGCAAGGTGGCATGATGGCATGAGCATGATATAATTCTGATGCAACAATTATATGTAGGAAGTAGCAATTATATTACTAGACCATGTAGCATTACATATGCTAGATAGATGGGATGCTACAGGAATCAAGTGTAATAATAAAGCGCCCTGAGCTTTAAAAAATAAAGCGCCCTTTATCGATAACTTTTCAATCACTATGGTTGGCAGTGTTCATACTTCTATTCTAAACCAAAATATGGGAACCCACTATTTTGCTAACGTGAATAATGCAGCACCTCAGGGATGACATCAAAGCATTCATAAGGTAAGAAGCGATAGTGTTCTCATCGAAAAAAATGTTGAAGTTTCTAGGACCCACAAGTACATTGTTCTCACAACTCTTATTGTCCCTTCGCGCTAAGGATGACAATTTTACCCACGAGTGCCCACAGGTACTGTACCCGTGTTGGTAGGGTATGGGCACAATTTTATACCCATGGTTAATACCCATACCCTAATCCGTTAAGTCATGGGTACGGGAACGAGTAGATAGACCCATACCCTACCCATTTAAACTGACATAGTAGTAAAACTTACCTATAGAGTTACAACCTATGGGGCCAAGCAACCTAGGGAAGAGTATGATACTGTGGCTTCTAAACTTCTATATTTTTCATGGGTATGGGCATGGGTAAAGTTTTATACCCGCGAGTAAGGGTATGGGTAAAATTTTCTACCCATTGACTAAACGGGAGTGGGTATGATATTGTTCTACCCTACTCATACCCTACCCATTGCCAGCCTTACTTCGCGCTCATTCATTAATGCGGCCACGTTTTCATTCAGGTTTTTTGAAAGTTGTTCGGTCATGCACACATAGCATATTCTATGAAGTACAATAGTACAACATACGTAGACCGCAATTAATTATTCGAGCTAATCACTATTGCTCTTATTTAAAAAGAAAAATTATTGGGCTTTGGAGCATGTCCAACAACCTTTTTGTATTGAATTGCTAAAATCTGAGTCTAGGAAGAGGAGCGCGAAGGTTTATCAATGGAACACAATTTCCAATTTCCTAGCCTTCCTATAAGAATTCGTTAGTGTTTGCCCTTCCTAGCAAAAATCATGTCTACTCTCTGTGTTCCAAAATATAAGACATTTTAGCTTTGTGAAATAAATGTATCTAGACGCCTTTTAATGTAAAGGTTCACTCCGAACATCTACGAACCTATACACTAAATGACGTCTAGATACATTCTATTCACAAAGCTAAAACATCTGATATTTCTGAACGGAGGAAGTACATGACAATGACGTGTGGTGTCAACCACTTGGCCACCCAATAAATAAACCCCCTTTATTGATAAATTTTGAATCACTATGGCTAGGAGTGTTCAACCTTATGTTTAAAAGAAATTCCTGGGAACCCACTATTCTGCTAACGTGAATAATATAGTGCGCCTGAGCAATGACATCAATGCCACCCATGAGGTAAGATCATTAATAAACAAGAAGAAATGTGGGGTTGCTAGGCTCCACAAGTAATCTATCCTCACAACTCTTATTGTCCATTCACGCTAATTGATACATGCATCCTTATTTTTCCTTGAGATTATCCGAAAGTTGTTCGGTCATGCACATATAGCATCATCGCCAATGTTTTCGAATTATCTCTACTACTATAATGGAGCAGTTTTGAATTAGATCCATAGCACCAATCCTGACTATTGGTCTGTTAGATCCAATGGTTCAGAGCAGCTGGATTCATGTTGAAGGAGTAGTACCTAGAGCAAACTCCACCATGTTCTAGAACCATCATGTCACCCCCTCCCCGCAAAAATAAGTTCATAGCATAGTAGGTTGTATTCTCAATATGTGTAGATAGTTATTATTAATATATTTAATGTATGTTTTTTCTCTAACAAGACTATTTGTTAATAACAACTTAATGTTCATTAAGTTACATTTCATACAGTATATACGAGTGTGGCACGTGCCTTTTACTAGTAGGAAGTAGCGTGTGACTTCCTACAAATCTTGCCACTATATAATGTACGAGTAATTTGAACAATGAAAATTGTATCAAGATTGGCAAATCCCAGCAATGTTAACTCTTGGATCGTTTTTTCCATTCTAGCACGTAGAAGATTCTATCAATAGTCCTTAGCACAATGAACATTATGCAAAAACCACAAAGATTCTAATGACATGTTATACATTTAATTATCTTATCATACCTAGTATATAGTGTACAAATAACTTTCAACTTTAAACGTTGGATGAAGACTGGAAATCCCAACATTGCTTACCGATGGATTTTCCTTCCACTCTAACGTTTAGAAGATTCTATTGATATAGCCGTTAGCACAATGAACGCTATGCATAAACCTCAAAACACACTTTCCATCATTATAGAATCTATATATCATTTCTCTAGAGCATGTCAGGAATTATGTACCTACTAATAGGTTGATTTCTAAATGATACAACTTATAAGAACCAAAAATACACCAGATACTTTATGGATGTGGCTCAAAATTATAATTATTTTTTGAGCTTTATCTATTATTAATTTAGATAAAAATTATATTTTAGTACTATATTATATAATTAACTATGAAATGTTTCCCAAAAAATAAGAAACATTCAATGACTCCTTATGTATTATGTACAATGATTATAGAAAATATATGTATCTTGAAAAAAAGGTCTATGGTTGTTGTTATGTGCAAAAACCTCCCCAACATGTGGTGGTACTTGCAATACCCTCACTGCTGATGCTCTCGGGGCGAAGGAGTACCAACCGTTTGATCATGTTACAACGATAGAGAAGGGAACTTTTGTAAAAAAACGATTTAAGGGAGTATAAAAACGATGGAAGGGAACTGCCAGGCTGCTCCTTATGACACATGGCAACTCCTGGATGTCCCGAGCAAGCCTTTTTAAGGGGAAATCAACAACGACCACCTCTCCCAGCCAAGCACAACACACATAGCGAAGAACTCTCTCTATCTCTCCCTGTCCCTTTAGGCCGGCCAAGCCACCACACACACAAAAATGCTGAGCAGCTGCTCCGATCAGTGCACCTCCATTGACGAGTCCAACGCATGAGCGAACGGGGATATCAGTCCCTACCATGGTGATGGCGGGGAGTCCGTGACGGGCCATACTATTCTGACACACCCAAAGGTAATTTTTCCGATGAGGACCCTGCTTACCGTCATCTGATGGAGGGGACGCCGCCAGTAGAGAGCAAAGAGGAGGAGGAGGATCCTTGGTCTTTCATATATGAAGGAGACGTCGTATTCAGGAAGAGTTCTCTCGATCCATCCTCCATCAGCAAGAAGAAGAGGGTCCACGAGCAGGAGGATCAGGGGTCAGAAGATTTATGGCCATTTCTTGACTTCGTCTCCAAGAAGAGTGCACTCGATCCCGCCTTCATCCGCAATGAGAAGCAGGCGGGAGGCTTGAAGAAGAAGAAGACGGCGAGAGCTGGGGGATGCCACGGGAAGCGGAAGGACGACGCCAACACGAAGGTGATAGTGGAAGGATCCAGGTCCAAGAAGACGAACAAGTCTTAGGATTAATTTTGTTTAATTTCACCTCTACTTCCTTTCTGTAATAATGTTCAGAGATTGAATATTAGTATTATCAAGTGCAAATTGGAACGGTGTTTGCGATCTAGTACTAGCATAAGTACTATGTTTGTCATTTCATCTTCCATTGCGACGTAGTAAAACCTCTTGTATTACCGAGGAAGCTGAAATTACTTCCTCCCCTTAATTTCTGCATGCGCTCAAGGAAATAAGGGTGCCAATACAGAGAAACCCATGTTAATTAATCACGTGAATTCAGGTAATTAATACTGAAAGGAAGAAACCTAGGAACCCGCATGTATTCTTTAATTACCAATATTAATCATTATAAGTGAAATACGGATTAGTAGTATATCAAATTCCATGGATAAAAAATAACCTTTGTACAGTCCACGTAAATCATCTCCTTGCGCGGCATTTCCGGGGCATTGATTTGAAATTATTTAATGTCACATTGATTTGAAAACTCAATTGCGCCCAACGTGCCACGTGCTCTCCCCTATCCCCTGGCCATCACCATGGCACATCAAAAAGGCTGCGTCGCCTGCAACATCAAGCAAGCACGAAACATCAGTCTATATACACCAGAAGAATCCAGTAGACACGCAAACATCAGAATCATAGCCCTAGCTAGCCTTGGTCCCATCAATGCTCATCGGCGAGGCACCTATGACTACATCAATATTAAGGTGCACCTCAAGCTTGTGGATTCCCCACAAGAAATAGGAAATTGATTTTGACTCTCTCCTCACTCTTTCATTTTATATTTTTAAAATTGTGAGGCTCTTTGTGTTGCTTTTTATAATTTGAAATTTATGAGGTTGTTTATGAATCAGTTTTTCTTTCTAGAATTGTTTTCAAAACACAGTCAAATTTCGAGGCATGCATATTCTTAGCAAGAAGTTGAATATTGCCAAACACTCACTCGTTCTTGATACATTGACTGCCTGGTGGGTCCACTGAATAGATTTTCGCAAGGTGTGAAGTTAATTTTGAAACACAGCCAAATTTTTGAAACACGGTGAGTCATAGCCTCTTTGATTGTTTTGAAAACACGGTCAAATTTCTAGGCACGCATATTCTTATCAATAAGTTGAATCATTCCAAACTCTCACTCGTTCTGGATATATTGACTGCCTGGTGGGTCCAGTGAACAAATTTTCGCAAGGTGTGAAGTTAATTTCAAAACGCATGCAAAATTGAAAAACGCGGTGAACCATAGCCACTTTGATTGTTTTCAAAACATGGTCAAATTTCTAGGCATGCATATTCCTAGCAATAAGTTGAATCATTCAAAACTCTCACTCATTCTCGATAAATTGAATGCCTGTAGTTCCACTGAACAGATTATCGCAAGGTGTGAAGTTAATTTCGAAACACAACCAAACTTTCAAAACACGATGAGTCATAGTCTCTTTGTTTGTTTTCAAAACACGTTCAATCTTTCAAGGCATGCATATTCTTAGCAAGAAGTTGAATTTTGCCAAACAACTCTTACTCGTTCTCGATACATTTACTACCTGGTGGGTCCACTGAAAATATTATCGCAAGGGGTGAATTTAATTTCAAAACACCACCAAAATTTCAAAACACAGAGAGTCATAGTCTCGTTGATTGTTTTGAAAACACCGTCAAATTTCTTGGCATTCATATTCTTAGCAAGAAGTTGAATCTTGCCAAACTCTCACTCGTTCTTGATACATTGACTGCCTGGTGGGTCCACTGGATAGATTTTTGCAAGGATGAAGTTCATGTCGAAACACAGCCAAAATTTTGAAACACGGTGAGTCATAGCCTCTTTTATTTTTTTCAAAACACGGTCAAATTTCTAGGCATCCATATTCTTAGCAATAAGTTCAATCATTCCAAACTCTCACTTGTTTTCGATACATTGACTGTCTGGTGGGTCCAGTGAATAGATTTTTGCATGGTGTGTCGTGGTGGTGTCACGACAGATGCCATGGATGCGTAAGTCATTCTTCCTTCTGTAACTTGCTCTTCCTTACATCGTTGTAATTTTTCTTCTGACATTATTTGATTTTGCAGGGCTCCGGTGGAGGTCCCTCAAAGTGGATCTAGCATCTCTTCACCTCTCCGACCTAGCCCTTCTCCCCGTCGCGACGATGAGTCACGTCCGCTGAGCCCTATTCCAGAGGGTTCTGTGGCCGCTCCGGGTTCTGCTCCACCTCGGGAAGAGGAGGGTAACCTTGGAGCGGGGGAGACCGGCCCAGCAGAGGTGACAACATCCACCACTTCAGCATCGCCGCAACCAGCAGCCACTGAGGCTACCTCGGCTCCAGCACCAGTACCAACAACCAGACCAGCACCAATACCAACTCCGGCATCAGCACCAACTCCGGCTGCAAAAACATCAGCAGCGGCACCAAGTCCAGCATCAAGAGCACTAGCTCCTAGCTTCTCTGCCTCGTCCGAGTCTTCTCAACCTCTGCGAGGAACTACCTCGGCCGCTCCTAAGGGGAAATCCGCTGCGACGGCTTCCTCTTCCCAGCAAGCCAAGGGAAAGAAGGCTCCGGACGCTACCAAGCCAACATTCGTCGAGGCTAGGCAGCGTACCCTGGCATCAATGCTTCCCAAGAAATCTCCAGTAGTGGTGGACGCCCCTGCCGATCCAACTGATGCACAACAGATGGTTCTGCACACCAGCCCAACCCTTGCCTTGATTCAAAGGAAAGAAGCGCACGCGAAGGGCTTGGTGGCGCCCCATATGCCCTCCGGTGAACGGTACCCTCCGAGCCTGATTGAATTTGTCATGAATTGGAATAAGGCAGAGGTAGTTCAAGACGCTGATCTCCCGGAGAAGTTCGGCCCCGCCGAGTTTTCTGCCCAGATGAACACAGCCGCGAAGGCAATTAACCTCGCTGGGCGAATGATGGAGGTACGTCGCTTCCCCTTTACATGCTGTAGATAATAACCATTAGTCCCCGAGCCTCCGGGGGAGTAACTTGTTACTCGGCCGGGTGCTCTTTAGAAAACTAACATAGCTCCATGAGAACTTCGAATACGCACACACCTAGAGCCGGGTTAAGTTCCACTTGGCCCGGATCTTAGTATACTTCGAATATGCACACACCTAGAGCCGGGTTAAGTTCCACTTGGCCCAGATTTTAGTACACTTCGAATATGCACACACCTAGAGTCGGGTTAAGTTCCACTTGGCCCGGATTTCTGGACACTTCGAATATGCACACACCTAGAGCCGGGTTAAGTTCCACTTGGCCCGGATTTTAGTACACTTCGAATATGCACACACCTATAGCCGGGTTAAGTTCCACTTGGCCCGGATTTTTGTACACTTCGAATATGCACACACCTAGAGCCGGGTTAAGTTCCACTTGGCCCGGATTTTAGTACACTTCGCATATGCACACACCTAGAGCCGGGTTAAGTTCCACTTGGCCCGGATTTTAGTACACTTCGAATATGCATCGAGCTAACTTGTGTTTCTGTATCCCTTTCAGGTGACCACCAATCGCCGGAGTGCTGAATTCCAACGCTTGCTGGATACCCACAAGATGCTATGTGCAAAGCAGGCTGCACTTATCGCGGAATATGAGAAAAGGGGTAAATTTCTTCCTTATCACTTGTTCATTTTTCTTCATCTTCCTTTGCCAAACTAATCTCATCATTCGGTTTCCGTAGCTGGGGTGGAGGCTGAAAACATTATTATGCGGAAAAATCTGGAGCAGATCAAGGGTAAGTCATTTCTGTTCGACCTTGCAGTGCTTTCCACTTCCTTTTCTTCTTGGCTCGGCAAACATTCATACCTCGACTCTGCCGGGTCAACACACTATTTCAGCATCGCTTGAAGATAGTGTGCCCATGCCTGATATGATGCTGCATTTTCTCGAACAAGCAGGGCAGCACCAAGCCGAGCTTAAGAAGAAAGATGACGAGCTCGCCCTCCTCCGGACGAAGGACGATGAGATTGCCAGGCTTAAGGCTAAGATGGAGAAGATGAAGGCCCAGCACCAATCCGAACTTCAAAAGGCTGGCCAGAATTACACAGAAGAGCGCGAGCGCCTCAACCTCCAGATCGCCAAGGACCAGGATCTTCTCAAGCAGTCCGGCATCCAGCTTGGGTCGGTGAACGCCGAGCTTGAGCAGCTTCGGAAGAGACGTGATGACTGCACCAAGGAGTTGACCCGGATCCTCAGTCATATATCACGTAAGTTCCTTTCCCTTTTCCGACCCACTTCTCTGAGTTACTTCATATGTCTTTTCTTATACTTCCTGCTTTGCCTCGTTTCCAGGAAAATTTCCAGAGGGCACTCCCATTGCGAGCGCAGCAGGTGCCAACTTCCGTCGACAAAGGGGTACTCCGGCCGCTCTCGATGGTGAAGGGATTCCTTATGACCTGGAGGACCTGTTGGTCAGCTTGTCATCCCGCGTGGAGCTCATCAAAAATTACGGCAAGGACATCCTCGGCGCTGCAGCTCACATCTTCAACACGTTCTGGCCCGGCGAAGAAGCCCCGGAGACCACCGCACTTCTCATTGAGAAGTTAATGGAAACCGAGACTCAGCTTGACCTCTGGAGAGAATCCGCTGGACGTGCCGCAGCTAATACCATTCTTCACCACATACTCACGTGGTATGAGAAGATCGATCTCAGCCTCCTGACACGTCTGCACACAGGATCCAGATAGACCAATGACCCGGAGTGGGTAGCTCGGCGCCAGGCTTGCGCCCATAGCCTCATCGAATACGCTCCCATTCATGAATGGGTTGAGGGGCCGAGCTTCCTGGAAGCCGCTGCGGACGAAGAGGTTGATAATGATGAGGATAGCTCGGACGGTGAAGGAGAAGATGACGCCTCAGATATTGAAGGAGGCGAAGATGATGCCGAACTTCCTCCTGCTGCTCCTTGAGCGAAAAAACTCGAAAATTTATCAGATCCCCGGTATGCCGGGTGAAGTTGTATTCCAAACACATGTGATATTGTGCTACTAAGTTCTTATGCCGGATTAACTTGGGCGTAGTCCTCGAGTTTCTTTTTCTTGTTCGTTCAATCTCTTGGCTCGGTTCGTGTCTTCCTTGATTCGGTTTTATGACTTACGAATCCGAGCTTCAAAAATTGTCTTAACAATACTGGGAAACTTTTAGACTTAGCTCAAAAATAAAACTGCATAATAACTTGAAAATAAATACAAGGTTAGTCCGAAAAACAAACGTCGGCTCGAATAAATTCTTTTCCTTAGTCGTTTTTCATGTGCCACGCAATTCCAAACTTGTTCTCTTGCTTGCCATGAAGCCAATTCTTGTTGGACAGCAGCAAGTCGAAGAGTTGGGTTCTTGGTGCTCACACATTACTAATCCGAGGTAAGTAGAATAACTTATTCCAGCTGAAGCACAAAAACAACAAACATTATTAAGGAAGTCCCCGAGTTACTGCTCGAGGTGCCAACATTTCATTGATAAGCTCATTGCCCACATACATACCGACATATGAGATGACTCGGATACATACACTTCTTAGCTAAGTGTAGAAAGGACGGAGTAGAGCTATATTCCATGGTCGCTTAGATTCCTCTCCGGACCTGTCCACCTTGTTCTTTTCCTGTGGCTTTGCATCTATAAGATAATAAGAATCATTGTGCAATGCGCTGCTTACGATGAACGGCCCTTCCCATGGGGGGGATAATTTATGTATGCCAGTAGTACGTTGTACCAACCGGAGCACCAGATCGCCTTACCGAAAGACTCGGGGGCACACTTTTCGGCTATGATAGCGTTGGAGATTTTGCTGATATATGGCGGATCTAGACATTGCCAGTTCTCTCGCTTCTTCCAGCAGATCAACATCATTTTGCCGGGCTTCTTGCACTTCGGCTTCTGTGTATTGGGTGACCCTAGGCGAATCATGCTCTATGTCGGCTGGTAATACAGCTTCTGCCCCATATACCAGAAAAAACGGCGTATAGCCTGTTGATCGATTTAGAGTTGTTCTTAAACTCCACAGTACCGCTAGTAGTTCTTCTATCCAGCACCCCACTGATCTTTGCAGTGGCTCAGTGAGCCGGGGTTTTATCCCGGATAATACTAATCCGTTGGATCTTTCCACTTGTCCGTTCGATGCAGGGTGGGCTACCGAGGCTACGTCCAGCCGGATCTTCTTATCCTGGCAGAAATGCGCAAATGCTCCTTCCGCAAAATTTGTGCCATTATCAGTTATGATACTGTGAGGATAACCGTACCTCGAGATGATATATTTGAGAAACGTTACGGCCATAGCTCCATCACATTTTCTTATAGGCTTTACCTCAATCCACTTCGTAAACTTATCCACCATTACTAGAATGTGAGTCATATTTCCCCTTGCTGGTTTGAACGGGCCAACCATATCCAAGCACCATACGGCAAATGGCCAAGTAATTGGTATGGTCTTGAGTTCCGACATTGGCATATGTGTCTTGGTAGCATACCTCTGACAACCATTACATTTTCTCACCAGATCTTCTGCTTGCTCTAAGGCATTTGGCCAGTAGAATCCGTGCCGGAAAGCTTTTGCTACCAAGGCTCGGGATGAGGCATGATGCCCGCATTCCCCCTGATGTATATCTCGGAGGATGTCAAGCCCTTCTTCCGGGCCAACACATCGCTGGAGGACATTGGTCACACTCCTTTTGTACAGTTCAGAATTAATTATCGCGTACGCCTTTGCTCTCCTCTGTGTTTGCCTGGACAACACTTCCTCAGTGGGTAACGTTCCATCTTTCAGGAATTGAAATATAGGTAGTGCCCAAGCCGGTATTGCTCGCATAGGGAACACATCCTCATAATTCTGCCGCTCGCATCCTTGTTACTCATTATCTCGGATATGGGGGCCTCACATATGACCCGGATAGGATGCTCCTCAAAGTAGTGCTTCAGTTTCTTAGCGGCCGTGTACACGCCATATGCCACCTTTTGATAGTGTGGATAGTTCTGCTTTGAGGCTGACAACACCTTGCTCAAGTAATACACTGGCTTTTGCACCGACTTACCTTCCTCGTCGCGCTCCACCACTATCACTACACTTACAACTCGGTTGGTTGCGGCTATATAGAGCAACATTGGCTCCTTTGACAGTGGTGAGGCTAGCACTGGTGCCGTGGCTAACATCTTCTTCAGGTGGGTAAAGGCTTCATCGGCCTGCGGCGTCCAAACGAACTTATCCGACTTTTTCATGAGTTGGTAAAGAGGCAATGCCTTCTCTCCCAACCGACATACAAACCGACTCAATGAGGCCAGGCAACCTGTGAACTTCTGGACATCGTTAAGACACTTCGGCAGTTCCATTCATTCGATGGCCCGGATTTTGGTTAGATTAACCTCGATACCTCGGCTGGAAACAAGAAAACCAAGCAGTTTTCCAGCCGGGACATCGAAGGTGCATTTCTCCGGGTTAAGTTTCATCCGGAACCTCCTTAGGTTCGCAAACGTTTGCCTGATATCGTCAAGGAGCGTTTTGCTTTCCTTGTTCTTGATAACAACATCATCCACGTACACCTGTACATTTTGACCTTGGTCGTGCAAACATTTTTGCATACATCCTTGGTTCGTTGCCCCTGCATTACGTAAACCAAACGGCATGGTGCGATAGCAATAAGCCCCATACAGGGTAATAAACGCAGTCTTTATTTGATCATCTAGATTCAGAGGTATCTGGTGGAAACCAGAATATGCATCAATGAATGACAACAATTCACATCCAGCAGTTGAGTCTATGACCTGATCTATTCTTGGCAGCGGAAATGGATCTTTTGGACACGCCTTGTTCAGGTTTGTGTAATTGATACACATGCGCCAAACCACTGCCACGTTCGGGTCATCCTTCTTCTTTTCCACCAGCACTGGATTAGACAGCCAATCCGGGTAAAGAACTTCCATGATAAATCCTGCAGCTAGCAACCGAGCTATCTCATCCCCAATGACTTTCCTCCTATCTTCGGCGAAGCGGCGGAGAGGTTGCTTCACCGGCTTAGCTCCGGGTCTCACATTTAAAGAGTGCTCGGCCAACTCCCTCGGAACACCTTGCAAGTCATGTGTGGACCAAGCAAAAATGTCCTGATTCTCACGGAGGAAGCTGACAAGCTCACTTTCCTATTTATCACTTAACCCGGCACCAATTATTACGGTGCGCTCTAGGAACATGTCATCAACATGAACCTTCTTGGTATCTTTCGTGGCCTGGAAGGAGACACTTCCATGCGGGTTACTCAGCGCCGGCATATACTACTGCGCGGACTGAGCCAATGCTGCCACCTCTTGAATTTTCCTTTTTTCCTGCGCAACCACAAGTGACTCGGCTAAGTTTGACTCGGCTGACGCACACTCCATGGAACGTCGGAAATCCCCTGCAATGGTAATCACCCCGTTTGGTCCGGGCAACTTCATCTTCAAGTAGCTAACGTGACAGCTTGCCATGAACTTGTTCAACGCTAGCCTTCCGAGTAACGCGTGGTACGCACTTTCCAAGTTCACCACCTCGAACTCCAAATTTTCGGTTCGGTAGTTATCCCTTGTGCCGAACAAGACGTCAACCCGGACCTTGCCTATGGGCTCACAAGAAATGCCGGGCACAATACCATGGAAAGTTGTCCTCGTGGCCTGCAACATGTTCTCCGAGATACCCAACTTGCGCATTGTGTCCGCATACATGATGTTAATGCTACTGCCATTGTCGATCAACACCTTTGAGAATCTTACGTTAATGCTAGCTCCAATGAGTGTCGGATCCAGCACCAACGCATACGAACCAAGGCTTGGCATGAGCTTGGGATGATCACTTATGCTCCAGGTGATTTCCTGATCGGACCAAGGCATGTACCTCGTCACTGCAGGCATTACTGCATTCACCTCCATATGCCTACGCAGCAAGCTCTTTCTATCTGTTTCCTCAGTGGTGAACACACAATAACTTTGATGGTGCTCTCTGTACTCATTTCTCCCCTCATTTCCGGGGTACCTCTAATCCGGTTGATGCTGGTTTTCCACTTGATGCACTGCATCCCTTCTCTCATTGTTATCAAACCTCGGTGGAGGGGGAGGTAACATTAGCTGTTGCGTGTTCGCTCCGGAGAGCAATTGCTCCCGGGGTAACTCCTGCCGAGGCTGATCATTCCGGGGTGCCTGAGCATTCCCCGAACCACCTTGTTCAATCTTGCGCATCCACTCACATTGCCTCGTCGTATGACCCGCTGGGTTATTCGAATTTGGCGTGTGAAACTTACACGGCTGGTCCAACATCGACTCATAAGTATACCTCGGATGGTCTTTCCTTTCTTGCCACTTCTTCTTTTGCTCTGGTGTCCAAGTATTCTTGCCATCGTTTCTCGGAGTCCACTGCCCTCCAGTTTTTTGGTGTTGACTGCCCCCTGCTCCGGGTGGATCTTGATTTACAGCTGCAACTTGGTGTGAACCGTATCTATGATCCAGTTTATCATCTCTCCTTTTTCCTCTGTAGTCATTCCTCCGGGATGATCCGGCCCCATCTCTCTGATAGTAATCATTGTTTGACTCGTTTGATACGAGCCTAGGTTGAGTCGGATCACCCAAAGCATACGAATCTGCAATCCATATCATCTCTGCCAACGTAGTTGGCATTTTCCTTTGCAACTTCTGCCACAGCTCGCTTGCATATCTGCACCCTTGTGCAAACCATGCTATGTCCTATGATTCTATCACGCCCTCACACGAGTTTCTCACAGTGCACCACCGGGTTAAAAACTCCCGATCCGTCTCATTTGGCCTTTGCTTGCACATAGCTAGGATCTGCGGCCTATTTGGCCTCTGATACGTACTCGAAAAATTGCTGATGAACATTTCCTCGAAATCTATCCAGCAGTTGATGCTTCCTGGTGGCAAATTGTTCAGCCATACCCTTGCCGGTCCTTCCAACATCTGGGGTACATATCGTACAGCCCATCTCAGGTTGCTAGTGGCAATTTTCATAGCTGTAGCATAATTTATCAGCCAATCCTCCGGCTTTGTAGTGTCGTCATACGTCTTCGTGCCCCTAGGTAGCTGGAAGTTGGGTACCCGTGGCTCCTTCATGATCTGGGGTCCAAAACATGCTAGACCCAGTGGACCTTGACATTCAATTTGTTCCGACCTATACAGTCGATTCAGTTTCAACCTGGCATCATCCGGCATCAAATCCCTGCTTCCCAGTCTTAACCATATCACATGATAGTCCGGCCTTAGGTATCCCGTGTTTGCCATTTCCGAGTCTCCATCATTATACATGTCTTGCTCTCGTGGAGCACCTTTCTGTTGCATACCTCGCCCGGCACTTTGCTCTTGCCTTGGTATATTCCGCTGCTGCGGTTGTCCTGCTCCAGCCGAGTTTCGCTGTCCGGCATTGCCATTGACAACGTTCCCTTGACCGGCGTTGCCTTTATCGCGGTTACCTCGGCCAGCTTCACCTCGGCTCACACTCTGTCGATCATCATTTTTCTGAGCTTCTTTTCCTTTCCCTGCCCGCGTTGGGTCATAGGGGACGATCTGTTTTTTCCATCTGGCCGAGGTTACTACCTCTTCTCTCCTTGGACCTCCATGAGGAGACGATGCGGCTCCAGCGGATTTCTCCGGGTTACCCAGCGCCGAATGGACGATCTTGGAGGCTCCAGCTCTCTCTAGGTTGGCTCTCAGTAGTTCCTCGTTTTGCCGGTTCGTGATCCGAACTAGCTCATTAACCCTATCCTGTTGTCTTTGACGGGTTTCACCCGTCAGACCCTCTAACTCGGACGCAGCTGCATCCGCTGCTCTGAGGTTCTTGGCCGGGTACTATACCTCGGCAGCCCCATGGACAAATAGTTTTCTGATTCCTCAATTCCAATATCACCCTCTCTGTTCATCTCGCTCATGAGATTTCTTCCCTTCACTTTTACAGCGTCAAACTTGTTCGCCTTTGCGTACTCACGCAGCGTCATATTCAACGACTACTGTGCCGCGGCTATCTTTTTTGCGCCCTCTAGTATTTTCTGCCTAGTTTCTTCTAGCTCGGCCTGCACTCGAGCCGGATCTACTGCTGCTTCTACAGGGTTTGCCAAGCTATCCATTGCTTCCCTCAACACGTTCTCTGGCCTCTCAAGTGGAGGACCTCTACCTTTCCTCGACGCCTTAGGCATTACCTCCGGATCTGGCGCCGGATCCTTGCTCGCGCCCGCACTTGGCACAGTCATCATCACCTCTGCATGGTCCTGGGAGCGAGCGATACGCGTTCTGGGAACCATGGTGAGGGGTGGCTCCCCCGCCTCGACGACGTGACGCGGATGAACACACGACACGTCAACAGCAACGTAGACCTTGTGCGCACCGAGCCTGACGAAGAGGCCATTGCGCGGAAGAGGACGCGTGCTGAAGCAGCCAGTGTTGTCGCTGACGAAATCCAGCGCTCCAAAGTGCTGAACGAGCCCGGAGACGATGCGTTCGCCGGTGCCGATGATGTTTCCTGTCCGGATCTTGACCCCTGCTAGCGTCGCTAGCCCCGTGGTGGGCGCCAACTGTCGTGGTGGTGTCACGGCAGATGCCATGGATAGGCTAAAGGTGGGGACTAATACACGCTAGGGGAATCCAGGGAGGGATAGTGAAGTGATTCTCCACACAGTTGTTTGAATAGCTCTGTTACCAAGATTACAAGTGCTCCTCGAGCTGTATTGGCGAGAGGAGGAAGAAGGAGCTCTCTTACTCTCACCCAAAGATCACACCTAAAACCCTAGACAAAAACGGAATAGCAGAAAAACCAACTCCTTCTACTGAAACCCTAGCCCCTCTTTTATAGAGGGAGCTTGGTCTCTGCCTAGGGCATACGTGGAAGCATATTCCTAAGAGTATGCTTCCCCCCAAAGTAGTAAGCCGACCGGGGTGCTTTTCCCCCGCGTCACACATGCTTTGGCCACGTGAGCCTCTGCGGCGCCCTCGTCAGCCGACATGGGCGTCGTTATCCTTGTCGGCCACGCCCCGGTGGTCCCGTCCTTGCTTGCTTCGCTTAGGTAGTGCGTAGCGGGGCTTCTTTTGACCAGCGAGGTTCCTTCCTTCTCCTAGAAGCTAGACGTGACCCGGATCATAGTTGATCCGGCCACACCTGTTCCTGCATATAAGTAAAACATGCACATCCGACTTACTGCTTAAGTCGGTTGAGACTTAGTTAGGCGAACGCCCCCTGGTCCGGGTTACCCCGTGATTCGGCCTGCCTTGAGGTGACCCGGCTAGCATCTGCTTTGGCCTTGCCGAACCTCGGCTAACTCGGCCTCTATACCCCGGCGTGACCCTACCCGGGGGTATCCCCCCAACATGGTGTGAAGTTAATTTCTAAACACACGCATAATTTAAAAATATGGTGAGCCATAGCCACTTTGATTGTTTACAAAACACATTCAAATTTCTAGGCATGCATATTCTTAGCAATATGTTGAATCATTCCAAAATCTCACTCATTCTCGACACATCGACTCCCTGGTGAGTCCAGTGAACAGATTTTCACAAGGTGTGAACTTAATTTCGAAACGCACGCAAAATTTGAAAACGCGGTCAGCCATAGCCACTTCGATTGTTTTCAAAACACTATCAAATTTCTAGGCATGCATATTCTTAGCAATAAGTTGAATCATTCCAAACTCTCACTTGTTCTCGATACATTGACTACCTGGTAGGTCCACTGAACATATTATCGCAAGGTGTGAAGTTAATTTCGAAACACCACTAAACTTTCAAAACACGATGAGTCATAGTCTCTTTGATTGTTTTCAAAACATGGTCAAACTTTTGAAGCATGCATATTCTTGGTAAGAAGTTGAATCTTGCCAAACAACTCTCACTCATTCTTGGTACATTGATTGCCTGGTGGGTCCACTGAAAATATTGTCGCAAGGTGTGAAGTTAATTTTGAAACACAACCAAAATTTCAAAACACGGTGAGTCATAGTCTCTTTGTTTGTTTTCAAAACAAGGTCAAATTTCTAGGCATTAATATTCTTAGCAAGAAGTTAAATCTTTCCAAACTCTCACTCGTCTCCATACATTTACTGCCTGGTGGTGGGTCCACGGAACATATTTTTGCAAGGTGTGAAGTTAATTTGGAAACACGGGCAAAATTTGAAAACACGATGAGTCATAGTCTTTTTGATTATTTTCAAAACACAGTCAAATTTCTAGGCATGCATATTCTTAGCAAGAAGTTGCATCTTGCCAAACTCTCACTCGTTCTTGATACATTGACTGCCTGGTGGGTCCACTGAACAGATTTTTGCAAGGTGTGAAGTTAATTACAAAACATAGCCAAAATTTCAAAACACGGTGAGTCATAGCCTCTTTGATTGTTTTCAAAACACGGTCAATTTTCCAGGCATGCATATTCTTAGCAATAAGTTCAATCATTCCAAACTCTTACTCATTCTCGATACATTGACTGCCTGGAGGATCCATTGAATAGATTTTCACAAGGGGTGGAGTTAATTTTTAAACGCACGCAAAATTTCAAAATGCGGTGAGCCATAGCCACTTTGATTGTTTTTAAAACACGGTCAAATTTCTAGGCATGCATATTCTTAGCAATAAGTTGAATCTTTCCAAACTCTCACTTGTTATTGATACATTGACTGCGGCCTGGTGGGTCCAGTGAACAGATTTTCGCAAGGTGTGAAGTTAATTTCGAAACGCACACAAAATTTCAAAATGCGGTGAGCCATAGCCATTTTGCTTGTTTTCAAAACACGATCAAATTTCTAGGCATGCATATTCTTAGCAATAAGTTGAATCTTTCCAAACTCTCACTTGTTCTCGATACATTGACTGCAGCCTGGTGGGTCCCGTGATTAGATTTTCACAAGGTGTGAAGTTAATTTCGAAACGCATGCAAAATTTCAAAACGCAGTGAGCCATAGCCACTTCGATTGTTTTCAAAACACGGTCAAATTTCTAGGCATGCATATTCTTAGCAATAAGTTGAACCATTCCAAACTCTCACTCATTCTCGATACATTGGCTGCCTGGTAGGTCCACTGAACAGATTATCGCAAGGTGTGAAGTTAATTTTGAAACACAGCCAAACTTTGAAAACACAGTGAGTCATGGTCTCTTTGATTGTTTTCAAAACATGGTCAAACTTTCGAGGCATGCATATTATTAGCAGAAGTTGAATCTTGCCAAACAACTCTCACTCATTCTCGGTACATTGACTGCCTGGTGGGTCCACTAAAAATATTATCGCAAGGTGTGAAGTTAATTTTGAAACACAGCCAAAATTTCAAAACACGGTGAGTCATAGTCTCTTTGTTTGTTTTCAAAACACAGTCAAATTTCTAGGCATGCATATTCTTAGCAAGAAGTATAATCTTTCCAAACTCTCACTCGTCTCCATAAATTTACTGCCTGGTGGTGGGTCCAGTGAACATAATTTTGCAAGGTGTGAAGTTAATTTGGAAACGCGGGAAAAATTTCAAAACACGGTGAGTCATAGTCTTTTTTATTATTTTCAAAACATGATCAGATTTCTAGGCATGCATATTCAAGGTGTGAAGTTAATTTCGAAACACAGCCAAAATTTCGAAACACGGTGATTCATAACCTCTTTGATTGTTTTCAAAACACGGTCAAATTTCTAGGCATGCATATTCTTAGCAATAAGTTGGATCATTCCAAACTCTCACTCGTTCTTGATACATTGACTGCCTGGAGGGTCCAGTGAATAGATTTTCGCAAGGTGTGGAGTTAATTTCAAAACACATGCAAAATTTCAAAATGCGGTGAGCCATAGCCACTTTGATTATTTTCAAAACACGCACAAATTTCTAGTCATGCATATTCTTAGCAATAAGTTGAATCTTTCCGAACTCTCACTCGTTCTCGACACATTGACTGCGGCCTGGTGGGTCCAGTGAACAGATTTTCACAAGGTGTGAAGTTAATTTCAAAATGCACGCAAAATTTTAAAACGCGGTGAGCCATAACAAGTTTGATTGTTTTCAAAACACGGTCAAATTTCTAGGCATGCATATTCTTAGCAATAAGTTGAATCATTCCAAACTCTCACTCGTTCTCAATACATTGACTTCCTAGTAGGTCCACTGAACATATTATCGCAAGGTGTGAAGTTAATTTCGAAACTCATTCAAACTTTCAAAACACGGTGAGTCATAGTCTCTTTGATTGTTTTCAAAACATGGTCAAACTTTCGAGGCATGCATATTCCTAGCAAGAAGTCGAATCTTGCCAAACAACTCTCACTCGTTCTCGATACATTGACTGCCTGGTGGGCCCACTGAAAATATTATCGCAAGGTGTGAAGTTAATTTTGAAACACAGCCAAAATTTCAAAACACGGTAAGTCATAGTCTCTTTGTTTGTTTTCAAAACATGGTCAAATTACTAGGCATGCATATTCTTAGGAAGAAGTTGAATCTTTCCAAACTCTCACTCGTCTCCATACATTGACTGCCTGGTGGTGGGTCCACTGAACAGATTTTCGCAAGTTGTGAAGTTAATTTCGAAACATAGACAACATTTTGAAACACAGTGAGTCATGGCATCTTTGATTGTTTTCAAAACACGGTCAAATTTATAGGTATGCATATTCTTAGCTATAAGTTGAATCATTCCAAACTCTCACTCGTTCTTGATACATTGACTGCATGGTGGGTCCAGTGAACAGATTTTCGCAAGGTGTGAAGTTAATTTCAAAACGCACGTAAAATTTCAAAATACGGTGAGCCATAGTTTTATTATTGTTTTCGAAATACGGTCAAATTTCTAGGCATGCATATTCTTAGCAAGAAGTTGAATCTTTCCAAGCTGTCACTCGTCTCGATACATTGACTTCCTGGTAGTGGGTCCACTGAACAGATTATCGCAAGGTGTGAACTGAATTTCGAAACACACCGAGAAATAGTTTACCAGTAGAGAGTAGCGAAATGAATTGGCTTGGCTATGTGGTCAGGCAGCAAGGCTTTATCCAATCGCTAGGCATCGGGGCCCACCTGGGACGTGCATTTGAGCACCTGTGTCTCTGGTGTCTCCCTAGAAACCGTGGTATGATGACAGCGACATCTAAGCAGTATAGGACTGCAATACACTACTGAAGTCTTACTTCATGAATTAGTGAGCAGGAGTACTCGAGTACTACTCCGTACTACTAGAACCCTACTGCCACCGCTGCCCGCCGCCCTTGGAGTAGTAAAAAGCCTCGAATAGCCACTGCCGCTCGCCACCCACCGCCCGCAGATACCTACCTACTGGAGTACTAGTAGTAGTATAGTAAAAAGAAGACATATGTACTGTATTACTATTGGAGTACTGGTAGTACAACTCGAGTATAAAAAGACATATACTCCGTATTCCTAGAGTACTAGTTCAAATGTACTATGTACTATTACTAGTACTCTGTATCTGGACAAGCTTTAACCACAAAAAATAAATGGAGAAGAGAAACGAGTCTGCCATGCCGAGAAAGAAAGAGCCAGAAGAGACAAGCACATAGAATAAAATGCATATGGTGTTGAAGACATGCATGCAGTCCTCGTTCTCTCCCATGCAGCATTGTACACTTTGCGCTAGGCCCTAGGTTTATCTGTCTCTCTCTTGGTGTATACCTTTTCCATTTCCAAAAAAAGCGTAAACCTTCTTACCACTCACATGGGTAGGATCTGTTTGTCTGGTATAGTACTGTAGAGGGTATTAAGTGCCTAATTTACTCTCACCTGTCAACTTTCTGCAGCCTTTGTTCAAAAAAAAATCAATGGTGCATAAAAATTTAGGACTGCGAGCACTACATCGGCGAGCTGAGCTTCCAGGGAACCACTCCAACGCTGGGCGCGTTAGCGGATTCCACCAAGAGCTAGTCGGCGATGGACAAAGACGAGCTAGCGCCGAAAACTGTTCTATGCCCCCATGACGGCTGCCTCACCATGGTCGCCTACCACGAGCTCGACAACCACAAGACCGCGTGCCCGTACAGCCCGTGCGGCTGCATGGAGGTCGGCTGCATATTCACCGCCTCACCAATCGAGCTCGTTTTGCACCTCAACGACGTCCACAAGGTACAAGTGCATAGGCTATCGTACGGCCATCCCATGGAGTGTATAGTAATGATGCCGTTACCATCCTTTCCGCCATCCATGGCCATCGTCTACGGTGATGATGCTACCATGTTCAGCCTCATCATCAGTGAGCTCGGCCAAGCTGCCGCCGTTTCCTCAGTGTGCATCAGGGCGGCCTCGTTCTTGTGGCCCCGGTACAGGGTGAAGCTGTGTGCGACTGGCCCGTAGTCGCAGGCGGACTTCTCGACAGACACCCTTAATGGGTTCATTGAGCCGATGAGCTGCGTGTCGCCCGACAGTGTTGGCCTCGAAGATCTAATGTTCCTCATGGTGCCGCCACGGTACATTACCGCGGCTAATGGATAGTACAGGACGATCAAGGTGTTGTCTTTCTGCGTTTGCATCGACGGGATGAATTGATCTTAATCTTCGGCTAAGTGATCCTAATGCGATGGTAATGATGTATTACTACTTAATTTAGTTGTAGAAAAGTACCACTTATTTACTAGTTAATGTAGTAGTAGTCAGAGGAAGGGTCTCTTTTGGCACTAGGAAGGGTGTATTTTGGCTATAAACTGTCTTTGTTGTGAATGTTTATATTTTGGATTTTAAGTGTTTTCTGAAATTGTTCTACTACTACTCCACGTGCCCACTACTAGGGGGACTCGGATCAACATGCCTCCTATATCTACCACCCAATATTCATCTGATGGACAAAAGTGATCCAAAATAAAGTAGAAAAGAAAACATCTCACACTTACGACCCAGTTTTCAACTATGTTTAATTTTTTAGACACTAGACAATAAAAACATTTTGTCAGTCATTAATAGTTTTAATACATGCATATATTTATTTAAAAAATACAGACAAATAATTTTAACAAATTTGCATAAATTAATTTTCATACTTTTCTCCGCACACTATATATAATAGTGGTAAGATAAGAAAAGAAAGACTATCAATAGTATCTTCTCGATGCTAAAATGGAAATGAAGATCCAACGTCTCACAATGTTGGGATTCGAGTCTTGATCCAATGGTCAATATTTAAAGTTATTCGTACACTATATACAATGCTAAGAAAAAAATGAGAAACATGTATTTTGATACCTTTGAATACAAAAAAATGCTCTGGCTTCTTCACAATGTGTATTGGCCTATGGTGTATGAACATTCCTGGTTGTGACCTGAACAGCCAAGGTCATGACCATATCAACATTGTGTATTGGCCTATGGTTGATCTCTTGAGAAGGAGACAAACTATAAAGTATTCCTTTTAGGGTCCTTTGTGCTAAATGTATGGACCTTGATGCAATAATTTTCCTTTTTTAGGTCCTTGATGTAAAATGTACTCCCACCGACCATGTAAAATGTTAATCTAAAATTAAATGGTGAAATTTAAACGAATTTAAGCTTAGTTGTCAACGGGTATGAACATTCTTGGATTTCAAGACGAATGACCAAGGTAAGGCCATATCAACATCATACTTTACGTTGATGATCCCGTGTTAGAGAATTTGCATGGCAACAGATTTGGCCATGTTTTGAAAACAATCGATGAGGAAGTAGTATTAAGAGTTTGGCTTAGATCAGGTGATCTCTCAAGAATGAGACGAGCTAGATTTTTTTTCTTTTAGGGTCCATTATGCTCAATGTAGATGGACCTCGCTGTATTTTTACATTTTTGAGGTCCCTGATGTAAAATGTACTCCGATCGACTGTGTCAAGTTCTAACCTAAAAGTAAGTGGTGAAATTTAAACGAATTTAAGCTTAGTTGTCAATGAGTATTAACCATTCTTGTATTTCAAGACGAACGACCAAGGTCAAGGCCATACCTACATCATACTTTATGCTGATGATCCCATATCCAAGAATTTGCAAGCCGACAAATTTGGCCATATTTTGAAAACAATCAAAGATGAAGTAGTATGAAGAGTATGGCTCGATCAGCTACTCTCTAGAGAAGTAGCTGAACCCGACTGTTTTCCTTGCTTAATTTTAGTGTCCTTTGTGCTAAATGTATGGACCTCGATGTAATTTCCCCCTTTTGTTAGGTCAAAAAGTGTAAGTGGTGATATTTAGATGATTTTAAGCTTACTTGTCCATAAGTATGACCATTCTTGAATTTCAAGCTGAATGACCAAGGTCAAGGCCATATCAACATTATACTTTGGGCTGATGGTCCCATGTTAGAGAATTTGCATGGCAACAGATTTTTCCATGTTTTGAAAACAATCGAAGAGGAAGTAGTATTAAGAGTTTGGCTTAAATCAGCTAATCTCTCGAGAATGAGTGATACGTCCATTTTGCATCACTATTCTATATCATAATTCACTGCTATTCATTGATATATTTCATATTAAGAGGTGATACTTATGTTATTTCATCTGTTTTTGTATGGTTGATGATTTTTGGAGCATGGACCGCTGCAGTCAGGATTCTGATGGAAAAGGTGTTGTTTGGAGGCAAAATTCGCGAAGATCATAAAATCCGGGAAAATATATGGAAAATCCTAATTTTCTAGAAGACGAAGGCTGCCAGAAGGAGTAGAGATGAACCACAGGGGGCCGACACCACCCCCTTGCGCGGGCCACCCTAGGCCACGCCACCAGGTGGTGTGGCTGCCCTGGCCCACCTCTGGCTCTCCCCTCTGGTGTATATATCCTTCCGAAACCCTAATACTTGAGGGGCGACCACAGAAAGATTCCACCGCCTCTGCCAGACGGAAAACACCGAGAGAGAAAGATTTCTCCGACAGACAGATTTCTGCCGGGGGAATTACTTCCCGGAGAGGGGAGATCGTCGCCATCAACACCACCATCAAGCTGGACTTCATCGAGGTCATCATCACCATCATCACCATCAGCACCCTCATAACCATCTCCATATTGCTGTAACAATTGAGTTGAATCTTGCATAGTTCTTAGGGGAAACTTTCCTGGTGTTGATTACTCTTTGTAGTTGATGCTATTGAGTGAACCATTGAATTATTGTTTATGTTCAGATTGTTATACATCATTATTCCATCTCTGAGCATGATCCATATGATGTCTTGTGAGTAGTTCGTTTTGTTCTTGAGGACATGGGAGAAGTCATGTTGTTAGTAGTGGAATTGTGTTGAGAAAGATTCAATAGTTTGATATTTAAGTTGTGGTGTACTTCTTCTAGTGGTGTCATGTGAACGTCGATTACATGACACTTCACCTATATGGGCCTAAGGGAATGCATTGTGTATTTGGCTACTAATTGTAGGGGTTGCCGGAGTGATAGGAACCTGAACCCCCGTTAGGAAACCATTGCACAAGGGACGTAAGCGTCTTAGAGTTTAAAGCAGTGGTTAGGTTTCTACCTTAATTACTTTCTTGTACTTACAGATGTTTCCAAGGGGTATAATCACAAGTATGTATTAGTCCTAGGAAGGTCGGTACATTAGCACAGGTTCACCCACACAACACTTAGCAAGCTAAAGAAGATTAATCAACTATATGAAGCGAAAGCACTTGACAGTCTTCCCATGTGTCCTCGAGAATGTTTGGTCATCTTAAGTAATACAACTGGCTTGTCCTTTGCTGCATAAAGGATTGGGCCACTTGCTGCATTCATTCCTACTGTCTTTTATTTACTCGTACTTTATTTAGCTGCATTATCAAAAACCCCTAAAAATCCGGTTGCTAAGTATTTGCAGAGAATTCCTGATCCATACGACTAGCCAGCACCTTCTGCTCCTCGTTGGGTTCGACACTCTTACTTATCAAAAATACTGCGATACACCCCCTATACTTGTGGGTCATCAAGACTATTTTCTAGCGCCGTTGCCGGGGAGTGAAGCACTATTGGAGAGTGGAACTGGTAAAGGAAACTTCTACTGAGTATTGTTTACTTCTGTTAGTTGCTTTATTTTCGTTATGGATAATTCACTGAGTTTCTTATTTGGTAATGCTACTACCACTGCTAAGGTAGTAGACGAACCACCACCTGCTGAGAATGATGCTTTTAAAATACCTACAAGAATTATTGATCGTGTTATGGATAACTACTATGTTCGGGATGGAACTGTTCATCCCGGTGATCATTTGCTCTTTATACACGAATTATGCGGGTTGTTTAAGTGTGCAGGTATTACTACAGATCAAGTTAAGAAGAATTTATTCTCATTATCACTGAAAGTAAGAGCTGAGGAATGGTATAAGCTCCTGAAGAATGGTCAAGCTCTTGAATGGGAGGAAATAGTGCCTCTCTTTTATTCAAAGTTCTATCCTCCTAGTGAGATTCATAAAGATCGGAATCAAATATACAACTTTTGGCCTCTTGATGGAGAGAGTACAACTCAAGCTTGGGGGAGATTGAAATTACTTATGCTCAAATGTCCCATTCATGAGCTCCCCAACAATATTATTATCAATAAATTTTATGCAAGGCTCCCTCTACATGATAAGGATTTATTGGATGCCTCTTGTGCTGGATCATTCACTCGCATGGAAGAAGAAGCTAAATGGGATCTTCTGGACCATATTCAAGACAATGCTGAAGCATGGGAGAATGACAAAGGAAGAAAGCCAGGTATAAATTATGATTATGAATGCATATAATCTTTTATGGGAACTAATGACTTTCAAAATATTAAAAATGCTTATGGTCTTGACTCTCAAGCTATTGCAACTTATTTTAAGGCTTTTTCTTATTACATTGAAGTGCCTAAAAAGAAGTGGAATAAGTATCATGAACCTTATAAAGATATTGCTAAGAGTGTTCCTGCAAGAAATACTGAAGTTTATACTGCTAATCATGTTTTACCTGAACCTTATATCGAGAAAATGCCTTTCCCAGGTAAGATAAAGGAACATTCTATGATAGCTAGTATGGTTAATGAAAGTACAAATAAAGCTATTGAACCTGATAAACAAATGGTTGATGAACCTATTATAGCAAATGTGAAAGACTTTGTTACTAAATATGAAGAAGAGGGACACACTATCCTTTGTAAGGATACCTCTAATATTGTTTCACAAAGTAGTGTTATGAGAGCTAGTATTCCTGTGTTTTCTGTTAGAATAAGTGATCATTGTTACGATGGTCCTTGTGATAGTTATATTTTTAAGTTTATGCATGATACTGAAAGTAACTATGAGAGAGGGAAAAGTTTTCTTATGTATCTCAATAATATCAAGTTTCCTCGTTTTATGCTGAAAGTTTTTATGTTGCACTTGTTTTGCCTTCCTATGCAAGTAGCCCCTGGTTTCAACAACTTGTTTGTTTACAAAATTCCCTTGCATAGGAAGTGGGTAAGACTTAAGCGTGTGTATTTTTGCTTCTTAATGCTCTCATTCACTTCAATTCATATTCCTAAGTAAGCTTCTTCAAAATTATCATGCCCATCATAATGGCTATAAAGAAAGAGCTTTTTGGGAGACAACCCAATTTATTTTTGCTTTCAGTTTATTTTTGTTTCTTTGAGTCTTGGAAGTTATTATTTTAGTAATAACCTCTCCTTATCCTTTTTGTTTGGTTTTTGTGTCAAGATCGACCTCTAATGAGAGAGAATTAAGATTTGGGGAAGTTGCTGTCCCGAAACAGATTTTTGTGCTTCACCGTAAAAATTCGTGAGAGATATTTGTATGTCGGATTGAGCTGTAATTTTTTTTCTTCTGCCCCATCTTGTTATTTAACTTTCGTTAGTTTTACACGTTTTGATTTGAGCAACAGAAGATTTTTGAAAAAATTGATCTTTACCTGCTGGTCTGTTTTGACAGATTTTGCCACTCTTGCATTTGCTTCTTTATTCGATTTCCTTTTTGAATTCTTTTTGGGTTTTCGGAAGGAGTTTCTACAGTATCTTATGTTTTGATGGTTTTCAGTTGAGGTTGAACTCAAAAGGTTTTATCACTTCACTTATACTAATGTTGCTAATGAGAACCGTGTGAAGTTTTGTGTGAAAGAAATTTCCAGGTAGTGGAGATAATGCTGGTTTCATGACTCACAATAAGTGTATGAAGATGAAGATATTGATGTTGTTAAAGTGGTGACTCTGAAAGAATCCACTAAATACCAAATTCAGAGACCTCCAAAATCCATTTTTGAATAGGTAATAGTTCTGGTAAGAAAAGTTCCGCGAAAATACTATCCAACTATATTTTTGCAGTTTTTAGTCAATAAGAAAAGTTACGAAGCGAAAGAGGGACGGAAATGGAGCCAGGGTGGCTCACACCACCCTGTGGCACGGGCCCACCCCTGTCCGTGCCACCAGGTGGTGAGGCCACCCCGGACTCCATCTCCGGCCCGTTTTCTCCCAGTACCTTCCTTTCGGTGTGAAACTTCGTAATATATAATCCCCCGGATCCCCCGAGGTTAATATATCGTGTTTTCGTTTCATCTATTTCTGCCAGGAACTATCTTTGAAAACTTTGAAGCACAATGGTGTCTAACAAGGATAAGGGGAAGGAGCCTATGGAGGAAGATCTCCAAGACCCCAAGTAGGGGCTGGTACCTTTAGTCTCTTGCCCTGCATCAATGGAAGCCCTACGAGTCACTAAGGAGTTCTGCGATAAGTACCGATACTTGAGGAGGAAGGTGGACATGCTTCAATGGGAGAATAATAGGCTTCGCAAGATGCTGGAAGACTTCCTCACGTAAACTAAGAAAATATTACCACCACCACCGAAGGAGTAAATCGTCATCAGGTTTGGCATCCCCTTGGTTTGTTCCAAGCTTGGGGGAGTGTCGCGGTATCACATCACTATCTTCTATCTTTTTACCTTTTTAGTAGAGTCATATCATGAATAGAGAAGTTATCATGTAGGATGGTTTGCATTATGGAAGTGTCCCCTCTCTCGTTAGATATGTATCCATTGGTGTGAGTTGCCGTTATGTAATATTAATGAGAAGTTCTATCATTTACTATTTTGCATATCTTATATTAGTTTCAATTTATGGTTATATGATTGATCTTATTGTTAGTATTGGTATCACTTTGGGATCATTGAGTTAATTTAGTTGGTTTTGGCAAACCTAGCTCGGTCAGTAGCAACACTATTTTTGTGAGTTGAATGAAAAGTTAAAAGTACTCTAAAGAAAAATAATTTCATCATCTTTCTTTCTTGATTTGCTCATAAGTCTTGTATTCTCTAGTTAAGATCTTTTGTGCTTCCAAGGAAGATTGCATGTTTGTCTTTAATGACTTGTATGTTTGTTTGTTTCCTTCAACTCTTATACTTGGTACCCAGCCTTGCTAGCCAAAAACCTGTACTAAGAGGGAATTCTTCTCGTGCATCCAATCCTTTAAAACCAAACCTGTGCCATTTGTGTCCACCATACCTACCTATTAGCACTATTACTACTCCATGTAAATTCATGTTTTTATCTACCTTCCAAATTAAACTTGTTATGTGAAAATTAGTGAATAAAGCTCTCACGAACTTGATGGCATACTTTACTTTCTTGCATTTAATAAACTTGAACCATTGTGCTCACCTATATTGCATATATGCTTGCACTTTGTAAGTTGTGAATTAGCAGAACCATGCTGTCATGGGGAAAGCTTTCAACATTGCACTGGTACTTTGTACCTAGTTGATATCATGTTCTTTTGTCTATGGATGTCCTCATATTTGATCACTTTAACCTTAATCACCTAAAGATGCCTATGATAGGGCCAATGAGATCTGAAAGCTAATAAGTATCATAATTTTGGGAGCTCTTTATGAAACTTGAAATCCCTGCTTCCCTCTGCGAAGGGCCTTTCTTTTACTTTTTAGTTGAGTCAGTAAACCTATTCCCTTCTATCTCATCAAGTATTTTGAGTAGTTGTGTTCCATTCATTCATATGATGATTTATTCAATCATGTTTCTTATGTTCCTTGTTTTTCACATTGATATTATCTTGGTGTTTACTACTTTGAAAGCTATCATTGAAAACCATTTATTTGTGAACTCCAGCAAATTATCAACTATTCTTCGACCAAGAGCTAAGTTTGCCACTACCAATTATGATTTACTTTATGTATCTTTATTGTGTTTCCTTTACTTATTGCAAGTTAAGTTATATAATAGTGAGTTGTCTTCTATTATGATCTATGTATTGATGAATGTGATGCTTCTTATCCATATTCCTTTATCGACTCTTCACTCCATAAACCCGAGGTCATGTTTATTGAGCTCAGTTTCGCTTGGGGACAAGCGAAGTCTAAGCTTGGGGGGAGTTGATGCGTCCATTTTGCATCACTATTCCATATCATAATTCACTGCTATTCATTGATATATTTCATATTAAGAGGTGATACTTATGTTATTTCATCTATTTTTGCATGGTTGATGATTTTTCGAGCATGGACTGCTGTAGTCAGGATTCGGATGGAAAAAGTGTTGTTTGGAGGCAAAATTCACGAAGATCAGAAAATCCGGGAAAATATATGGAAAATCCTATTTTTCCAGAAGAAGAAGGCTGCGAGAAGGAGGAGAGGAGATGGGCCACAGGGGGCCCACACCACCCCCTATCGTGGGCCACCCTAGGTCGCGCCACCAGATGGTATGGCTGTCCTGGCCCACCTCTAGCTCTCCCTTTGGCGTATATAATCCTCCTGAAACCCTAATACTCGAGGGGCGACCATAGAAAGATTTCGTCGCCTCTGCGGGGCGAAAAACACTTAGAGAGAAAGATCTCTTTGGCATACAGATTTCTGCCTGGGGAATTCCTTCCCGGAGAGGGGAGATCGTCGCCATCAACACCACTATCAAGCTAGACTTCATCGGGATCATCATCACCATCATCATCACCATCATCACCATTAGCACCCTCATCACTATCTCCATATTGCTGTAATAATTGGGTTGAATCTTGCATAGTTCTTAGGGGAAAGTTTCCCAGTGTTGATTACTCTTTGTAGTAGATGCTATTGAGTGAACCATTGAATTATTGTTTATGTTCAGATTGTTAGACATCATTATTCCATCTCTGATCATGATCCATATGATGTCTTGTGAGTAGTTTGTTTTGTTCTCGAGGACATGGGAGAAGTCATGTTGTTAGAAGTGGAATTGTGTTGAGAAAGATTCAATAGTTTGATATTTAAGTTATGGTGTACTTCTTCTAGTGGTGTCATGTGAACGTCAACTACATGACACTTCACCTATATGGGCCTAGGGGAATGCATTGTGTATTTGGCTACTAATCGTAGGGGTTGCCGGAGTGACAGAAACCTGAACCCCCGTTAGGAAACCATTGCACAAGGGACGTAAGGGTCTTAGAGTTTAAAGCGGTGGTTAGGTTTCTACCTTAATTACTTTCTTGTACTTATGGATGTTTGCAAGGGGTATAATCACAAGTATGTATTACTCCTAGGAAGGTCGATACATTAGCACATGTTCACCCACACAACACTTAGCAATCTAAAGAAGATTAATCAACTATATGAAGCGAAAGCACTTGATAGTCTTCCCATGTGTCCTCGATAACATTTGGTCATCTTAAGTAATACAACCGGCTTGTCCTTTGCTGCATAAAGGATTGGGCCACTTTCTACATTCATTCCTACTATCTTTTATTTACTCGTACTTTATTTACTTGCATTATCAAAAACCCTAAAAATCCGTTTGGTAAGTATTTGCAGAGAATTCCTGATCCATACCACTAGCCAGCACCTTCTGCTCCTCGTTGGGTTCGACACTCTTACTTATCGAAAATACTATGATACACCCCCTATACTTGTGGGTCATCAATGAGCCAAACCAGATTTTTTCTTTTAGGGTCCTCTATGCTAAATGTATATGGACCTCGATGTAATTATTGCTTTTTGAGGTCCGTGATGTAAAATTTACTTCGGCCGATCGTGTAAAGTTCTAACCTAAAAGTATTGTGGTGAAATTTAAACGAATTTAAGCTTAGTTTTGAATGAGTATGAAGCATTATTCTTGTATTTCAAGACGAACCACCAAGGTCAAGGCCATATCTACATCATACTTTATGTTGTTGATCCCATATCCAAGAATTTGCATGCCGACAAATTTGGCAATATTTTGAACACAATCAAAGATGAAGTAGTATGAAGAGGAGTATGGCTCGATCAGCTACTCTCTCGAGAAGGAGCCGAACCCGACTGTTTTGCTTTCTTGTTTGTAGGGTTCTTTGTGCTAAATGTATGGACCTTGATGTAAATTTTCCCCTTTTTAGGTCCTTGTTGTAAAATGTACTCCCATCGACCGTGTAAAATTCTAAACTAAAACTAAGTCGTGAAATTTAAATGAAATTCAACTTATAGTTGTCAACAAGTATGAACATCCTTGGATTTCAAGCCGAACGACTACAAGGTCAAGGCCATATCTCTACATCAGTCTTTATGATGATGATCCCATATCCAAGAATTTGCATGCCGAAAAATTTGGCCATATTTTTAAAACAATCGAAGATGAAGTTGTATGAAGAGTGTGGCTCGATCAACTACTCTCTCGAGAAGGAGCCGAACCCGACTGTTTTCTTTGTCAATTTTAGGGTCCTTTGTGCTAAATGTGTGGACCTCGATGTAATTTTCCCTTTTCTTAGGTCCTTGATGTAGAATGTACTCCCACCGATCGTGTAAAATGCTAACCTAAAAGTAAGTGGTGAAATTACAACGAATTTAAGCATAGTTGTCAATGAGTTTGAAAAAATCTTGGATTTCAAGGTGAACAACCACAAGGTCAAGGCCATATCTCCCCATCAGACTTTATGGTCATGATCCCATATCGAGGAATTTACATGCCGACAATTTTGGCCATCTTTTCAGAACAATCGAAGATATTAAAAACAAAAAATAATCAATTTCAATTTTCCAAGTGACAAGAATTTATTTTCTAAAAAGCAAGTAAGAAGAATTTGTTTCCTTTTATCTGTTAAAAAATTAATGAGCGAGAAGAGACTATGAGCACAAAGGAGGTAGCGAGAGAGCTGCGAAGAGGAGGATTTCAAGGCGGTGCGATGTCAGAGCAAAGGTGGGATGGGTTCCTGACACGAGGTACAGGGTATAGTGAGTAGAGTAAATTTCAGGACCACCATATATATGCACGCAAAACAAAATGTGTTTTCTATCTCCTTCACTCCGCCATCAACACCCCCACACCCCAGCCGGCTGATCTCTCCCTCGTCCATAAAGTGGTGCTGTGCACGCGCGTCGACCGACAACCTGCCGTTGGTGGCTCCATTTCTTTGTCGGTGGCTCCGTGTCTTTGTATGGCATGTTTGTCAGCTAAGTTGGTGGGAACCATTTTGGTCCTTACAATAGAGTAGCAATTCCAACTTTCCCGGTTTCGAAATTTTCACTTCCTTCACAAACATCCGAGGGGAAGGATATTCAATAGATAGTCATTCGTAGTACTACTACTAGTACTACAAGGTACAGTGAGTAGTAGAAAATAAACTTTTTTTTGACGAGTAGTACCAAAAGAAACTTCATACAACCATTAACTTCATATAGGACTCGCTGCTGAACTAGTGCAGGTCCGACGCCTCCTTGCACCTAGTCCACGCCGCCAGTAGCAGCTCGTGACATCGGCACCAATGACAGAGCCGGCTCCTGACTCATTGGCACCTCCGGAGAAGGCGGCGGCACCTCCTGAGCCATCGGCGGCACCACCGGAAAACAAGGCAGCACCTCCGGAGCCACCGGCAACTCTGGGAGAACACTGTGGATGAAGTTGCCGTTGTTTGGGAACTGGCTCCAGTAGTTGGTGAAAATGTTGGAGCCGGTGAACACCACCATCTCGCAGCTGCAGTGGAAGGCCTGGCCGTAGAGGAGATGGGCGTCCTCAAGTTGACGAACTTGACCTTCAACGTCCTGTACAGATTGTTGTAGATGCCGTACATCTGGTACTTGCGGTCACAGTACCCAGCGTTGAGGAAGGTGCACGCCAGCTGCCACTTTGTTCTCCGCAGGGAGAAAGCCCAAATGCGTAGGGCATTGTCCTCCTGTGCGGCGATGTCAGGGTCTTTGCACTCCGGTACAGCGGGCAGCAGCTGGAAGGTGGCCATGGATGACAGACGAGGTCAGAGATGGTTGCTGGAAGCGGGGGATTAGAGATGGTTTGGTGCGGGGAAGGGGAGAGATTAAATAGGAAGGAGGTGATCCAAGCTTAATGTGGCAGATTACCGAAGCGAGGGGACAATCAATGTCACTGATGAAACCGATGCGCATGGCAAATATCGATGACGATGACTAGGGTAAGTGATTGGACGGAATGCTGACTCTATTTCCTGCACTCGATGGCCTAGTCATAATTTTGTGGTGCGTCCAAGCCGACCGCGACCTCCCCAATCTGTGGGCCCTACGTGGATGACTGAGTTGATGGGTGAAAACAAATTGATAATGATAAAGTAGTATGAAATGTGATTTAAGAAACATTAAGTTGTTTTAGCCAATATTCTTGTTAGAGAAAAAAATGCATACATTAAGTCTATTAGTAATAAGTATCTACCCATATTGAGAATACATTCTACAGTGCTATAAATTTTTGGGGGTGGTGAAATGATGGTTATAGAACATGTTGGAGTTTGCTCTAGGTATTATTCAACATGAATACAACTGCCCTGAACCATTGGATCTAATATCCCAACTGTCAGGATTGGTACTATGGATCCAATTCAAAACTGCTCCATTATAGTAGTAGATAAAAGTACCACCACCCGGTAGAATGGAAAAAAAGAAGATCCAACGGCTAGCATTGTTGTGATTCGCGAGTCTTGATCCATAGGTTAATACTCAAAGTTATTCGGACATTATATAGTGGTAGGATAAGATAACAAAGACTATCAATAGTATCTTCTAGATGATGGAATGGATTAGAGGATCCAATAACTAGCAGCAATGTTGGGATTCACGGGTCATGAATCAGCGGTCAATATTCAAAGTTGTCCGCACACTATATATAAAAAATAGTGGTAAGATAAGAAAAGAAAGATTATCAATAGTATCTTCTCGATGCTAAAATGGAAATGAACATCCAACATATGACAATGTTGGGATTCGCATCTTGATCCAATGGTCAATATTCAAAGCTATTCGTAGACTATATAGTGCTAAGAAAAAATGAGAAACATGTGTTTTGACACCTTTGAATACAAAAAATGCTATGGCTTCTTCATAATGTGTATTGGCCTACGGTGTATGTACATTCCTGGCTTCGGCCCGAACAGCCAAGGTCATGACCATATTGACATCATATCTCTACTACTATAATGGAGGAGTTTTAATTTGAATTGGATCCATAACACCAATCCTGACCATTGGGCTGTTAAATCCAATGGTTCAGAGCAGCTCGATTCGTGTTGAATAGTACCTATAGCAAACTCCACCATGTTCTAGAACCATCATGTCACCACCTCCAAAATTTCATAGCACATTAGGTTGTATTCTCAATATGTGTAGATATACTATAATATACCTAATGTATCCATTTTTCTCTAACAAGACTATTGGTTAATAACAACTTAATGTTTGTTAAATCATATTTCATACAGTATATACGTGTGTGGCACGTGCCTTTTACTAGTAGTGGTAAGATAATAAAATAAAGACTATCAATAGTATCTTCTCGACGCTAAAATGGAAATAATGAAGATCGAATGTCTGACAATGTTGGGATTCGCGTCTTGATCCAACGGTCAATATTCAAAGTTATCTGTACACTATATAGTGCTAAGAAAAAATGATAAACATGTGTTTTGACACCTTTAAATACAAAAAATGCTCTCGTTGCTTCACACTGTGTATTGGCCTAAGGTGTATGAACATTCCTGGTATTAACCCGAATAGTCAAGGTCATGACCATATTAACATCATATATAGTTTATGATACAGTACCTGCATCTTCTTCAACAAGATATGCTGAAAGTGAGAAGTGCGTTGTTTTCTTTTGTTAAGCAAGTACTAGTCTTACCATTACCACTATGTTAACACTATATGGTGTACAAAAAACTTTGAATATTAATTGTTGGATCAACACTCACGAATCCCAACATTTCCAGCCGTTGGATCTTCTTTTCCATTCTAGCATCAAGAAGATTCTATTAATAATCTTCATCACAATGAAATACTATGCACAAACCTCAAAACACACTTCTCCATCATTCTAGAATCTTCCCCCCGTTTCTATAGACCATGTTACCAAAATTTTCAAGCATTTTATTTTAGTGTCCTTTGTGCTAAATGTATGAACTTGGATGTATTTTTTGATTTTGAGGTCCTTGGTGTAACATGTACACATCCACTTACCGTGTTAATTAATTGAAGAATCTCGCTCCCTCGGGACATACCTTAGTCAAAAAAAGTACCACCACTAGGGCTGGAATTCGAGCCGAGCCGAATTAGCTCGGCTCGACTCGCTAAAGCTCGTTCAACTAATGACCTAGCTTGGCTCGGCTCGTTTACAAAACGAGTTCATATTTGAAACTCGGCTCGACTCGGTAAACTCACGAGTAACTCACGAATAGCTCGTTTAGCACGTTATGAGTTATGAACAAGAGAACATATAAGAAAAACTAGTAATTATCCTACAAATTAAGAATTAGAATAAGGATAGTACTTTTATAATAACATGAAGGCAAAATCGAATGGAAAATATAGTAGTTCTACACCATTACATGTACAAGAAACATTCGTAGTATGGCACTCATCAGTGGAAAATTTCAAATTCTATATTTGAACGAGTTTAACGAGCTAAACGAGTAGCTCATTTAGCTTGGGTGAACAAATGAGTTCAAATCTAAAACTTGACTCGACTTATTAGACACCGAATCAAGCCGAGTAGAGCCGAGTCACGAGTTACTCATTTAGCTCGTGAGTTTCGAGTTATAATTCCAGGCCTAACCACCACCCGGTTTTTAGAAAAAAAGTGGGGACCATGTTTTCTTACAATTCCCTAGTCTTAGCACATTTCAAGATTCCCTAGCGAACCATGCCCACTTAAATAACTTTATGTCGATTTAAATAAATTAGGTCAAACTTGAACTATAAGTAAGCATGGTAGATTCCTCTTGAATTTTCCTAACACCATCTGAAAGGACCCACAATGTCTATATATGAAGACTTAATAAGTTCCGGGACGGAGTACTAAACACTAGTAGTACCTACATCCAAGGCTCAAGGCCTATTTTTCTGAAAAGTCAAACTATGCAGAGTTTGACCAAGTTTTTAGAAAAATATATTAATATTTACAATATGAAATACATACCCTTTGATACATCATGAAACATATATACACATGGTATCTACTAATATCATATAGTTGTTCTTGATATTTTTTTAGAAGTTTGGTCAAACTTTTCGTAGCTTCAGTTATCAAAAAAAAAAGCCTTAGGCCCTGTTTGGAACAAAAGAAAATCATAGGATTTTTGGAGGATAGGATTCCAATAGGAAAAATTCCTATGGGTTCGTTTGGAACAAAGGAATAGGAATCTAAGATTCCTTTGAAACTCCTATGGTATAGGCTATTTCATAGGAATTTTCTAGGAAAAATAACATGAGGTCTAATCTCATGTTTCATCTCATTGTGTCTACAATTCATGCGGTTTTCCTGTGTGACATCCAAACGACACCCTAAAATTTTTCCTATGGTATTGATTCCTGTAGGAATTGAGCATACATGATACTATCTTAATTCCTACCTTTTTTTATTCCTATGTTTTGCATTCCTGCATTCCAAACAGGGCCTTAAGCTTTGGGACGGAAGTACTAGTGAGATGACGGAAAAAACCGAAGAGCAAGAGGAGCTCGGAGAATAAAAGGGAGGCAGGGCGGGAGGGCAGCGTGACAGGGCACTTGAAGGCGGTACGATGTCAAAGCAGAATTATGATGGGTTCCTGACATGAGGTACTATAGCCTTTACATCGTACACACTCTAGTAAATTTTAGGACTTATGTGCACTCAAAACAAAACAAATTTATTATTTTCGCTCTCAGTCACCGCCTCACGATCCATCTCAGCACTCCCTCGTCCACGGCGTTGCGCATGTGTGTCTTGGTACGGCGGCTCAGCTGTGTCTCCGGCGTGTGCGTTGGTGTATAGGGAGGACCCGGGCATTGACGGCAAAAATTAGTAGAATTAAAACTTTCGATTTTTTCACTTCCTTTCCAAGCATCGGGAATGAAGGTTATTCAAAGGATGACCATATCGACATCATATCTCTATCTGTACTATTACTAGAAAGTTGCACGTCCCTTGCACATGAGACTTAGATAGTAGACGTATGCCATATCATCACTATATAAAATTATAATTGGTAAAACACAATAAATTATAAATTTGATCAACATTTATAAAGTATGGATATATCCTTGTACTTTGTATGTCATCTAGAAGTCAAACATTATTAACACATGAATTTTTGATAACATGGTCTAGAGAAAAAATGAGAAGATTCTAGTATGATGGAGAAGTGTGTTTTGAGGTTTGTGCATATCATTCATTATGCCGAAGACTACAAATAGAATCTTCTAGATGCTAGAATGGAAAATAAGATCCAATGGCTAGAAATGCTGGGATTCGCGAATCTTGATCCAACCGTCAACATTCAAAGTTATTCGTACACTATATAGTGGTAAGATAAGATAATGGAGTAGTTTTCAATTGGATCCTTAGCACCAATCATGACCGTTGGGCTATTAGATCCAATGGTTCAGAGTACCTGGATTCGTGTTGAATAGTGCCTAGAGCAAACTCCACCATGTTCTAGAACCATCATGTCACCACCCCTAAAATATCATAGCATAGTAGGTTGTATTCTATCTACTACTACAATGGAGCAGTTTTGAATTGGATCCATAGAACCAATCTTGACCGTTGGGCTGTTAGATCCAATGGTTCAGAGCAGCTGTATTCGTGCTAAATAGTACCTAGAGCAAACTCCAACATGTTTTAGAACGATCATTTCACCACCCCTAAAATTTAATAGCACTATAGGATGTATTCTCAATATGGGTAGATAGTTATTACTAATAGACTTAATGGATGCATTTTTTCTCTAACAAGAATATTGGTTAATGACAACTTAACTTTTGTTAAATCACATTTCATACAGTATATACGTATGTGGCACGTCCCTTTTGATCAACATGTGAGACTCGGATAATAGACGTCTGGCATATCATCATTATATACAATTTTAATAGGTAAAGCATACAAACATATAAATTTGATCAATATCAATAAAGTATGGGTGTATATTTGGTTCTTGTACTTTGTATGTTATTTAGTAGTCAACGATTATTAGCTATCTAAAACTTGATAATTCTGGTAACATGGTCTAGAGAAACGAGGGAGAAGATTCTAGAATGATGGAGAAGTGTGTTTTGAGTTGTGTGCATACCATTCATTGTGATTAAGACTATCAATAAAATCTTCTAGATTAGAATGGAAAAGAAGATCCAACGGCTAGAAATATTGGAATTCGCGAGTCTTGATCCAACGGTCAATATTCAAAGTTATTCGTACACTATATAGTGGTAAGATAAGATATATATATACATCAATACACACTTATCCATCATTCTAGAATCTTCTCGATTGTTTCTCTAGACCATGGTTCTAAAATTTTCAATTATTAGGTAGCTAATAAACATTTATTTCTACATGATATAAAGTGCAAGAACCAAATATACACTCATACTTTAGAAACGTGGCTCAAATTCATAGATATTTCAAGATTTACCTATTACAATGTTATATACTAACATGTCATGCTTCTGTATATTATGTGAGTTTCACGTGCAAGGCACATGCGGCTTAGTGGTACTACTACGAAGAGCATGGCTCAGCTCCATGATGGAGGAGCAGGACCCGACTACTAATTTTAATTGCTTGATTGTAGGGTCCTTTGTGTTAAATGTATGGACTTGGATGCAATTTTCACCTTTTTAAGGTCCTTGGTGTAACATGTACACATGCACTAGCTGTGTTAATTATTGAAGCATCTCACTCCTTCGGGACATACCCCAGTCAAAAAAATAAAGTGCCACCACCCGATTTTCAGAGAACGCGAACATGTTTTGTTACAATGCCCTAGTCTTAGGATGTTTCAAGCTTCCCTATATATTATCTAACTACGCCCATGCACTCAAATAGCTTTATGTCGATTTAAAGAAAGTAGGTCTAATTTGAACTACAAGTAAGCGCGATAGATTATTTCTTGAATTTGCAAGAGATCCAACAATTAGCAATGTTGGAATCTATCAATCTACATCCAATGATCGATGTTCGAAGATATCCGTGTTATATATCTTATTAGTAAGTTGCACATGCCTTACACGTGAGAATCATATAGTAGAAGTATATGCCATATCATTTTTCTCTACTACTATAAATGAGCAGTTTTGAATTGGATCTACAGTACCAATCCTGACTGTTGGGGTGTTAGATCCAATGGTCCAGAGCAGGTGGATTCATGTTGAGTACTACCTAGAGCAAACTCCACCATGTTCTAGAACCATCATGTCACCCCACCAAAATTTCATAGCATAATAGGTTATATTCTCAATATGTGTAGATAGTTATTATTAATAAACTTAATGTATGCATTTTTCTCAAACAAGATTATTGGTTTATAACAACTTAATGTTTGTTAATCACATTTCATACAATATATATGTGTGTGGCATGCGCCTTTTACTAGTTTATACAAAATTATAATAGGTGATGCCCAAAAATAATTATAATTTCGAGCTACGTCCATAAAGTACCATTGGATTAATTCTATCCATTCTAGCATCTAGAAATACTACTGATAGCCTTTAGCACACTAAAATATATGCACAAACCTCAAAACATACTTCTCAATAATTCTAGAATATTCTTCGTCATTTCTCTAGAGCATGGCGAGTACTATTAGGTAGCTAATAGGTTGATTACTACTACTCCCTCTGACCCATATTAGTTAACTTGGATTTGTCTAGATACGGATGTATCTAATACTAAAATGTGTCTAGATACATCCATATCTAGACAAATTTGAGTCAACTAATATGGGTCAGAGGGAGTATGATACAAAGTATAAGAACCAAATATACAATGGATATTCTATGGACGTGGCTCAAAATTATAATTATTTTTTGAGCTTCACCTATTATTATAGTTTTTTAGTAGTCATAATTATTAGAGTTGGGCATGTGGGTTCAAATCCTTCGCATGCTAGAAAAGCGATTCTATGGTGCACGCTATCAAGCAGGGAAGGGAGAAATGTGGGTTCACGTCGTTTCCTGAAACACAGTCTACATGACGAGACGGTACAATACTGAGCCATGACGTGACAGCTTGCTAGTCTAGCACTCTAGCTATAACTCTAGCAGGCGTCCTCGATCAACTTTAGAAGACCAATGAGGGAACACGCAAAATTAACACCCCTCATTCAAAGAGCCTCCCATCTTCCCCATCTCTGGCGATCCCCATTCGCTAATGCTGGCTAGCCGCATTTTGGATCCTCTCGAGCGCCGCACTTCCTAAATTTTCCTAGCCATTTCTCACCCGCTACATCGCTTCTTGCAGGCCTCCATCACTCTCCTCCAAGAAACCCCAACAATCATATTTGAATCCACCCTTGCCCCCAGTCTGTGACACCCCCGGGATTAGGGTTAAACAAATCCCAGACCTTTGCCTGACATAAGCTTAACCTAGAGCTCGAGGATATCAAGTGAAGAATCGGTAACACAACAGTCACCCTACGACACAAAAATCAATACAGCAAGCTCATAACTAAGCAGAGAACCAAAATATTACAAGCAGAGGTCACTGACCACAAACATCAAACAACGGAAGACAAATTATGCTATTAAGTATAGAAAACTTAACAAATGGCCTAAGAGGCCTGAAGCATAATGATGACATCCCAGCCCATAGATTCCAGGCTGCCAGCCGGGAACCCCAAGATACTCATCGATGTCGATGTCGAACGGAACTCGTCTTCAGGGAACACTTACTCTGCTACAAAATTATCAACAAAGCAAGGGTGAGTACAGGGTGTACTCCACAAGACTGATGACTGGTGGGGTTATTTTGCATAAGGCACTTTTGTTTATAAAACAAGAGGGACAAGAAGCTCGTCTAATCAGAATATTTTAAAAGGGGATAAGAGAGCGACATCGCCAAATAATCGATCATCATCTTGATATCCACCAAAGTAATCCTCATCTCACAACTAGGGTCACCCCCTCGTACCCATGAGGAAGCATCCTTAAGCACACGTTGAACTACCAAGTTTTACGATTAGGTTAATGTTTTCTATGATCTTAGAATTCTGTCACCAAGCGTTCATAACCGTGAACACGGCTTTTCGAAAAGATTTAACCCTGCAGGGGTGCACAACTTTACCCACACATACTAACCGACTCTTAATGCCAGAATCATTAGCCCTCTTCCTTGGAAGGCTGGCAGAGGGTGGTTAGACACGACCTTTACCTTGATTTCACCGAGACCATGAGTCACACCCTAAGGATGGTTCCGCCGTAATGGGTCAAATCCCAAAGCCGGTCCCTAGAGATGTGAGGCGAGGTTGGTTTATCAGGGGCGCCATCTACCCCAAGGAACCCCGTCCACGCTTACCTACCTGTTATGATGCACCTTGACCCGCCAAATCTTTCAAAACATTTTCTATGCATATGTCGAATGGAACGCCAAACTATGTGACTCATGGAATCTACTAGGCAAGTTATTTAGTCGAAAGGTTCCCATAAACCCCGTGTGGTTGTATGCTTGTCTTGGTCCAAAGGTAAGAATTCGGTTCCTAGTGGTTACGAGCATGGGACTACAAAAACCACATCCCACCGTGGCCTCCCATACAAGCCTTAGCATGTTTAACCTTTACCACTAATCTTACCTCATCAGTATACCTTGTTCTCCTGTCATACTAGATTCTCTGCATCTGATACATCATCTGGATGAACCAGCACTGACAGCTAAGCATGGCTAATCAAGAAAAAAAAATAGCTCTAGCAGTGCACACAAGCCAAACCTAGTTATGCTAGGAGTAGTGGATCAGGTAATATAAGATCAAGGGAGTAATGCAACAGATAGGATACTATATCTATCGATAAAAGACCATAGTAGAATCATATGTATCATGGTAAGAATTGAAATTCTTTCGAAACCATAGGATTGTATAATGGTGGGGCTATGCTTGCCTTGTTTGTTGATACTCAGATATAGATCTTCGGAATCCTTGTACTTGACTTGATTATAGTTGATCAAGTATTGTTCATCGATCTTCGATGGTGTTAACCTTGGTCTTCGATCTTGATCTCAATATCGTATTCTATCGTAAGAACCAAACACCTGAAAGAAAGGGGGAAACAACAATCAACACATGGCATCGATGCAATTCTCAAACAAGGATGATCATATGACAAGTTACATAGAGCTCAAATGAAACCCTAGGGAATGCTTGGTAATTTAAGTGGGGTCCGAGGGGTGCAAACCCTAATTCAGGGGAGACCCCGAAATCACCTAAGGGGGTTCATTTAGTTCTTCTAAGCCATGATGAATAGGGTATCCACCCCGAGTTAGCCCAGAATCTTTTTAATTCGGCCTTTATGAGCATTTTTTGTACTCTGAGGCTGACATCTGGGACCCGAAAAAACAGTCCAACATACACATGTTTCTTTCAAATAGAGGCTGTCAGCAGGGACCCAGCATAAACACGTTTCCTGCACAGAGGTGGTTGACATTTGGGACCCAGCAAGTTACCAAGGTCAAAACAGCGGACATGGCCAAAAAAAGTCCATCATACGCACGTTTCATTTATAGAGAGGCTGATATGTGGGACATATCAGTGGAACCTTATACAAATGCTGCATCGAGCAACGTAGCCATTTTGAAACAGGGAGGCGCGAGCGAGGAAAAATTTCAGCATGTACATGTTAATTTTAATGAGAGGCTGAAATGGGAGACCCAGCAGCGTAAGCAAACGGCAGATTCGTCGCGCAACGCTATCTAGTTCAGAACAGGTTAGCGCTAGAGAAGAAAAAAATTCCATCGTACCCATAATTCTTCTAATGTGAGGCTGACATAAGGGACCCACTAGCCTGAATAAACGGCTAATGCAGCGAGCAAAGATGTCAAGTTCGGAACACAATGGTGCGACAAAGGGTAAAAAATCCATCATACACACATTTCTTCTAATGAGAGGATGACATGTGGGGCCTAGCAGCGTGATTAAACGGTAGATGCATCGAATCGCGCTATCAAGTTCGGAACAGGGTAGCGTGAGCGAAGGAAAAAATCCATCATACACATGTTTCTTCTAATGAGAGGATGACATGTGGATCTCGGGAGGTTGGTTAAATGGTAGATGCGTCGAGCAGCGCTATCAACTCGGAACAGGGTAGCGCTAGCGAAGGAATAAATTCCATCATACACACGTTTCTTCTAATGAGAGTATGACATGTGAGTCCCAGGAGGTTGATTAGATGGTAGATGCATCGAGCAGCGCTATCAACTTCGGAACAGGGTAGCGCGAGCGAAGGAAAAAAATTCCATCATACACATGATCCTTCTAATGAGAGGATGACATGTGGGACCTAATAGCCTGACTAAACGACAGACGCCTCGAGCAACGTTATTGAGTTCAAATCAGGGAGGCGCGACCGAAAAGTATAGTCCGCTAGAGACACTAGCGTCCGGGACCCACATGCCTCAAAAGACTTCGGTGAGTTAACATCGCGCGAGGAAACAAAAATCTTGCTTCTGCCACGCGCTTTCCGAGCTTCCTCCACGTTTTTAGCAAATCCATCGTAGTAGAGGGCCGCGAAACCGGGAAAAAAAGTTTTCCATCAGCCACGGTCGAGCCGAGAATTTCGTCGCGGAAGACGCGCCTTCTACAACGACCGTCGGGCCAATTCGTTGTGGAAGGAAACTTTTCTTGTAGTGTACACAACCTGCACTTCTTAATTACCCTTGATGAATCCATCAATTTAGTTAATTCTAACTCCATCCATTAACTCCTCTATGTTCACCTTGCATCTACTTCCAGGGCTTGCAGGATTACATATCTCACTATATCAGATGCGATATCAATCCTCTGGGATAGGTATGGTACTACTCTCCATAATATAAGCTTGTTCTTGTCTCATCTTGGTTAAGCTACTATGCCTCCAACTACTCCATACAACTCATGTTATATACTTCATCATACTCTAGCTTGACTTCTCAGAATCAAGCTAGATGATTCAGCTTACTAGGGTTTTGCATAATTTAGTATACTCACAACTCTTCTTTATCAGCTGATCATCTATTCTCAAATTACTTGAGAATAATGACCACCAACTTTTGATCATACAAAGCTTAAGCTTCTATTTATCTGTTCAAGATCTATTATCACTAGGTAGTAGACTTTGTACTAGTCTCTCTAAAGGCTTATCTTGTTAAGAAAACTTACTTTAGGTTTATACCTTCTTGGGTTAACAAGATTATAATTGGATTCTGTACTACTACTAGCTTTCTCGTAGCTTCATAATTACTAGCTTAACTCTTGGGTTTAGATATTTTCTCTAGTTAACTCAGGAGTGAGTTAACTCCTCCAACATCCAATGGTTTGATCACCACTAAAGATCTCATTCCATTGATGATGGCACACCCTACCATGTCTAGTTCCTTCTTATTATTAATTTACTTAAGGTCTTTGGAAGGTCAATATAATAGGTCACTAAGTTCTAGGTCAAGGATTTATTACTCAACCGTGATGATCAATTGACACTAGGACTTGGTTAAATAGGAAGGTCATCTCTTAATATGATATTAAGGGTATGTGTTGGATGATCTTGGCTTGACTTCCCTTTCTACTCTATTTGTGATAAGAGTTAGTGTTTAGAAACTACCATGATTCTCATGGTAGGAATAACTATGGCAAACAAGTATATCAAGGTTTAGTTATGGGTTTCTTTACTTAGATTATATACTTAAGTTGGTATCCAGGGTTTGTTGTAGGTAATACCTTGATATCATTTTTGGAATATTAAGTATTCATCCTTGAGTTGTCGTATGGAATACCATGTAATGGTCTCTAGAAGATCTAGTACTCCTTATTAAGTAGTGTGTTGTGACTTAGTTTTATTACATTTGATCTACCCTTAGATCAAATTATATTACCCAAAGATAAGGTTTTAGCAAAGGTCATATTGAAACTTATCACAGTCAACTTGATGATCTACTTTAGTTCCACCAAGTTAAGAGAAGATTCAATCACTTTGATAAGTTTTATTTGAAAGTGTGAAAATTATCCAGATTTTCTATGCATGAATGCAATGCACACACCACATCTCAACTTATTCCTAAGCTCTAATGCTGGGATGTTACAGACTCTCCCCCTTAAAATAAACTTCATCTCCAAAGTTCTTACTCTGTTATGTTTCAGAATGAGGAGTTGACTTGTATTGATCATGCCATTTCTCAAATTCCATTGTGATCACAATTGGGGACAATTGTGGTATCCCATATCCAGATCTTTTTCCTTGAATCCTATTCATTCTCGACAATATACAACTATCGTTTCTCATTTACCATATAGTTCCTTTTACTATATCACTTTGGGTTTATGTCCTTATGGTCCTATTTAGAATTGGTGGTGGACACATTTCGTCCATTCCAACCCAGTTTACTATTACACTACACCGGTCTATTTTGGAACACTCTCTTTACTCTTAAGGACACTTACGAGTTGTTTCTCCTTTATAACTAGTCTGCTAAAGTTAATCTATTAAATATCCTTCGATATTTCATTCGAACATACCCTAGAGAGTACTCTTATACAGATGACTTCTTATAACCTTATGAGAATAAGGCTTAATCTCATCATGACTCAGTACTTCTTCTCCAACCTTAGTCAGAAAGTTAGACAACAACACTTTAGTGTCTATTGTTTACTCTCCCCCTTAGGGTTTCCTAATGGTCTCTAATCTGCATGTATAATACCCATTAGCTCAATAGTAAGGATATTGATCTCCATCTAGCTTATATCTTACCTATATAAGGTCTCACGAAAGAATCTACGGTACATCCACACAATTGTGGATCTCCAAAATGAATCTTCCGACACTACTTGTCTTGCTTTTATCTTCTTAGACGTTATTTTTCACTGGTAAACTCGATTTCGTGAAACGTATCGAAGGTCGTTTGCTTTTAATTTTATACTTCTTTATTTCTTTCTTAACTTAGGCCAAGTTTTATGCTCTTTAAGTCATACACAGACGGTCTGATTAGCTAAACCTCTGGAATGCCAGCTACGGATACCAACTGTGGATCCTGCTAGGTGTATGGTTTACCCTACGGGTTTTTTACTTCTTACTAGCATTCTCTCTGAGTTGTCATAGCTTGAATACCACCCTTATTCCAAAACTTCTTATTTGCACTGATTCATGATACTTTCATGATCAGGGTATAACTACTTCATTAGCTTCTTAGCAACATCACCTATCTTGAGTGAACTTAAATTCATTCCTTCATGTTGCTCCGCACCTTTTCTGCATTAATATTCCTTCTTATTTCCAGCTCATAGTGAGTTGGGATTGATCCATCCTTCAAAATAGTGTTGATACTCCTTATATCTAGCTTCCTTCTTCATGCAAGTCGTCATCTTAATCTTCGAAACTTGTCACACCCTTACACGCATTCCCTTATCTGTCTAGGTCTATAACATCAAGTAATAACTTGATGATGCAGCATGCATTTGCACATCAAGTCAAACTTCATGCACAAATCTAGTCAATCAAGAAGATCCAAGAAAAACCAAGAAATCCAAATGTGGTACATATAACACACATCATTCTAAGCCCGGAATATAGTAGTTGAGTATAATACCTCTAGAATTTAGGCTTAGCTATGTAGTATATGACACCTCCTAGTATAGGTTTACTTTGTGATACTTAGCACTTAGGGTTAAACTACTCTTTGACTCAACATTTACCCAATTTTCTCAATTGCAATTGCATAATTTGGAGCAAAGTGGTCTCACTTGGGTTCTGACTAACTTCTTACCTTTCTTTCGGGACTACTAAAGACTACCAATTTTCCATTTTATCGTAAACCTATCCTCACAAGATCTCTCAAAACTACTAACAAAATTGTATTCACTACCTTAATCCAAAAATCATCATAATATTATAATACCTATGACTTATATCATAGACCTATGCATTTCTTTACTTACTATTATTACAAGATTATTTGCTGAGTACTTGTCCTAATTAGTGACTTATCATGGTCTCGGAGCTATTCTCCCCATGAACTTGTTAATATTTACCTAGTCATCATGATTAAAGAGATAATCTCACCATGAAGACTCCTCTTCTTAGCTTACTATTAATGATTCTTAATAGAATTCTACTCCACCACATGGAATTCTCAAGTGAATGCCACATGATTTACTTCCAGTTGTATCTATACATACTCTAATAGTCTTCATTATGTAGCCTATCATTACCATCTAATGATAAGATTTTTGCTACCTTACCTGGATCCTATGGATAGACTATACCATTTAAACTACTCCTCAAGATATTCTAACCTCAATCATAATCATCTTCGATACTTTAACTTACTTAAGATATCTTAGTGGTGTTATACCTATTTAGAGCTACACTAAAATAACCTTTCCCTAGAGAATATGGATAACTAATCCTTAAGAAAGATAACGAAAGTATCCAACTTAAGTGTGACAAGATTATCCTCAAGTGGATACCATCACAAGTCTTGGTTTAGATAAGATGGCTCCTATAGTCACTATCCAACCTACAGATCTTCCTAAAAGGGTTTTAATCCTAAGTCAAAGCATATGCTCTGATACCAGCTGCGGTGACCCATCATACCACTACATGATGTAGTACACTATAGTCGTTGACATAACACCAATGAAATACCATTCACTAGTATTACATCCCTCAGAGTGGTACAACAGAAACACAGCTTGTCCAAGACATGACTATAGATTACAACTTGACTCTTTACAAAAGATCCAGAGAACAAAAAAGAGAAGAACCAGAAATAACAACTAAGAACTTATCTAGTTTACTAAGACTAGCATCTGAAGTAATTGGCTTGCAATTGCTACTAATGCAATGCTCTACATAAGTAGGTTTTATGGCTAGAGAATCTATTCCTATCTACTCAGGAGCTTCGTCTTCACTCCGGTTGATGTATATGCTGACTTTGTTGACTTTATTGAAGGACTTGAGTTGTCGATGATGGTTTCTTGAGCACAAGTTGGTGTTGACATCGTCTTCAACGGCTTCAGAATCTAGCAAGGGTTAAGAAGGTACAGTTGAGTATGAGCGTACTCAGCAAGTTCACTAAAAAGGAGTGTATGATGCACTATCTCTACAGCCACGGACCAAAGGTCGTAGGCGATGCAGGTTTTCATAAACATTTCTTCAAATGTTGCTTTTATTCTGAAAACTATGTCCGACAGCCTTCACAGGTTGACCAGAACTTTCATGGAGTTCCTTTCCTGCCATGTTCATAGCTCCTTCTCGGAATAGGGAGTAACATGTCATAGTTCTTACACTCTGCAGAGGTGCGTTACTTTACCCATGAGAGACCAACTCCTTGTATCACAACCGGGCAGCTTATTCCCATCCACAGTTCCTTGATGTGGGGCACAGTAGATGATCCAAGCCAATCACTGCCCCCTTCGCGACCCTGCATGTCCCCTTGGTGTATGCCATGCCCACATCTTGGAATTACGACAATGGTTGGTACAGACCATTCAGATGAATGAACTATCGTGGGACATTGAGGGTTCCCACCCATATGCTGCATATCCTCTACGAATTACCAATTAATGCATGCTACGAGGACAACAGCCATGACCTGCGCATCCAGAAACATGCGAGAGGAAGAAGATACAGCTGACTTCCCCATCCCATTCCAAATCTCATGGTTAATGCGTAATATATGGCGCTCGAATCACTAGTGACATTGGTTGCTAAGTCCTAGATATTATGTTCCTTTACCACTAGAACTATATTAATAGATTATTACCATATGGTAAATAATCCATAATCATATTATTATGAAAATAGTGTTTTCTGACCTTTTTGAAATGCAGGTGATGACAACATTTGAGTTACAGGCGTTTGATATAAAATAATCAAAGGACATGAGCAAGTGTGAATTTGCCTTTTGTGATTGCAGATTATGCACTCACGGTCTTCAAGACAATAGAAGATCCAAATTCTATGAATAGCATCATTGGTCCGGTAAGGACTAATGTTTCAAGAAGAAAGATGCAATTATGCATAAGTAATGTAATGCAATTTGATGAACACGAATCCCTGGACTAATTGTATTTGATCTAGGGTTTGGAGTTTGTGAGGAGTGATACATTGCCAACGTATCCATAATTTTTGATGTTCCATGCTTGGTTTTATCTACTTTCTTATGTTGTGTCCACACTTTGGAGTACTTTCTATACACTTTCTTGGACTAACCTATTAACAAGATGCCATAGTGCTAGCTGCCTATTTTCTGCTGTTTTTGGTTCCAAGAAAGTCATAAAATGAATATTCTCGGAATTGGACGGGACAAAAGCCAAAGTCAATTTTGCACTGAGGGGGACACGGAGCCAGAATACGAGACGGAGAGGGGCTAGGGGCCGACCACACCACCTGGCCGCGCGGCCAGGCCTGGCCCGCGCCATGGGGTGGTCTGGCCACCTAGGGCACCCCATCGGCCTCCCCTTTCGCCTATAAGATGCCTCCGATACAGAAACCCTAAGTACCCGATCAAAATTCCACGAAAGACTCTGTAGCCGCCGTCATATCCATCCCTAGATTGGGAGGGATCTAAATCTCTCCTCGGCACCCTGCCGGAAGGGAGCATTCACCCTGGAGGCCTTCTTCATCACCATGCAAGCCTCAAGTGTGATGCGGGAGTAGTTCATCCTTGGACTACGGGTCCATGTAGTAGCTAGATGGCTGGTTCTTATCCTTTGTGCTAGCATGTTTAGATCTTGTGAGCTCCGTTCATGATCAAGATCATCTATTTGTAATCCTACATGTTGTGTTTGTGGGGATCCGATGGATATTGAGATGCTATTTCAGTTTGATTATTGATTCTATCATGTCTTTGTTATTTGTGATCTTGCAAGCTTTCCGCTGTTAGTAGCTGTATTTGCCAAGTAGATGTTAGCAACTCCAAGAGTTAGTATTTATGCTCGATAGTGGGTTCATGCCTCTAGAATCTGGGGAAGTGACAGAAATATCTAAGGTACTAGATGTGATGTTGCTACTAGGGAGAAAACAACAATCCTTTGTTCATAGAACAATCGTATTGTTTACTTTACACGCAATGCGTAATGCAATTATATTTTGCTTGCAACTTAATACTGGGGGGTTCAGATGATAACCTGAAGGTGGATTATTAGTCATAGATGTAGTTGGATTACAGTCTAAGTATAATGTTGTAATGCCCAATCAAATCTCAAAGGAGTCAAGATGATTAGTATATGCATGTATGCTTTCTTGATGTTTGTCAATTGCCCCGGTGTAATTTGTTCACCCAACATGTTATCTATCTTAAGGAGAGCCACCACTAGTGAACTATGGACCCCGGTCCTTTCTTTTATCATCAATCTACAACTATTTACTGCTTTCTGTTTACTTTCTACAAGCAATTACTTTCTTCCACACAATATGTTTAATCATTTGTTTTCAGCAAAACCGGTGAGATTAACAACCTCACTGTAAGTTGGGGGCAAATTTATGTGGTTGTGTTGTGCAGGTTTCCCCGTTGCTGCTGGCACCGGTAGTGCGCCCTGCCAAAGTCTAGCTAGCAACACATTGGAGGTCTTTTTGTGCTCCTACTGGTTCGATAACCTTGGTTTCATAACTGAGGGAAACTTACTACTGTGCTCATCATACCTTCCTCTTGGGGTTCCCCAACGAGCTCGTTATTACACGAGTCAGCAAGTACTTTTCAGGCGCCGTTGCCGGGGAGTCAAGGACATCTTAAGAAGGGGAGCCCCTCATAACCAATCTCTTTACTTTGTTGTTTTTGTTTTGCGTAGTTTATTTCTGCTTTGTTTGCTTGTTTCTTTATCAAAAACACACAAAAAATAGTTGTACTAGTTTGCTTTCGTTATTAAAATAACAAAAAAATGACTACTCTTGAAAACACAAAGTTGTGTGACTTCACTAGCACCAACAACAATGATTTCATGTGCACACCTATTGCTCCACCTGTTCCTGAAGCTACTTTCTTTGAAATAAAATCTGCTTTACTCAATCTTGTTATGGGAGAACAATTTTCTGGTATTAGTAATGAAGATGCTGCTTCTCATCTAAATAACTTTGTTGAACTTTGTGAGATGCAAAAGCATAGGGATATAGATGGAGATATTATTAAGCTTAAATTATTTCCTTTCTCTTTGAGAGGAAAAGCTAAAGAATGGTTGCAATCCCTAACTAGGAATAGTATTGATTCTTAGACTAAATGCAAAGATGCTTTCATTGGAAAATACTATCCTCCTGCTAAGATTATATCTATGAGAAGTGAAATAATGAAGTTTAAACAATATGATAATGAACATGTTGCTCAAGCTTGGGAAAGAATGAAATCTTTGGTAAAGAATTGTCCCACTCATGGACTGACTGCTTGGATGATTATCCAAACCTTTTATGCATGATTGAACTATTCTTCATGAAACCTATTGGATTCTGCTGCTGGAGGTAACTTTATGACCATTACTTTGGGTGCTGTAACAAAGCTTCTGGATAATATGATGGTTAACTATTTTGATACATACTGAGAGAGCTCCACAAGGTAAGAAGGTAAATTCTATTGAATAAACCTCCTCCTTGAGTGATAAAATTGATGTTATTATGTCTATGCTTGTGAATGGGAAGGCTCATATTGATTCAAATCATGTTCCCTTAGCCTCTTTGGTTTCTCAAGAAAAGCAAGTTGATGTGAACTTTATAAGAAATAACTATTTCAGCAACAATGCCTACATGAATAATTTTGGTAATAATAACTATAGGCCATATCCTCCCAATAATGGTAGTGCTTATGGAAATTCCTACAACAATAATAGGAGTGCTCCCTCTGAACTCGAAGTTATGCTTAAAGATTTTATTAGTAAACAAACTACTTTCAATGAAACTATTGAGGAAAAACTCTCTAATGCTGAAAGAAATATAGCATCATTGGCTAAAGCTCAGTCTTCTTTGAATAAAATGGCTGCTAAACCTGAAACTATTGATAATCCCTTTGCTTCTACTAATGCCATACAAGTTAGAATTGATGAAAATGTTAGACTATTAGCTAAATTGCATGCTAAGTGGGAAAGAGAAGATGAAATTGCTAGAAACATTAGTGTTACTACTATCACTACCACTAGAGTTGAAGCTAGTAATAGCTCTACTACTTTTGATGATAATTATTATTTTGATATTGATGGTTGCAATATCTCTAAAGTAATTAAGTTCCTACAGAATCTTGCTAAAAGTCCTAATGCTAGTGTTATGAATATGGCCTTTACAAAACACATTACTGATGCTCTCATAAAAATTAAAGAAGAAAAGATGAAACATAAAGCTTCTATTCCTATGAAACGAGAAGATGGTTGGGAACCCATCAGTAATATGAAAGTGAATGATTTTGATTTCAAAGCTTTATGTGATCTTGATAGTAGTGTTTCTATTATGCCTAGAAGGATTTACGATATTCTTGATTTGCCACCATCGGAAGATTGTTATTTGAATGTCCCACTTGATGACAATGCTAAAAAGAAACTCATGGGGAGTATTAATGATGTTCTTATTATGGTTAACAATACCTATGTCCCCGTTGATTTCTATGTTTTGGATGTTGAATGCAATGCTTCTTGTCCTATTACTTTGGGAAGACCTTTTCTTAGAGCTGTTGGTGCCATTATTGATATGAAAGAAGGCACCATTAAATATCAACTCACACTCAAGAAAGGTACAGAACACTTCCCTAAGAAGAGAGAGAATATTTCTTTTGCCTCTCCTATGAAAACAAAATTTGCTCTTAATGCTTCTTCATTTGAGAACACTTGATTCTTTTTCTTGCTTCTTATGCCTAACTTAAAGGCATTAAAGAAAATTACTTATTGGGAGATAACCCAAAAAATATAGATGAGTCTTGGAAGTTATTACCTCTGTAATAACCGCGCCTTATCTTTTTTATTTGCTTTTTGTGCCAAGAGTAACCTCTAATAAGAGAGAAATAATGATTGGGAAAGTTGTTGTCCCGAAACAGATTTTTGTGCTTCACAGTAAAAATTCGTGTAAAATCTATGTATGTCGTTTTGAGGCGTGAATTTTGTGCTTCTGCCCCAGGTTGTTATCTAACATTTTTTAGTTCAACACTTTTTTATTTGAGCAACAAAAGGTCTTCAAAAAAATTGGATTTATCTGCTGGTCTGTTTTGATAGATTTCTGCCATTATTTGCATTTGCTTCTTGTTGGTTCCTTTTTGAGTTCTTTTGGGGAATTGAGCTTTTTGAGGGAAGTGATACAGTAGCTTGTGTCTTAATGGAAGTTTTATTGGTGTTCAAACTTAACCTAAAGACTTATTATCTTGAGTGCACTAATGTTGCTAATAAAGATGTCTGAAGTTTTGTATGAAGGAAAATATTTAGGTGTATGGAGAGAATGATGTAATGAGATGAAGAATGGACTAAAGCTCAAGCTTGGGGATGCCACCCCGTGTCATCCCAAGAAATATTCAAGAGGTACAAGCATCAAAGCTTGGGGATGCCCAAGGCATCCCCTTCTTCATCAATAAAAATCCCAGGTTTCTTCCGAACACTTCATTTTTTTTGTTTCATGCACAATTGTGTTGTTCTTGGAGCGTCTTCTTTTCCATTTTTGTTTTCATTTTCATTTGCTTGGTTTTATTAGTTTGCTTCAATAAATTGGTTGGACCCCCTCTTTCATGCATTGGTTTTCAAATATTTTGGTTTGGATTGGAAAAGAGTAGGAAAAGTTCATGCTTAAGTGGTAAAAGGAGCTTGTTTTTGACTGTGGCCTATGATTTGTCATGCCATGCTCGATATTTTTTTGGCTTTATGCTTAGTGATCTTTGCTGTAGCATGACATGTTATAAACAATTTAGATTGCTTAATATGCCCTGGAAGAATCATGCGTTGTTTTAGCACATTAAAGCATAGTATTATGGTATTCTCATTTGATGCTTTATTTGGGTTGACTTGGCGCATGCTCACAACATGTTGCGACTATCCCAAGTAACCATAAGCCTTTATGATTCTTTAGTTTTCGACTTGTAATATCACTTTATGCTTTTGATTAATGATGTTTTGTCACTCTGCATGATAATGGCCATTATTTCTCTCTTAGTTGGTCACTCCCAGTCTTTTGCTAGCCTCCATAACCAAGTATGAGTTCCACTCATGCATCCAACTCCTAAAACCAAGTTATTCCAAAGAGTCCACCATATCTACCTATTAGCATTTGTTATTCCAAGTATATTCATGTTTTTATCTACCTTCCGAATTAAACTTGTTATGAGAAAACTAGTGATTAAAGCTCTCACAAACTTGATGGCACACTTTACTTTTCTTGCCCTTAATATACTTGAACCATTATGTCGTCTATGTTGTATATGCTTGCACTTACATGTTGGGGATTAGCAGAACCATGCTTTCATGGGGAACGCTTTCAACATTGCACTTGTACGTTGTACCTAGTTGATATCATGCTCTTTTGTCTATGGATGTCGTTGGTGTTAAATGAAAGGGGAATTTGTAAGTCCATGGAGTTATGTATGTGTGTTAGAGAAATGCCTAGGTCGCCGGTCTAATCCATGATGTCATGGTGGAAACCTGCAGCATAACCGTAATGAGCTGTCTATGAAGCATTCTTCTTATAAAAAAAGAGTTAGATATTGAGAAAAAAAAGAAAATAAAAGATATGAGAAAAGAGGAAAGAGAGAAAAAAACACCATTTTCCCATGGTAAATAAGAAGATTGCTGAGATGCTCGTTGTCTGCTTGCCTTGTCATTTTGATATGGGCATTCTTTCGTATCATCGGGCTAGGGGTACCCTGTTGGCGGTTCTCTATGATACACATGTACTTACTATGACAAGAACTTACCAGTAACTAAACTTGAGTAGCATGAGGAGCGGCCCTCGTATTCAAGGGGCATGATATTTCCAACTTATACTTTGTCAAGCATATACTCCATAGTTTGTTCACTTTAACCTTAATCACTTCAAGATGCTTATGATAGGGGCAATGAGAACTGAAAGCTAATAAGTACCATAATTTTTGGAAGCTCTTTATGAAACTTGAATCCCTGCTTCCATCTATGAAGGGCTTTTCTTCTACTTTTATATTGAGTCTCCACTTTCTATCTTTATGCACCTATTTTGAGAGCATAGTGGCCATTCTTAGTTCTATGTGCATTGTCCCAAGACTTGTTGATTGATGCATAATTTTGATATTGCTTGTTTTTAAACTATTTGTATCTTGTCACTCTTATGAACTTTGAAGGTGTCCTATGCATCTATGTTTGCTACTGTATGAGGGACAAGCTGAATGCCACTATGGTATGTTTTCTTTATCTGAAACAAACAAACGTCTTGTAAAGCATTGTTATTCATGAATCTTTTGTTTGTGTCTTTTCATGTTGCAACATAGTTGTTATGTCTTATTGTTAGAACTTTATCTTTCATGCTATGTTGAAGTACTATGATCCCAGTTATCAATGTTTTGAAAATACTTTGATCAAGTTTATGATGGTGCATGTCACCTCAAAAATTATTCTTTCTTTTTATCACTTACATACTCGAGGACGAGCAGGAGTTAAGCTTGGGGATGTTGATACGCTGCCAACGTATCCATAATTTTTGATGTTACATGCTTGGTTTTATCTACTTTCTTATGTTTTGTCCACACTTTGGAGTACTTTCTATACAATTTCTTGGACTAACCTATTAACAAGATGCCACAGTGCCAGCTGCCTGTTTTCTGCTATTTTTGGTTCCAGGAAAGTCAGAAAATGAATATTCTCGGAATTGGATGGGACAAAAGCCAAATTCAGTTTTTAACCGAGGGGGACACGGAGCCAGAATACAAGACGGAGGGGGCCAGGGGCCGACCACACCACCTGGCTGCGCAGCTAGACCTGACCCGCACCAGGGGGTGGTCTGGCTGCCTAGGGCACCCCCTCGACCTCCCCTTTCGCCTATAAGATGCCTCTAATACAGAAACCCTAAGTACCTGATCAAAATTCCACGAAAGAGTCTGTAGCCGCCGTCATATCCATCCTAGATCAGGAGGGATCTGAAGCTCTTCCCGGCACCCTACCGGAGGGGAGAATTCACCCTGGAGGCCTTCTTCATCACCATGCAAGCCTCAAGTGTGATACGTGAGTAGTTCATCCTTGGACTACGGGTCCATGTAGTAGCTAGATTGCTGGTTCTTCTCCTGTGTGCTATCATGTTTAGATCTTGTGAGATCCGTTCATGATCAAGCTCATCTATTTTTAATCCTACATGTTGTGTTTGCGGGGATCTGATGGATATTGAGATGCTATTTCAGATTGATTATTGATTCTATCATGTCTTTGTTATTTGTGATCTTGCAGGCTTTCCGTTGTTAGTAGCTATCTTGGCCAAGTAGATGCTAGCAACTCCAAGAGTTAGTATTTATGCTCGATAGTGGGTTCATGCCTCTAGTAATCTGGGGAAGTATCAGAAATCTCTAAGGTACTAGATCTGCTGTTGCTACTAGGGAGAAAACAACAATCCTTTGTTCATACAACAATCATATTGTTTACTTTACACGCAATGCGTAATGCAATAATCTGTTGCTTGCAACTTAATACTAGAGGGGGTTTGGATGATAACCTGAAGGTGGATTATTAGTCATAGATGCAGTTGGATTACGGTCTATGTATAATGTTCTAATGCCCAATCAAATCTCAAAGGAGTCAAGATGATTATTATATGCATGTATTGCTTTCTCGATGTTTGTCAATTGCCCCGCTGTAATTTGTTCACCCAACATGTTATCTATCTTAAGGAGAGCCACCACTAGTGAACTATGGACCCCAGTCCTTTCTTTTATCATCAATCTCCAAACTGTTTACTGCTTTGTGTTTACTTTCTGCAAACTTTTACTTCTTTCCATTCGATACGTTTAATCCTTTGTTTTCCGCAAAACACGGTGAGATTGACAACCTCATCGCAAGTTGGGGACAAAGTTTTGTGGTTGTGTTGTGCAGGTCTCCATGTTGCTACTAGGACCGGTAGTGCGCCCTGCCAAGGCTCAGCTAGCAACACCTTTGGGGTGTTTCCTTGCTCCTACTGGTTGGATTAAACATTGGTTTCATAACTGAGGGAAACTTGCTGCTGTGCTCATCATACCTTCCTCTTGGGGTTCCCAACGAGCTCTACATCAACACCGCACCAGCATTTTCCTGGCGCCATTACAGACCCATCAAGCATTTTTCTGGTGCCGTTGCCAGGGAGTCAAGGACATCTTCACAAGGGGAGTCCCTCATAACCAATCTCTTTACTTTGTTGTTTTTGTTTTGCTTAGTTTGTTTTGCTTTGTTTGCTTGTTTCTTTATCAAAAACACAAAAAAATTAGTTTTACTAGTTTGCTTTCTTATTTTAAAAACACAAAAAAAATAGTTCCCATCCTAAGTTGCCATTATGTCTAGCCTTGCTCCAGTCACTATGTCACCCGAGGAAATGATTTTCACTTTTAAACAAGGAATTGAGGAAAGTTTTAAGGAAGCTTGGTCTAAAATCTCTGATCTACATGAAAAAACTGAGCCTAAAATGACTCAAAGCTTGTTTCTTAGAAGTTTTTACCTTGGAATTGCTCTTTGCTATAAATATGCTTTAGATGCTGTTGTTGGAGGAGATTTCCTCCAATGTAATGAGGATGATGCTATAAATACTATAAAGAAATTGATCCTCACTTACAACTTGCCTAGCCAAACTGATATTTCTTTCGCGAAAATATTTGCTAGATTGAACACTCTTGAGACTGGCACTCCTAGCTTAAAAGATTGATATAATACGCTTAGGGAGCATCACAATTATGTTCCAATAAATTATGAACCATCAAAGTGGCTCCCTACAGTAAAGATTGAGATAAACACTGAAACTTTTCAAGCTCGCTGTGATATCATGTCTGAATTTTGTCTTATGCCCAAAGATATTTATGAATCTCTGAATACTTGGGGGCTTATTGAAGGAGGAAAAGAAATATCTCTTGCTAATAATGCTATCATATTACCTATTGGAATAGCTGAAGGAGTGTTTACAAAGATCCTTGGGAAAATGATTTCTACTGATTATCTTGTTATTGAATGTGCAGGAAAAGGACAAATTACACTTGGAAGGTCCCTATTAAAACTCCTTGTAGCAATAATAGATGTTGGAAAGGGGACCATGCACCTTTCCTCTCCACCAAACAATCATATTTTCCCCAAGGTTAAGAATAAAAGTAAGAGAGGTAAGGGAAAGAAATTTGGTTTTAATGCTTCTTAGAACACTTGATCCTTTTTCTTGCTTCTTATGCCTAACTTAAAGGCGTTAAAGAAAAGTACTTATTGGGAGATAACCCAAAAGTTTTAGATGAGTCTAGGAAGTTATTACCTCAGTAATAACCGCTCCTTATCCTTTTTATTTGCTTTTTGTGCCAAGAGTAACCTCTAATGAGAGAGAAGTAATGATTGGGAAAGTTGCTGTCTCGAAACAGATTTATGTGCTTCACCGTAAAAATTCGTATAAAATTTCTGAACGTCTTTTTGAAGCGTGAATTTTTGTGCTTCTGCCCCAGTTTATTATCTAACTTTCGTTAGTTCAACTCTTGTTGATTTGATCAACAGAAGGTCTTCGCAAAAATTCATCTTTATCTGCTGGTCTGTTTTGACAGATTTCTGCCATTTTCTGCATTTGCTTCTTGTTGGTTCCTTTTTGAGTTCTTAAGGGAATTGAGATTTTTGAGGGAAGTACTACAGTAGCTAGTGTTCTAATGGAAGTTTATTTTATGTCGGAACTGAACCTTAAGACTTATTTATCTTGTGTGCACTAATGTTGCTAATAAAGATTGTGTGAAGTTTTGTATAAAGGAAAAATTTCAGGTGTATGGAAGGAATGAGTAATTAGATGAAGGATGGACTAAAGCTCAAGTTTGGGGATGCCACGCGTGTCACCCCAAGAAATATCCAAGAAGTACAAGCGTCAAAGCTTGGGGATGCCCAAGGCATCCCCTTCATCAATAAAAATCCCAGGGTTCTTCCAAACGCTTCATTTTTATTGTTTCATGCACAGTTGTGTTGTTCTTGGAGCGTCTTCTTTTTCGTTTTTGTTTTGGTTTTTCGTTTGATTTTGTTTGCTTAGTTTCTGAATAAATTGGTTGGACCCCCTCTTTCATACTTTGGTTTGAAAATAGTTTGGTTTGGTTTGGAAAAGAGTAGGAAAGTTCATACTTATGTGGTAAAAAGAGCTCGTTTTTGACTGTGGCCTTTGCTTTGTCATGCCATGCTTGACATTGTTTTGGCTTTATTCTTAGTATTCTTTGTTGTATCATAAATTGTTATAAACAATTGAGATTTCTTAATGTGCCTTGGATGAATCATGCATTGTTTTAGCATATTAAAGCATAGTATAGTGGTATTTTCTTTTGATGCTTTATTTGGGTTGACTTGGCGCATGCTCACGCCATATTATGACTATCTCAAGTCACCATAGCCTTTATGATCCTTTAGTTTTCAACTTGTAGTATCACTTTATGCTTTGATCAATGATGTTTTGTCGCTCTGCATGATTATGGCCATTATTGCTCTCTTAGTTTGTCTCTCCCAGTCTTTTGCTAGCCTCCACAACCAAGTATGAGTTCCACTCATGCATCCAACTCCCTAAACCAAGTTATTCCAAAGAGTCCACCATACCTACCTACTAGTTTATGCTATTCCAATTATATTCATGCTTTTGTTTACCTTCCGAATTAAACTTGCTATGAGAAAACTAGTGATTAAATCTCTCACGAACATGATGGCACACTTTACTTTTCTTGCCCTTAATAAACTTGAACCATTGTGTCGTCTATGTTGTATATGCTTGCACTTATTTGTTGGGAATTAGCAGAACCATGCTGTCATGGGGAACGCTTTCAACATTGCACTTGGTGCTTGTACCTAGTTGATATCATGCTCTTTTGTATATGGATGTCGTCGGTGTGAAATGAAAGGGGAGCTTGTAAGCCATGGAGTTATGTATATTTGTTAGAGAAACGCCTGGGCCGCTAGTCTAATCCATGCTGACATGGTGGAAACCTGCAGCGTAACCATAATGAGCTGTCTATGAAGCATTCTTCTTATAAAAAAAAGAGTCCTATATTGAGAAAAAAGAGAAAAGAAAAAAGAGATATTATGAAAAGAGGAAAGAGAGAAAAAAGCACCATATTCCCATGGTAAATAAGAAGAATGCTGAGATGCTCGTTGTCTGCTTGCCTTGTCATTTTGATATGGGGATTCTTATGTATCATCGGGCAAGGGGTACCCCGTTGGCAGTTCTCTATGATACACATATACTTATGATGACAAGAACTTACCGGTGACTAAACTTGAGTAGCATAAGGAGCGGCCCTCGTATACAAGGGACATGAGATTTCTCACTTATACTTCGTCAAGCATGTACACCATAGTTTGTTCACTTTAACCTTAATCACCTTCAAGATGCTTATGATAGGGGCAATGAGAGCTGAAAGCTATAAGTACTATAACTTTTGGAAGCTCTTTATGATACTTGAATCCCTACTTCCCTTTATAAAGGCCTTTCTTCCACCATTATATTGAGTCTCCACCTTCTACCTTTATGCACCTACTTTGAGAGCATAGTGGCCATTCTTAGTTCTATGTGCATTGTCCCAAGACTAGTTGATTGATGCATACTTTGATATTGCTTGTTTTAAACTATTTGTATCTAGTCACTTTTATGAACTTTGAAGGTGTCCTATGCATTTATATTTGCTACTCTATTGAGGGACAAGATGAATACTATTATGCTATTTTTTATTTATGTGAAACAAACAAACGTCTTGCAAAGGATTGTTATTCATGAATCTTTTGTTTGTGCCTTTTCATGTTGCATCATAGTCTCTTTGTCTTATTGCTAGAACTTTGTCTTTCATGTTATGATTGAAGTACTTTGATCCTAGCTTTGAATGTTTTACAAATACTTTGATCAAGTCTTTGATGGTGCATGTCACCTCAAAAATTATTCTTTTTTTATCACTTACCTACTCGAGGACGAGCATGAGTTAAGCTTGGGGATGTTGATACATTGCAAATGTATCTATAATTTTTGATGTTCCATGCTTAGTTTTATCCACTTTCTTGTGTTTTGTCCACACTTTGGAGTACTTTTCATATGATATCTTGGACTAACCAATTAACAAGAGCCACAGTGCCAGCTGCCTGTTTTCTGCTGTTTTTGGTTCCAGGAAAGTCAGAAAATGAATATTCTCGGAATTGGACGGGACGAAAGCCAAAGTGCCTATTTTTTGGAAGTCATCAGATGCCAGAATACGAGACGGAGAAGGGCCAGAGGGCGGCCACACCACCTGGCCACGCGGCTAGGCTTGGCCCACGGTAGGGGGTGGTGTGGCCAGCCCAAGCACCCCCTCGGCCTCTCCTTCCGCCTATATATTGCCCTCGGGAGAAAAACCCTAAGTGCCCGATCAAAAATCCATGAAAGAGTCTGTAGCCGCCGTCATCTCCATCCCTAGAATGGGAGGGATCTGAAGCTCTTCCCGGCACCCTGCCGGAGAGGGGAATTCACCCTGGAGGCCTTCTTCATCACCATGCAAGCCTCCGGTGTGATGTGTGAGTAGTTCATCCTTGGACTACGGATCCATGTAGTAGCTAGATGGCTGGTTCTCCTCCTTTGTGCTTTCATGTTTAGATCTTGTGAGCTCCATTCATGATCAAGATCATCTATTTGTAATCATACATGTTGTGTTTGCGGGGATCCTATGGATATTGAGATGCTATTTTATATTGATTATTGATTCTATCATGTCTTTGTTATTTGTGATCTTGCATTCTTTCTGTTGTTAGTAGCTATCTTGGCCAAGTAGATGCTAGCAACTCCAAGAGTTAATATTTATGCTCGATAGTGGGTTTATGCCTCTGGTAATCTGGGGAAGTGATAGAAATATCTAAGGTACTAGATGTGCTGTTGCTACTAGGGAGAAAACAACAATCCTTTGTTCGTAGAACAATCGTATTGATTATTTTACACGCAGTTCGTCAAGAAATAATCTGTTGCTTACAACTTAATACTGGAGGGGGTTCGGATGATAACCTAAAGGTGGATTATTAATCATAGATGCAGTTGGATGGCGGTCTATGTATAATGTTGTATTGCCCAATCAAGTCTCAAAGGAGTCAAGATGATTAGTATATGCATGTATTGCTTTCTCGATGTTTGTCAATTGCCCCGATGTAATTTGTTCACCCAGCATGTTATCAATCTTAAGGAGAGCCACCTCTGGTGAACTATGGATCCCGGTCCTTGTCTTTTACATACAATCTACAAACTGTTTATTGCTTTGTGCTTACTTTCTGCAAACTTTTACTTCTTTCCATTCGATACGTTTAATCCTTTGTTTTCCGCAAACCACGGTGAGATTGACAACCTCATCGCAAGTTGGGGACAAAGTTCTGTGGTTGTGTTGTGTAGGTCTCCATGTTGCTACCTGCACCGGTAGTGCGCCCTGCCAAGGCTCAGCTAGCAACACCTTTGGGGTGTTTCCTTGCTCCTACTGGTTTGATTAAACCTTGGTTTCATAACTGAGGGAAACTTGCTGCTATGCTCATCACACCTTCCTCTTGGGGTTCCCAACGAGCTCTACATCAACACCGCACCAGCATTTTCCTGGCGCCATTACAGAGCCATCAACGCGACGGACCTAGTAGTGGTGATGCCGCCCACTTTTGGTCACCAAAACCACTTCCCCGGAGAGCAACTACAACGGTGCTTAGAGGTTCATGGGAGTAGAGTGATACAGGAAGCAAATGAAGTAATAGAGGGTAGTGGGAGTCTCGGAAGCTCACCCTGGTGGCGACCGTGAGGCACGGGGAGGACCGGCGACGGTGAATTGTCGGCGATGGCTGCGGTGACCAGCGGGTTGTTGATCTCGATTCCGAATGATTCAGGGCGCGCCTGCTCATGGGCTTGGTCGGAGATGAACAAGGACAGTGAGGCGCTCCCAATGGTGGTCTCAGCGGAACCTAGGGCGACCGGAGACGGCGAGGACGACGATCCTCGATGAGCTAGGGTTTGCTCCTCTGAGCGGAATAGAGAAGAAAAGATTAGAGGTCAGAGAGAGTGAGAGGATGATGATGGGCAGGGGCATCGTGGTGGCCTTCTTATCCCCTCTAGGCGTCGGTGCCGACTATCACGGTGCGTGGCTGACGTTAATGACGACATCGGGCAGCGGCGAGGTCCTCCAGCGAGCTGCATGTGTGCATGGGGGGTGACGACGATGGCATTTTGCAGGTTACCCCCTGGCCAAATTTCTGTCTCAACCCGCGGTCCACCCTCTCGACCCACCTGTCAGTGAGAGAGCTAGAGATGATCTAGGATGTTGTTGGGCTTTTGCTGGGCCATGGCTAAGTGAGTGAAACGTAACTGCTACTACTCGCGGCCGACACATAGAACATGGGACATGGTGGACTCGTCCGGCTGGCAGACTCTTTCTTTCCCTGTTCTATTTCTATTTTTATTTCTGTTTTTCACAATTTCATTTCAATATATGATTTCTACAAGGGTTTGAATATCTAGAAACTTTGTGACACATTTCGAAGGGTTTAGAGATTCATTCTATTAAACCTCTTTCAATTTTTCTTTATATTTTAGAAATTCATGAGTGTATGAAAGGTTATTTTAAAGAAAAGTTATTAATAGGAATTAGGGTTTTAGAGATTTACATCCTATAGGAAAATCTTATAGAAATGATTTGTATTTCCACTTAATGGATGTAATGGTAGTGGTTTAAGATGGCTAATGAGGTATATATAATTCTATTCAAGCTTAGTCTCATATAAGGATTAATGTATAAAGCTTATAATGAATTAAATCTTAGAGTTCATAATTTTGTGGTTTAAATTTTAGGGTTATTTAAAGTTGGCAATTTCTTTTTTTCCAATTCCATTACATTTTCTTCATAACCATTCTACTCTTTTTCAAAGTAGGCATGGGTCACTCCTTGAACTAGTTTCTCATTACTTCCTTAAGTGTGGTTAATGTTTTAACAGAAGTTTACTATATAGTGGTGAATAACCACTGTCATTCATGTGGCACGAGTGATCTCAATTCCCATCAACATCTACTTAGGGTTTTTTAATACCACATTCACTATGGACCCTAGAGGATACACTGCCCTCAAGTTTACCAGTGAATGTGGCTACGGATCAAGGTTTAAGGATTGATCCTGAATTTATAATCCTGAATGATAACTCAACTTAGAGTGAGCTATAAAGATTACTTCTTAATGTGGTCTTGATGGTTCATGGGTCTAGGTTTCTATGAAGGTTTAAGACAATAAGGTGGACAAGGCTTCCATCTATAAACACTCATCTGGTTTTCTAATTATCTCTTGGAAGCTTTAATTGTCCAAGAGGTATTGTTCAATGGTTACCTAGGAATAGGAAATGGTTCCACTACTAACTTAATTCTGGGGTTTTGGACAAAGATGTAGATAGGGTTCTGTTCATGGCTTGTAATACCTTGTTTAAAGGTTTCTCAAGAATTCATATCCTCACACTTCACTAAGCTTGGATCATAGTTAAGGAATTCCTTTCCTAAATATACTCTATAAATCTCTCTTATCTTATTCACAAAGATCACGTCTTCCTAGATAAGTCAATCATCTGACTCCACCATATCCATCATCATATAATGACATGGTCATGCCACTTCAACATTACTCCTTCATTCTTCTCCTAGTATATATGACTTCCATTACTAAAGTACCCTTAAGGAAGTCATTCATCTAATTAATTCTAACTTCATTAATAAATTCTTGTAACATTATTCCTTTACTACACAACCTGCACTTCTTAATTACCCTTGATGAATCCATCAATTTAGTTAATTCTAACTCCATCCATTAACTCCTCTATGTTCACCTTACATCTACTTCCAGGGCTTGCAGGATTACAATTCTCACTATATCACATGTGATATCAATCCTCTAGGATAGGTATGGTACTACTCTACATAATACAAGTTTTTTCTTGTATCAGCTTGGTTAAGCTACTATGCCTCCAACTACTCCATACAACTCGTGTTATATACTTCATCATACTCTAGATTGACTTCTCAGAATCAAGCTCGATGATTCAGCTTACTAGGGTTTTGCCTAATTTAGTATACTCACAACTCTTCTTTATCAGCTGATCATCTATTCTAAAATCACTTGAGAATAATGACCACCATCCTTTGAACTTACAAATCTTAAGCTTCTATTTATCTGATCAAGATCTATTATGACTAGGTAGTAGACTTTGTACTAGTCTCTCTATAGGATTATCTTGTTAAGAAAACTTACTTTAGGTTTATACCTTCTTGGATTAACAAGATTATCATTGGATTCTCTACTAGTACTAGATTTCTCATAGCTTCATAATTACTAGCTTAACTCTTGGGTTTAGATATTTTCTCTAGTTAACTCAAGAGTGAGTTAACTCCTCCAACATCAAATGGTTTGATCACCACTAAAGATCTCGTTCCATTGATGATGGCACACTCTACCATATCTAGTTCCTTCTTCTTATTAATTTACTTAAGGTCTTTGTAAGGTCAATATAATAGGTCACTAAGTTCTAGGTCAAGGATTTATTACTCAACAGTGATGATCAATTGACATAAGGACTTGGTTAAATAGGAAGGTCATCTCTTAATATGATATTAAGGGTATGTGTTGCATGATATTGGCTTGACTTCCCTTTCTACTCTATTTGTGATAAGAGTTAGTGTTTAGAATCTACCATGATTCTCATGGTAGGAATAACTATGGCAAGCAAGTATATCAAGGTTTAGTTATGGGTTTCTTTACTTAAGTTATATACTTAACTTGGTATTCAGGGTTTGTTGTAGGTAATACCTTGATATCATTTTTGGAATATTAAGTATTCATCCTTGAGTTGTCGTATGGAATACCATGTAATGATCTCTAGAAGATATAGTACTCCTTATTAAGTAGTGTGTTGTGACTTAGTTTTATTACATTTGATCTACCCTTAGATCAAATTATATTACCCAAAGATAAGGTTTTAGCAAAGGTCATATTGAAACTTATCGCGGTCAACTTGATGATCTACTTTAGTTCCACCAAGTTAAGAGAAGCTTCAATCACTTTGACAAGTTTTATTTGAAAGCGTGAAAATTATCCTGATTTTCTATGCATGAATGCAATGCACACACCACATCTCAGCTTATTTCTAAGCTCTAATGCTGGGATGTTACACCATCTCTCTCAGTTTCCTCATACAGATCACGATGATGGATAGAGGAAAAACTGACAGGATCCATTGCCTTATAGTTGACCCTTGGTGCCTTACCCTTCCTCTTTGCGACACCCCTTCTAGCCTTCTCCTTCCTTGCTTGTTTAGCCATCTGGTCAGCCTCTCTTTTCTGCTTGCGTAGTTCAACCTCGTCAATCAAACCACCTTCACCGTCAAACCTGAAGTAACGAGCATGAGGATGGTGCTTGTAGGTCTTGGGAGCACTAGAACCACCTATGAAATGAATGAGAGGGATAGCATGGGGGTAAGCACACACACACAAGTCTAGGAGGGATGTAGAAACAGTAGGAAAACAATCCACAGCTCAAAATACATGATGCACAAAATCTGAGAAATTCTAAACTAGAGATGAATCTGCCAGGACGGATAATCCAGCCATGCCAGGGGCGGATAATCCGGCCCTGGCGAAAATTTTCAGAATTTGCCCAGATTGAATGCAGCAACATAGATTGGGCACAGTTATTGCAAGACTATGATTTCTACCTGGAAAGTAAACCATAAGGCGACTCCTAGTCCAAATTCCACCAACAATCAATACATCTATATAAAAGATGGTGGATAGGGAGTTACCCTCACTCATTGAAGGGAGAACGTGGAGGAGAAGGTACCCGGATGCATGGGGAAGAAGATCCAGGGAGGCCCAGAGAATCTGGTGGCCGGAACAGCTCTGGGGAGGGCGGGAGCGACAGTCAGTGGCTTGGGGAGAGAGAAGGGGGTTGGGGGAGAAGAACTGCTCTGTCTAAGCTCTTCCCCCCGTCGCCCTGCCCTTAGTAGATAGAAACCGCCAGGGGCGGATTATCCGGCTACCACTTGGGGCAGATAATCCGGCCAATTTTCTAAAATTTTGTTAGAGACAGATTTAGGCCCACGCACCCCCAAATAAATCCCCACAAAGGAAACAACAGACTTGTGTGAAAGAATAGATGGCTTGGGATAGAAAAAAGCTTAGGTTTAGACAACTAAACTGAGATGGTACTACACACTCAAGATTGCCAGAATCAAATCAAATAAAAGCCAAAATTGAGTGTGTATTCCATAAGAAAATGAGATATGCAAGAAAATACAGAAAAAACCATACCGAACCAACTCTTCTTGCAGAAGAGGGCGGTGGCCGAGGCCACCATGTTGGAGTGCATGGTATGACACCGCAAAGATATATCTTGGGTTCATGATCAATACTCATCAATAATCTCACATATCACAAAATGATATTAAGATAAATGATTTTCTTGCTTTTGGCATTATGGGGGGATGGTTAGCCCAATCAATTAGGACCACTCTCCCCCTATATCCATGCCTACACCTAAACCAAATAAAGGATGACATGTAAGTGGGTGTGCATGAATAATCAAGACAAACTCCTTTAATCAACGATATTTAGCTCATTCCTCAAATAAAAAAACCTTGCTTCATCCAATGGCTTCATGAAAATATCAGCAAGTTGGTTCTTCGTGCTCACAAAGTATAGATCAATATCACCACAAGCAACATGATTCTGAATAAAATGATTGCGAATCTCAATATGCTTTGTCCTTGTATGCTGCACCAGATTGTACACAATTTTGATGCACTCTCATTATCACATAAAAGAGGCACTTTGTCACAATTGACACTATATTCCTTTAAAGTTTTCCTCATCCACAATAATTGAGTACATGCACTTGCAGCAGCCACATATTCAGCTTTGGCGGTGGAGAGAGATATACAATTATGTTTCTTAGAAGACCAACATACCAAAGACCTTCCCAAAAATTGACAAGCACCAAAAGTTGATTTCCTATCATCCTTGTCACCAGCCCAATCTGAATCAGTATAACCACATAAAGAGAAATTGGAGCCCTTGGGATACCATAAACCAAAATTAGGGGAATGAACCAAATATTAGAAGATTCTCTTGACCGCCACCAAGTGGCTTTCTTTAGGAGCTGCTTGATACCTTGCACACACACCTACACTCAACACAATATCGGGTCTAGATGCGCAGAGGTAAAGAAGAGAGCAGATCATGGATCGATATACCTTTTGGTCCACATATTTACCATTGGGATGGAGTTCAAGATGGTGTTTAGTTTGCATTGGTGTGGCGATGCCATTAAGATCCGTCATCTTGAACCTCTTGAGCATGTCTTGAATGTACTTTGCTTGATTTATGAAGGTTACTTCTCTAAGTTGTTTGATCTCAAATCCAAGAAAAAACCGTAATTCCCCCATCATAGTCATCTCAAACTTGTCAGTCATAAGCTTTGAAAATTCATCATTAAAAGTTTTATTAGTAGAGTCAAAATAATGTCCTCTACATAGAGTTGGCATACAAAGAGCTCCCCCTTAACCTTCTTAATAAAAATAGTGGGATCTATTTTCCCAACCTCGAAGCCACCGTCTAGCAAAAGCTCTTTAAGGTGCTCATACCACGCACGTGGGGCTTGTTTAAGGCCATAGAGCACCTTATCGAGCTTATAAACATGGTTCGGGAAGTTGGGATCCTCAAAACATGGGGGTTGCTTTGCATATACCAACTCATGTAGAGGACCATTAAGAAAAGCACTCTTAGCGTCCATTTTCTATAATTTAAAGTTATTATGAGCTGGATAAGCAAGGAGGATACAGATGGACTCAAGACGAGCCACAACAACACAAGTCTCACCGAAGTCGATGCCTTCAACTTGGGAAAAGCCTTGTGCCACGAGTCTTGCCTTGTTCCTTTCAACAATTCCATTCTCATCTTACTTATTCTTGAAGATCCACTTTGTGCCGATAACATTGCGGCAACCTTTGGGCTTCTCTACTAATTTCCTGACCTTGTTGCGCTCGAAATTATTTATCTTGAAGCTTGCAATCTCCCTTCTTGTGGACACCCTTCATCTGAGGTCGCCTACAACTTTAATTCGAGATTTCTTTCTGCACGAGCTTTGCGACAAAGTTCAATCAACTTGTTGTCTCTAGGAGGAATTTCTTCATCATTTGAGTCTTTGTCGGGACCATTAGCTTGACCTTGATCAACCACTTGTTCAGCATGAACTGGAAATGAAGAACCTTTCCCTGGATTTTGACCAGCAGCCATAACAGGAGGCTGGTACAGTTCTGAGTCTTTAGGGCCGGATAATACAGCCTAGGAGTACTTGGTCCTTCTTGATTAACTAGTATGCTTCTGGCACGAGTTGGAGAGGGGCCATATAATCGGTTGTCGCCCAAAAAATCTGTCCTAGGAGTTGCAACAATCTCTTGGTCGCTTTGTTCGGTCCTTGCATTTGATGTAGTATGATCGGATAATCCGATGTCTCCTAGATAATCCGGCCCGGAGTTTCCAAAAACTTCAGCAGATGGATGGCCTTCAGTAGGTGGAGGTGTTGGTGTAGTGGTTTCTCCAGCGAGTGGAGCTCGTTGAGCTTGTGGCGATGAGGGCTCTACTTGAGTAGAGCATTGTCCTTCTCGATCTACCACATGGGGTTCCTCAATGGGGCGTAAAAATCCCACCCCTAGTCTTCTTATGGCATCTTGGAGTATTTCAACATCTACAATAGAAACATCAACTTGCCCCACACGGGAGCCATCATTTTCCTCGAACACCACACTACAAGATTCTACAACAGTCCCGGAGAGCTTATTGTAGACTCTATAAGTGTGGGATTCGGCACCGTAACCAACAAAAATTTCTTCTAAAGCCTTAGACTCAAATTTAGATAAACGAACTCCTTTGATAAGAAAGAAACACTTACAACCAAATACCCGAAAGTATGAAATGTTGGGCTTGTTACTGGTAAGTATTTCATAAGGTGTCTTGTCCAAGATTTTTCGGAGGTAAAGTCGGTTGGATGAATGACATGAGGTGGAAATGGCTTCAGCCTAGACGTTATATGGTGACTTGAATTCATCCAACATAGACCTTGCCATATCCATTAAAGTCCGGTTCTTCCTCTCAGCTACACCATTTTGTTGAGGGGTGTACGCAGCGGAATATTGGTGTCTTATCCCCTTTTCACCTAGGAATTCATTCAGAGTGTATATCTTGAACTCGGAGCCGTTATAACTTCTAATTGCCAATATGGGGACATTGTGTTGATGCTGGACCTCGTTGGCAAAATCGATGACCGTTTGTTGAGTCTCACTCTTCAGCTTGAAGAAGTAAACCATGTATATCTTGAATAATCATCAACAATTACGAGGGAATATTTCTTCCCACCGAGGCTCGCATGAGACGGAGGACCAAAGAGTTCCACATGAAGCAGCTCCAAAATCCTGTTTGATGAAATAATTGTTTTCCTTCGATGGGGAGAGTCCTGCATCTTCCCTTCAACACAAGCCATGCAAACATGATCTTTGGCAAAGGAAACATTTTCTTTTAGTCCAAGAATGTGGCCACCCTTGTGAAGGCTTTGCAACGTTCTCATATTGACGTGGGCTAGATGGTGATGCCATAACCAACCTGCGTCAGCCTTTTTGAAAAGACACATCGGACTTGTAGTGGTTTTCCCCGAAAATTCCACCACATACAGGTCATTTTTGACATATCCCATGAAAGAGACCTTAAGAGACTTTCTCCACAAGAGTACCAACAAATCACCATAAATAAAAAAGCAAAGCCCATCCTCAACAAGGGTCCTGTTCGTCTGCGGTACCAAAGTTCTCCGGCGAGTCCACCACGGTACCTAAGTTGCCTGAAATTACCACGCTTCGAAATGTTGGCCTGCCAACTACCGAGAGGGGCCATTTCTATGCAAACCCATCTCACCCCTACCAAATCCAAACATTCTGTGAAACTGCCCCATGAAGTAGACGGTCGGGAGCCTCATGTCAGTAATAATCCGTGACACGAGCGCCAATGCGGCAACCACGTAGGCAAAATGAGAGACTAAAAGAGCATGGTGCGTTGACCAAATACACAAATCCACTCCCTCCCTCCTTTTGCATGAACCCTAGCACCGGCGGCATCGAAATCCCCTCTCCAACCAGAATGATCTCTTTGGGCATTTTACTTCCGATGCCAAGTTGTTGCGCCTACGCGCTGCTACCGATCTCTAATGCCGAATGTCGTGTCAGCCGTTGCGATGATCTAGCCCGCCTCTACCACCGACGAGATGAGCAGCACGAAGGATGGCAGATCCATTTGCCGAGGAAGAAGTACTTCTGGCTAATTGCGGGTGAGCTACTCTTCTCTTTGTTATTCGCACTACCTATAACTGCTAGTTGGCTATTGGCATTACAGAGATATATCGAACATAGAATTGTTTGCTAGCACGATGCTGACAAACAATTCTTCTTGATGACCCACAAGTATAGGGGGTGTATTGCAGTATTTTTGATAAGTAAGAGTGTCAAACCCAACGAGGAGCAGAAGGTGCTGGCTAGTGGTATGGATCAGGAATTCTGTGCAAATACTTAGCAAACGGATTTTTAGGGGTTTTCGATAAAGCAAGTAAACAATGTACGAGTAAATAAAAGACAGTAGGAATAAATGCAGCAAGTGGCCCAATCCTTTATGCAACAAAGGACAAGCCGGTTGTATTTCTATAGATGACCAAACGTTCTCGAAGACACATGGGAAGACCGTCAAGTGCTTTCGCTTCATATAGTCGATTAATCTTCTTTAGCTTGCTAAGTGTTGTGTGGGTGAACCTGTGCTAATGTACCGCCCCATCCAAGACTAATACATACTTGTGATTAAACCCTTGCAAACATCCGTAAGTACAAGAAAGTAATTAAGGTAGAAACCTAACCACAACTTTAAACTCTAAGACCCTTACGTCCCTTGTGCAATGGTTTCCTAACGGGGGTTCAAGTTTCGGTCACTCCGGCAACCCCTACGATTAGTAGCCAAATAGACAATGCATTCCCCTAGGCCCATATAGGTGAAGTGTCATGTAGTCGACGTTCACATGACACCACTAGAAGAAGTACACCACAACTTAAATAACAATCTATTGAATATTTCTCAATGCAACTCCACTACTAACAACAAGACTTCTCCCATGTCCTCATGAACAAAACGAACTACTCACAAGACATCATATGGATCATGATCAGAGATGGAATAATGATGTGTAACAATCTGAACATAAACAATAATTCAATGGTTCACTCAATAGCATCAACTACAAAGAGTAATCAACACCGGGAAAGTTTCCCCTATGAACTAGGTAAGATTCAACTCAATTTTTACAGAGATATGGAGATGGTGATGAGGGTGCTGATGGTGATGATGGTGGTGATGATGATGATGATGATGATCCCAATGAAGTCCAGCTTGATGGTGGTGTTGATGGCGACGATCTCCCCTCTCCGGGAAGGAATTCCCCCGGCAGAAATCTGTCTGCCGGAGAGAGATCTTTCTCTCTCGGTGTTTTCCGCCCCGCAGAGGCGGCGGAATCTTTCTGTGGTTCCTCCCTGAGTCTTAGGGTTTCGTGGGGATGATATACGCTAGAGGAGAGAGGCTGGAGTGGGCCAGGGCGGCCACACCACTCCCAGGCACGGCCTAGGCCTGCCCGCGCCACGGGGTGGTGTGGGCCCCCTGTGGCCCACCTCCACTCCATCTTCTGGCATCCCGAGTCTTCTGGAAAAATAGAATTTTCCGTATATTTTCCCTGATTTTCCAATCTTCGCGAATTTTTCCTCTAAACAGCACCTTTTCCATCAGAATCCTGATTGCAGCGGTCCATGCTCCAAAAGTCATCAACCATGCAAAAACAGATGAAATAACATAAGTATCACCTCTCAATACGAAATATATCAATGAATAATAGTGAATTAAGATAGAATAGTGATGCAAAATGGACGTATCACTTATCTTTTGTCCCCAATTTTCTGTCAAGTAGGATCTCAGCTGAACCCAAATACACGGTTCTGGTCACCATCTGCGGCTACCACATTAAATTAGCAGATGGGAAGAGCATGTGGAATCAAGCTCACAATCTGAAGATGGAAGTAGCGCCTATGAAGTTATGCACTATCCCTGGTTTGGTTGCTGCTGTGCGTGAACTTGCTGAAATGAGGCCAGAGCAGACTGCATGGTTCAGCATCGTTGATGAACGAGGCTTCAAGATTCCTATAGCGTGTGACGGTCAGCTAATTGGGTTGATGAAACTATATGCTGGGCTTTGCGTGGTTATGCTGATTTGTAACATACTGGATGAGGAAGCTCCTGCTACTAGGAGTCGCCCAGCTATTATTGGATGGGGAGGTCTAACTCGAACCCCTGCTGTTGCTGAGCAAAATGTGGTTCCTCGTTTGTGACATGCTACTGTCAGGCAACCTCCTCGTAGGAGTCCCTGTATTGCAATTGTGGAAAACCCTGCTCTGGAATCTGATGGTACTGGTCGTCCCCATGGTGTTGTTGCTCCGGCTGCTACTGACCCAATCCATGCCGCTGTTGAGAAAACTAAGTCTTCTGGAGACTTCCCCGCTGTTGTCGCCAAGACCGCTGCCTTGTGTGCTGATCCTCCTTGAAACCGTCCTCAAGTTGTGTGAACCCGTGCTCTAGAATCTGCTGGCACTCGTCGTCCTCGCGTTGTTGTTGATCTGGCCATTGTTGACCCAATCCCTGCCGCTGTTGAGCAAACTAAGGGTTCTGGAGGCTGCCCCAATGTTGTTGCAAACACCGATGCCTTGTGTCCTCGAACACGTGCTCAGGTTCAACGAGCTGCTGGTCTGGAGCTAGCTCATGGTCTAGACTCTGCTAGCACTCAAAACACTTCTGTTGTGGGAACTGCTCCTGATCATCGATGTGGCATGGCAGCAGCTGATCCTATTGTGGCTGCCGTTAGAAGGGGCCCTTCTTGTCCACCATGTAATGTAGCTCCTGCTTCTAAGGGCCCTCACCTTGCTCCTGGTCCTGGTCCTGGTACTTCCACCGAGGTTGATCCAGCTAACGATGATGCTGGTGATGACGACGGTGGCATTGGGGCTAGGTCTGATGGTGCTCTCCACCTCTCAAACCTCTCAGAGGTTTCCATCCTGACGAACCTGATGAGGCAAAGTAATCATTCGTATCGGTGTGGCGGAATATACTGCAAAATTAGATGATGGCACAGAAAAATTCTATGACGAGTTTGATGTAATCCCTAGCAGATACGATCCTGGAGTGGTAGAGTTATCTGACCTGAAAGGGCACCCAGAAGAAGAACATCACCAAGGAGACCACGCCAGAGAAGAGGACGCCCAAGTGACGAGGGTTTAACTCATCAATGCCCATTGTGATGGACTTGGGTTTTGGAGAAGGAGGGAGCGCTAGAGACATCTATCGGCTAGCAAACAAGCACACAGGGGACTCGAAGATTTACCCAGGTTCAGGCCTCGTAGAGGTCCCTACTTCTGCTTGTCTGCTCGTGGAATTATCGAAGGAATCGAAGATTACAATGGTGCGCAGATGCAATCTGGCGAGGGTTGTGGAAACTAGGGTTGCGTGTGTCCTTCTCGCCGCCCCCTCCTAGCCTTTATATAGATAGGATAGGTCTCGAGTAGCAGGTCGAGTCAGTTACAGGTTAGGGTTTTCCCCTTTGAACTTTCTATCTTTAGCTTCTTCTTGTTCTTCAAGCAATCGAGAGTCCGTAGGCTACTCGAGTCCTCTCTTGGGCCTTGGCGACACCGTGGGCTTCTGCCGTATTCAGGCCGTATATACCAAACTCGAGTACCTGTAGGGTATACCCATGTCAGTAGCCCCCGAGTGTCCAGTGGAATCGCAGATTCGACTGGAGACTTATGAAACCTGTCAAGTGCATGACTGAGTATGTTTCTCGACTGCTTTGTTTGTGTCATAGGGATTATTGATGTGCGTGCCTGATTTAACCGATGTATCGGTATTAGTTAACTACCTTAGGGTAAAACAACACAATCTACTCGAACTCGAGTCCCTAGACTCGAATCCGGAAAAGTGCTGGTGTAATTCGACTCAAGCCACGGAGGTCTTACAGGAGTCGAATTCTAGTTATATAGGTGTGAGCGCTCGACGCGTCCGTCAAGGAATGTTCATCATACCTACAGGCACGGATATATTTCTGGTAGTGCGCAGCTTAATGCGTTGCCAGGCCTTATTCAGGTCTTACCTTCATGCTACAAGCGCGACATCCGAATTTTATCATCGCGGAGATGATTCGGGTGACCCAGGAGACGCGGTCTCTTTGTAGGGAAAATTTATGAGGCGGTGTCGCCATAAACTTCGAGTGTGGATGTTATCAACACACAGTACTTTGTACAAATAATCATAGGGTGCACGACCAGCGCTCCCTATGGGAGTAGCCCCCAAGTGCCTGGTTAAGTCGAAGACTTAGGCAGGGACTAAATAACTTTCACGACTGCTGTCGTATTTTGTTTGCTTGTTTTAGTCGAATTTGTTTCCGGTGCTCCCTATTGGAGTAACCCATATCCATGGTCGAACCGTGTTTCGACTGATTGGGTTTGCCTTGATTGTCCATGTTCCTGCAAAAGAAGAAGAAAAATCGTAGGGTGCGCGACCAGCGCTCCCTATGGGAGTAGCCCCTGAGTGCTTGGTTGACTCGAAGACTCGAGCAAGGACTAAAGTAGTCGAAGTTTTCTGCTGCGTAGCTTTGATGACGTCAGTGCTGACGATTTCATGACATCAGTTGCCCGTGTGAGCGAGTTTGACGGGACATGACGAGCAGTGGGTCCCACTCCCTGACTTTGATTTGACTGGGCGTGTGTAATCTTTATTTTAACTGCGCTTCCTCGATTTCCGCGCGTAATGGGAGTAGTGGGGGATGGTTCGCGTTTCCACTCCTCCACGTGTCTAGCATGATGATTGTCACGCATCCAGTAGGGTTTTTCTGAGCCGTTGGATTGCATCTTCTAGGGGTTAAGTAGTGATGTTTGCGACGATAATTTCTAATCTGCTCTCATTCATCCTTTGCCTCCATCGCCATTGCCACTGCTCCTCTGCTTTCTTTGCGCTGTTTTCTTCCGCGGCGTTGGACCAGCTCCGCACGTTTCCCAGCTACTTCCTTTGGTCGCATCGCCGTCGCGCAATGGGGAAGAAGAAAGGAGGTGTTGCGGCCGATTCCGCGGCTACCGCTGCTGTGGCGAAGAAGAAGGGCTGCTCCGCCGCTGCGGGCACCAGCACCGCCGCCGGTGGGAAGAAGAAGGGCATGGGCACTCGCGTCACGAATGGCGCATGGCGTCCCTCCATCATCAAGTCCTCTGATCTTCGTCTTCTTCGCCAAGACGGAGTGCTGTCCGCCGCAGTCACCGACGCGCGCGTCCCCGGCGGTGAGATAATCCCTTCTCCTCCCGCTGGTTTTCGAGTGATGTTCTTGGCGTTCATCATTCGCCACCTCTCGTTGCCCCTGCATCCTTTCTTCAGGGGCCTCCTTTGTTTTTACGGGCTTCAGCTCCATCAGTTGTCCCCGAACTCTATCCTCCACATCTCTTGCTTCATCACCCTCTATGAGTGCTGGCTCAGAATCGAGCCGCACTTCGGCCTCTTCAAGCGCCTCTTCAAGTAAAAGCGCCAATCTGTGTCTGGCTCCTTAGTCTATGATGTAGGTGGCTGCGGAATCCACGTCGACCCATCCGCCACCTATTTTGACATCAAGCTCACAGCATCCATCCAAGGGTGGAGGGACAAGTGGTTCTACGTCCGCGACGAGAAGGCTGACGGGGATCACTTCGGACTCGCACCTTTCGATCCCGCATGCAGTGCTAGAGGAGGCGCTCCTGGAAGAATGTAGTCATGCCTAGCGAGTCCGCGGAGACAGATGTGCTGTACGAGCGCGTTTGTGACCTTGAGAGTCACATAGGCAAAGAGGAGGGAGGTTGCGTCCTCATTCGCACGTGGCTACGCCGTCATGTCCAGCCCCTGTAGGCCAGAGTCCACCCCATGTTTCAGTGGGCTGGCACTGACTATGCCACTCGCTTGTCTGCCGATAGCATGTCCATGAGTGAGGTGGATAAAAGGGTTCGACTGGTCACCAAGTACACCGTCAAGGATGTGCTCCCCAGTGAACCAGTTGTTCCTTCGTTCGATGCTGCTAACCCTCCTCCTGAGGTATAGTTGTGCTACGCAGTAGCTTAGTTTGTCGGTTGCTTCTCTGCTGTTTTCTTATCTTTGTGCTAAATTGTTGTCTGTATGCAAGATTGGGTGGTATCACCCTGTATGCCCCCTCTTCCTGAGGGGATTATTCCTCATGAAGCCTTAGAAGAGGACTAGTCGGAGTCGACCGTCCCATCTGATGTGGAGGAGGAAGCCATTAAGGCCGGTAGCCCAGATACTCGCAAGCGTTCGCGCAACGAGGATTCCGATGCATCGTCTCCTTCGACTCCGGAAGGTGCACGTGTTGGTGCGGAGTCGCCGATCCCTGCCATTCCTGTAAGCGTGGTGGCACCATCCTCTCGCAAGAAGATGCGACTGCCAAAGGAGTCCTCATCAGAGTCGGGGGAGCCAACCTTTGACTTTGACAATTTTGACTGGTAAGTATTCCAATCTTTCTTTTATGGTTCTTCTTTGCAGTTGCCTTTTCTTGATGTTCATTTTATCTTGCAGTCAGCAGGCGTCGTCATCTTCTGGCGACGTCCAATTTTTGAAAGAATCAGGAGTCGCAACTTCAAGAGCCAAGAAAGAGGTCGAGCGTGCTCCTTCCCCTCCATTGGCGGCCCACACTGGGCATAACTCTTCCAGCTCTCCACATGAAGGGGAGCATCGAATGGTTGCATGTATGACGTCACACCAGACAACTTCTGAGTCATTGGAGGATCATGTAAGTGTAGGGTTTCTTCTTTTTACGTTGTAGTCGATGTTATCTATTGCTTCTGCTGATCCCTTGTTGTTGGATAGCTCCTTGTGAAGGAATCCACTCACTTGGCAGAGCAAGTTCTTGCGATGGGTCGCCATTGGCTCCTGAAGGAGGAATTTAAGCGCCAAGTGCAAACAATCGCGCAGCTCGAAGCGCGAAAAAAGGCGGTGGACAAGTCGAGCCTTCGTCGTGCTAGGATCTCCTCCCACGGAGGATCCTCCTCAAAGGGCAACGAGTACATCGCCAAAAAGAGGCAATCTCGGATGGACCATATTACCGAGCAAGAATGCATAGAAGCTGCAAAAGTCCTCGACTTCAGCTCTATGAAAGTCGATACACGGGGCAATGTGGTCCCCAAGAAGCCGCAGGCTGCGGTCACAGCGGCCACCATGTACCTCCTTAACAACCAGCCACCAGCTGGAGATCCCCGAGATGCCATGCACTGATCTACGATCGTGGGCTTGGGATTAATCGAGGTAGCCCTCGACAAGGAGCCAACACCGGAGCCAAAGAAAGGCAAAGCGCTACTCCTCACCCTCATCCAGCGATGACAGTCACGACCTGTCTCGACGCCGTCGCTCACGGCGACACGACCGCGACTATGATGCGCGTGACGACCTCACGCATCGCAAATCAAGGGCGCGACGTGCCCAGTCGACTGACTCGGAAGAGGAAGATGTGAACCTCTGCGGCGCCAAATGCTTCAGCAGATCCATCAGGCAAAAGCGAATGCCTAAGGGGTTTAAACTCCTGTCGGAGAACCCAAAGTTTGACGGCCTACAGGACTCGAAGATCTGGCTGGAGGACCCATCTCCTCCGTCAGGCTCCACGACGGCAGTCGAAGCATGGCCATGCAATGCTTACAGCTACAGCTGCAAGGCACCGCCCGAGCATGGCTCAACAACCTCCCACGCGGATCCATTCGCAGCTAGGATGAGCTGGTTTACAGCTTCGTGCACAACTTCAAGGGCACGTACAAGCGGCCTGCATCAATCGAAGAGTTGAGATGCTGCCAGCAAAGATCGGGTGAATCACTACGCTCCTACATCCAAAGGTGGTCCATCATCAAGAACTCCGTAGAGAACATCTCGGAGGATCGCGCGATTGACACATTGCCCCATGTATCGACTGTCATATAGCTGAAGTCGAGGACTTTTGCAGCTTCTATGCGTTCTTGCTCGGTAAGATGGTCCATCCGAGATTGCCTCTTTTTGGCGATGTACTCGTTGCCCTTTGAGGAGGATCCTCCGTGGGAGGAGAGCCCAGCACGACGAAGGCTCGACTCGTCCGCCGCCCTTTTACGCGCTTCGATCTGCGCGATTGTTTGCGCTTGGCGCTTAAATTCCTCCTTCAGGAGCCAATGGTAGCCCATCAGAAGTTTTTGCGAGGATCGGGGGGGGGGGGTAAAGGGTTCCCCCGTAGGGCCTCGCAGCAGCGAGCCCATTCAAGCTCATTGAGCCTGACCACGACGCGTTCGCCAGTTTTCTCATTGGTTATGGTTAGAGGTTCGACTGTCCCTCCGTTGTTGACGGGAGTGCGATTGCTTCCATTGCCACCGTTGCCGCTGTTGCCACGGTTCGGCGGGTCGGTTTCGTTGCTGCGATTGCCCGTGTTGTCGCGATTTGGCAGAGGTGTCACCCGCGTTGATGACGGCACACATGAAGTGGTTGGGGAAGCTGCTGCTCCTGCAACTTTTAGATCCGGAGCCGTAGGCCCCATCTTCAGTGGCCAGATCGCTTAGATCGCAGTCGCGACTGTTGTCGCTGACCGTGTTCTCGACTGTTGTCGGGGTGTTGAGCTCACTGAGGGTGCCGATTGATGGAGGGAACCATGATGCAAGGGCAATCACCGGCACTGTCGGCTGGTCAGGCATGCGAAGCGTGCCCATCTGAGAAACTTGGAAGCGGAAGCTCCCGATCGCTAGGCTGATTCCATCGCCCACGGACTGGAAGGCCGGGCGAGTGGCCGGCGTGTGGACGGTGAAGTCGAACACGCTGAAGAGCTGGCGGATCTCCGCAGTTGCGGAGTTGTAGATCGCGGTTGATGGGGCCGAAGAAGCCGCAACATCAGCACTCCCAATTCCCACGGTCGGTGCCAATTGACGAGGGTTTAACTCATCAATGCCCATTGTTATGGACTTGGGTTTTTGAGAAGGAGGGAGCGTTCTAGACATCTATCGGCTAGGAAACAAGCACACAGGGGACTCAAAGATTTACCCAGGTTTAGGCCTCGTAGAGGTCCCTAATCCTGCTTGTCTGCTCGTGGAATTATCGAAGGAATCGAAGATTACAATGGTGCGCAGATGCAATCTAGCGAGGGTTGTGGAAATGAGGGTTGCGTGTCTCCTTCTCGCCGCCCCTCCTAGCCTTTATATAGATAGGCTAGGTCTCGGGTAGCAGGCCGAGTCGGTTACAGGTTAGGGTTTTCCCCTTTCAACTTTCTATCTTTAGCTTCTTCTTGTTCTTCAAGCAATCAAGAGTCCGTAGGCTACTCGAGTCCTCTCTTGGGTCTTGGTGACACCGTGGGCTTTTGCCGTATTCAGGCCATATATACCAAACTCGAGTACATGTAGGGTATACCCGTGTCACCAAGAGTCGCACAAAAAAAGGGACCACGCCGCAGAGTACACCCCTCAGATCCAGTCAAAATGCCACACCAAATGGTAGAAGCAAAAACACTAAGAGGGCTAGCACGGTGGTGAACACTCCTAGGACTGGTAGCAAAGACGCGAAGATGGCCATCACGGAGGCTACCACACCCAGTGGGAGCAGAAAAAATACTAATTTGGAGCGGAACACGCCGCCGAGGTCAGGAAATAATGCCAGCACAAAGGAGAACACGCCTAATAGTAGCAGCAAAAGGGCTAATTCAGAGAACACGCTGCAGAGGTCAGGCAATAATGCCAGCACCCTGGAGCCAACACCCATGAGGGGAGGCAGTAAGGAGATCACACCCAAGAGCGGCAGCAAAAAGCCTAGTTCGATGGGGAATGGAACACAGATGTCAAGCCTTACTGATACCATCAGGAAAGATTACATCAGGAAGGAGGATGTACACAGGAAGAGCAAGAGGGTTCTGTATAGTCAAGATGAAATTGATTTTGACTGCTGTTTGTCCCCTGAAGTACCTGGGATGTGTGTAAACGTAAGACCACCCCATGTGGTTGCAGCAGAACCAACCGAGTGTCTTGGAGAAAACAGAGTTTCCGCTGAGGTGGATTGGGGCAATGTTCTGGTCCATCCGGGTGGAGACGATGGTGCAGCCCCACCCATGGGAGTCAATATGATGTGTGCAGTACTAGGCATTAGAGACGATGGCGAGGATTCTGAATCAGATGAAGAAGAAGGCACTATAGAGGATCAAGAATCTGGTGATGATGAAATAGACGAGGAACTTAACGATGAGGCTGGTATTCCAGTCGATGATTTGGGTGTTGAAGTAGAAGAATTGAAACATGACCACGAGTATCCTATAATTTCGGTCGGCACCGAGTTCAAGAGCATGCATGAGTTCAGGATGTCGTTCCCGCATTTTTGTATCAAGGGGGAGTTTGACGTTTATCGACTGAAGAACATTGCCCAGAGGTATGAGGTCGTTTGCAAGTTAACGTGGATTAATGGATGGGTCGAGGTACATTGTCCATGGAGGATCACAGCAAGAGCCTTACCTGCATCAGTGAATGCAACAAACCATTAGAACTTTCTCTCTTTTCACTCAATAACTACAATTGATGTGCGATATCTTTCCGGCAACTAGTTGACTCTACTTATCTTTTAAATGAATCTGTGTTGCAGGTGAACAAAATGGGCCCTCCACACATGTGTCCGACAGGCAGCAAACTGAAATCCTCAATGGCTGATACGGAGTGCGTGGCTATGCAATCTATGTCCATACTAAAGGATAACCCTAAGGAGACCATGAAGAATACTCAGACTAGCCTCGGTTCTAAATATAACATTGTCCTACCGTATTACACGGTTTGGAAAGGTAAAGAGAAAGATCTGGGGGTCTTGCACGGGGATTGGAACAATAGCTTCAGGATGATGTACAACTTTAAGGCAGAGGTACAAGCTAGGTGTCCGGGGAGTGTTGTGGAGATTGACACCGAATCAGTATGTGGTAAAATACATTTCAAAAGATTTTTGATGGCACTTAAACCTTGCATCCATGGATTCAAGGACAGATGTAGGCTGTATCTGAGTGTAGACAGCACTGTCCTAACTGGCAAATGGAAAGATTTTCTACCATCTGCCACAGCACTTGATGGTCACAACTAGATGTTCCTAGTGGCATTCGGGCTGTTTGAAACAGAAACGGAGGAAAACTGGGTCTGGTCTATGAGGCAGCTCATGAGATCAATAGGCCACATGGATCCATTGGCTATATCCACGGATGCATGCAAAGGGCTGACGAATGGAGTGAAGGAGGTGTTCCCGCGAGCTGAAGGTAGAGAATGCCATGCCCATATGATGCTCAACTTGTACTCACACTATGCAGGCAGCATATTTCGTTACATGTTTCCTGCTGCTAGAGTTCACAAACCTAGTAGCGGCGAATATTTCATGAGCAAGATTTTTGCGGAAGCCCCTGAACTTCTAGAGTACTTAGCCATCCATCATTCACGACTATGGAAGAGGAGTCAATTCAACCCTGACATCATAGTTGATTACATAAACAACAACCTTGCAGAATGCCTGAATAACTGGGTGAAGGACATAAAGGTGCGTCCTGTTCATATCTTGATGGACAACATACGTGGTATGATCATGAAACTGTTAAATATAAGGAGAGAGATCGGTAGGAGACTTAGAGGACATATGGTACCGCCAGTTGTATAGGAACTGCATAAGAGAAGCTGAGGACTTGCTCATCTTAAGGTTCTCCCATCAACCAGCAGTAGCTGTGAGGTGGTCGATATGTCCAAGAGTGGCCAAAGGGATGTTGTTAACATCCAGCGGCGAGAATGCACCTGCTAAGAGTGGCAGCATACCGGGAAACCTTGCAACCACGCCTTGGACTTCTTGGTGAAGAAAAGAACTCTACCACATTTGGATCAGTATTTGTCAGACTACTACTCTATGGAAAAGTTCAGAGCTGCGTACGCTGGATCCGTCAAGCCATGTACAGACCCATCTCAGTGGCCTCAAGTCCAATTGTCTTTCAAGCTTTGCCAGCCAGTTACAAAAAGGGGCAGAGGAAGACCTCAAGTGAATAGGTTTAAGAATTTTCTCGAGAAGAAGGGTTTGGCTTTCTGTGCTACCAAGAAGGGCAAAAACAGATGCAAGACCTCCCATCTTATAGGACATAGAGCAGCGGGTTGTCCCCTTAATGCTCCCAAACCTAGGTATGAGATGGTACATTCACACAAAAAATTGTTTATAGTCTGTAGATATAAAGTAGTAATCCATGTATTGTTTTTTTCTACAGGAAGCGCAAGGTAAGAAACAAGACAGCCAACTCAGTGATTTTGCTGCGGGAAGAAAACCAAAACGAGTGGAGTGATGATGCTGGACAGGATTCTGATGCTGATTGGCCTGACTTCCCTTGACCCGGAGATGCAGGGTACGTGAAGGTAAGAAAATTGGCACCTAGGAAGAGGAAGAAGGCAGGAGACGAAGAAGCCAGTGGACGTGAAGGCACGAGGAAGAAAGTTGGCACCCAAGCAGAGAAAGAAGGCTAGCAGTGTAGAAGCCTAATGATGTATTGAACTTGAACCTATATATGTAGTTTGGTTAAACTCTGGAGCTGTGTGCGTGGAACTTGTCGGGCGAAACAATCTGCCTCCCGTACTCGGAGTAAAATGTATAGCGACTTTATGATTGGATACGGTCGAGGCCACTAGTTGAATCCAAAATTGTGACTGTGCCAGTACTATATGAACAATCATGATAGCTGAGCGGTTAAGGGGTCTCCAGAATTGATGGGTGTTAGTGGCACAAATATGAATTATTTATAGGCGCTTAATAAATCCCTGCTATTGGCATTACACTTATGATAAGTTTCTGGGCTAAAAAACAATTTCTAAGATGGCTTCTACACTCCACGAAGTAGAAACTTATTTCAGCTGCTGGACAATGACATGGCAACATAAACTGCAAATGCAATAGATAAAGCCTAGATAATGAGGAAATTGTTTCCACTATCTGGCCTAATCTTGAGCCCGTTTGTCTCACCACCTTCCTGCTCCTGCCTCCCCTGCACCTAGCGAAGCTCCCGGATCTCTCGCTCCATCACACAAATCTCCTCTTTCTTGTCCCACACAGCATCAGGCAGATCCTGAATAAGCTCTTTGTGAAAACCTGTTAGTGGATTTTCGATCCACACAAATTTTTCACAGCCAGTCCCCCTCCCTTCCTGCAAAGTAGATCGAAGAAAAATAATAATTACATTACGCTTTCCGGATTTGGGTTACCATTGTACCTACAGTACGAACTTACCGCTCTGATGCTGTAGTTGCTGAATTTTCTTGCAGTATTTTTGTCGGTCCACGAAATCCATCTTGGCATCTTCTCACCACACAAACACAGCATATCGAGGTAGTAATCGTAGGGCGCCCTCTGGTACCTGATGGGGGCACCCGCCTGATGGCGTTGAGCCAACCCTGATTCCGCCCGAGACGAACTGCATGAGATGCAAACCATGAGCGAGGAGAGAGAGGGCAGAGGAAAGAGTATCCTTTGGATGTCAGGGTAGTGGTGAAGCGTGATTTATCCCCACTTAATAACTCGGGCAGAATCCTACCCTCCACATTTGGCTGACAGGTGGGGGACCTAGCATGTGGACTTGTCAACCAAACCTCGCGCCTTTGTGGTTAAAAGGCCATCTCACACGCATTGGACGAAATTATTTGGCACCTTGCCTGCATACATATCACTGGGAGGCCTTGCTCAGGAACTAGACATGCTTGGCCCACAATCTTACTCCCTCCTAGGAACTTGTCATGGCTCGCACCGGCAGATCCATCCGCTCCACCGCTTCCAGTAGGGCTCGCCAGGGCTGATCCACCCCAAGATCCTACCGTCGCAGTATCAAATGGCCATGGTTTCTTGAGAGGAGCGATGATGCTGCGTATCCGAGCTTGGCCCCTCCTACCTGTAGAAGGACTGATGCGGCGTCGAGCTCGAGCAAGAGCCGCCAGGAGCGACAGTGCTTGGTCCACGCCAACCCCGTCACCTTCGTCATTGTTGATTCCGATGTGGAGAACGATGGGGACGAAGCTGTGCAGAATGCCATTGTTGCCTCCTTGGTGAAGGGCAAGCCACGGGCGGGAGTAGATGTACCTGGGAAGGGCACGGCGGTGTCACCAATCGAGGTGGACTCCGACGACAACGCTTTGATGTGGGTTTAGATGTTGTTTAGGATGGTTGTAATTTCGGTTGTGTTTAGTGCGAGTACAATTATTGTAATGGGTTTGTCGAGCTATATTGAGAAATATGTGCAATAGCAGCGTGTGAGTGCTTCCACTTTAGAAATTGTGTCTGTGCCATTTGCATGTTGCATTATCAATGTAGATTACATGTAAACAATCCAACGAAAATCAGATTACAACCATCAGACGGGAGTGGCAGGATGGAAGAGAAGTTGGGATAGTGGCTTCGGGGGAAGGAAGAGAAGGGGGCGTGCCACTGGTAGGCGAGCCCACGGAACACGTGACACTGACATGCGGGGGCGGGACCACACGGTATTTCCAGTCTGTCCAGAGCAAGCGGACTTTGCAACGTGACAACAGCAAGCTGATTGGACCAATAACTCGTCGAATTATTAAGGAGTACTAAAAAAACTACAACTCGGGTACATTCGCACAACATGTATGCTCTACGCACATGAGAAGCATCGCTTTAGTCTAACAGTAACGACATCATAAGTACTACATTTCCCTGTCGGTCTTCTTGATAGAAATGTAGAAATGCATCTTCCTGTTCGGTCCAGCACCGACAAGGTACTGAGATGGCACATATAGGATCGACCTTAGGTCCGCATACTCCACCTCCCGCGGCGTCGGGCAGCTCGGCGCCTCGGCTAGCACAAGAATGCTATTGGACGACGGCGGCTGGGCGTTCTCCCATATGCGCACCGTGTATACGGGCTAGACGCACGAGACCGACCTGACGCATATCGCACACACGAAGGTGGGCCTGGCTCTGGTTCTCGGAACACCAGCGGTGATGGTGAGGACAAAAACAGAGACGTCCCCCTGGAAAATTAGCTGGCGACGTACCGAGTCAGTGAACGGCACCTGCTCTTGGAGTAGTTGGGCTTGCCCGTACAAGATCCTAATCACTTCGATCAAGTGCTCCTCTGCAAGGTGGACGGCGAGCTCTGCCAGCGGGCCGGTGTAGTTGCAGCCCAGCTCCATGCAGGAGCACGCGCCATGCAGGCACGCGATCTCGTGGAGCGGGAGCTCGTGGTAGGAGTAACGGTGAAAGCATCCGGGGTGGGAGCACACGAGCGGGAACGTCGCGGCGAAGTTGCACGCGAGGATCTCCAGATTCTTGGGCTGCAGCATCTGCCACATCTGAAGTTTGTCGAGAAATCGGAAAAAAGATCAGCAGTTAGATCGGTGAATAGCAAGAATATGTAGGATAAGTTCAAAAGCTTGTAAAATGATTTCTTAGCATGAAGGTAGCGACCTGAGAATTGGCGGATGTCGTCCGGGCACGGCGCACAAAAGCCGGTGGCATCATCCGGGCATAGTGGCCTGTGGTGGATGAGGGGAGAGGGGGCTGCGGAGTAGACGTGCTCACTCACGAGCTCTATGATATTACTAGTAGGCTATAGGGGAGTGGAAATAATAGTAATATAAGTGAAAATGTAACCGCGGCCAATCATGTCATGGAACAGCCTACTCGCGGATCGCTCTTACGAAGAACCATCTTATTCATCCACAGGCCCCAATCGAACGGTTTGCGACACTTGGATCGGACAACTACTTCAGAAAGGATTCTAGAAGACGAGATCTTATGTGGTTTCTAGAAAGAACACACATGCAATGACTTTGGTTGATCCATGTGTGGTTTGTGAAAAGAACACACATGCAATGAATCTGGTTGATCCATGTGTGGTTTGTGGAAAGAACACACATGCAATGACATTGGTTGATCCATATGTGCTTTGTGACAATAACATACATACAATTACTCTAGTGGATACATATGTGGTTTGTGGAAAAGAACACACATGCAATGAATCTGGTGGGTCCATATGTGGTTTGTGAGAAGAACACACATGCAATGACTCTAGTGGATCCATGTGTGGTTTGTGAAAAGAACACGCATGCAATGTCTAGTGGATACATATGTGGTTTCTGGAAAGAACACACATGCAATGAACACTGGTGGATCCATATGTGGTTCATGATAGGGACACACATGCAATGACATTGGTTGATCCATATGTGGTTGTGACAATAACACACATGCAATGCCATTGGTTAATCCATGTGTGGTTTGTGGAAAGAACACACATGCAATGACTCAAGTGGGTCCATATGTGGTTTGTGAAAAGAACACACATGCAATGACTCTAGTGGATCCATATGTGGTTTGTAGAAAGAACACACATGGAATGACTCTAGTGGATCCAAATGTGGTTTGTGGAAAGAACACACATGCAATGAACACTGGTGGATCCATATGTGGTTCATGACAGGAACACACATGCAATGACTCTAGTGGACACATATGTGGTTTGTGGAAAAGAACACACATGCAATGAACACTGGTGGATCCATATGTGGATTGTGCAAAGAAAAAACATGCAATGACATTAGTTGATCCATGTGTGGTTTGTGGAAAGAACGCACGTGCAATGATTCTAGTGGATCCATATTTGGTTTGTGAAAAGAACACACATGCAATGACTCTAGTGGATCCATATGTGGTTTGTAGAAAGAACACACATGCAATGCCATTGGTGGATCCATATGTGGTTTATTAAAAGAACACACATGCAATGACTCTAGTGGATCCATGTGTGGTTAGGTGAAAGAACACACATGCAATAACATTGGTGGATCCATATGTGGTTCATGGAAAAACACACATGCAATGAAATTATCGGATCCATATGTGGTTTGTGAAAAGAACACACATGCAATGACTCTAGTGGATCCATATGTGGTTTGTGGAAAGAACACACATGCAAGGAACACTAGTGCATCCATATGTGGTTCATGACAGGAACACACTGATGTACTCGACTTTCGACGTAGAGCTCGTTGGGAACCCCAAGAGGAAGGTATGATGAGCACAGCAGTAAGTTTTCCCTCAGTTATGAAACCAAGGTTTAATCGAACCAGTAGGACCGGGATTGTAGATTGTAGATTGTATGTAAAGACAATGGACCGGGATCCATAGTTCACTAGAGGTGGCTCTCCTTAAGATAGATAACATGCTGGGTGAACAAATTACAGCGGGGCAATTGACAAACACCGAGAAAGGAATACATGCATATACTAATCATCTTGACTCCTCTGAGACTTGATTGGGCATTACAACATAATACATAGACCGCCATCCAACTGCATCTATGACTAATAATCAACCTTCAAGTTATCATCCGAACCCCCTCCAGTATTAAGTTGCAAGCAACAGATTATTGCTTTACGAACTGCGTGTAAAGTAAACAATACGATTGTTCTATGAACAAAGGATTGTTGTTTTCTCCCTAGTAGCAACAACACATCTAGTACCTTAGAGATTTCTGTCACTTCCCCAGATTACAAGAGGCATGAACCCACTATCGAGCATAAATACCAACTCTTGGAGTTGCTAGCATCTACTTGGCCAAGATAGCTACTAACAACGGAAAGCATGCAAGATCTCAAATAACAAATACATGAAAGAATCAATAATCAATCTGAAATAGCATCTCAATATCCATCGGATCCCCGCAAACACAACATGCAAAATTACAAATAGATGATCTTGATCATGAACGGAGCTCACAAGATCTAAACATGAAAGCACAAAGGAGGAGAACTAGCCATCTAGCTACTACATGGATCTGTAGTCCAAGGATGAACTACTCACGCATCACACCGGAGGCTTGCATGGTGATGAAGAAGGCCTCCAGGGTGAACTCCCCTCTCCGGCAGGGTGCCGGGAAGAGCTTCAAATCCCTCCCGATCTAGGGATGGAGATGACGGCGGCTACAGACTCTTTCATGGATTTTTTTGATCGGGTACTTAGGGTTTTCGTCCCGAGGGCAATATATAGTCGGAAGGGGAGGCCGAGGGGGTGCCGGGAGCGGCCACACCACCAACTGGCGCGGGTTAGGCCTGGCCATGCGGCCAGGTGGTGTGGTGGCTCCCTGGCCCTTCTCTGTCTCGGATTCTAGCACTTGATCACTTCCAGAAAAATAGGCACTTTGGCTTTTGTCCCGTCCAATTCCGAGAATATTCATTTTCTGACTTTCCTGGAACCAAAAACAGCATAAAACAGGCAGCTGGCACTGTGGCTCTTGTTAATAGGTTAGTCCAAGAAATCATATGAAAAGTACTCCAAAGTTGGAACAAAACACAACAAAGTGGATAAAACCAAGCATGGAACATCAAAAATTATAGATACATTTGCTACGTATCAATATCCCCAAGCTGAACTCCTGCTCGTCCTCGAGTAGGTAAGTGATAAAAAGACAGAATAATTTTTGAGGTGACATGCACCATCAAAGACTTGATCAAAGTATTTGCAAAACATTCAAAGCTGGGATCATAGTACTTCAATCATAACATGAAACACAAAGTTCTAGAAATAAGCAAAGAAACTATGATGCAACATGAAAAGGCACAAACAAAAGATTCATGAATAACAATTCTTTGCAAGACGTTTGTTTGTTTCACATAAAGAAAACATAGCATAATAGTATTCATCTTGTCCCTGAATAGAGTAGCAAATATAAATGCATAGGACACCTTCAAAGTTCATAAGGGTGACTAGATACAATAGTTTAAAACATGCAGTAAAAAGTGATGCATCAATCAACTAGTCTTGGGACAATGCACATAGAACAAAGAATGGCCACTATGCTCTCAAAGTAGGTGCATAAAGATAGAAGGTGGAGACTCAATATAATGGTGGAAGAAAAGCCTTTTGTAAAAGGAAGTAGGGATTCAAGTCTCATAAAGAGCTTCCAAAAATTATGGTACTTATAGCTTTCATCTCTCATTGCCCCTATCATAAGCATCTTGAAGTGATTAAGGTTAAAGTGAACAAACTATGGTGTACATGCTTGACGAAGTATAAGTCAGAAATCTCATGTCCCTTGTATACAAGGGCCGCTCCTCATGCTACTCATGTTTAGTCACCGATAAGTTCTTGTCATCGTAAGTACATGTGTATCATAGAGAACCGCCAACGGAGTACCCCTTGCCCCATATCAAAATGACAAGGCAAGCAGAGAACGAGCATCTCAGCATTCTTCTTATTTACCATGGGAATATGGTGCTTTTTTCTCTCTTTCCTCTTTTCATAGTATCTTTTTTTTCTTTTCTCTTTTTTTCTCAATATAGGACTCTTTTTTTCATAAGAAGAATGCTTCATAGACAACTCATTATGGTTACGCTGCAGGTTTCCACCATGTCAGCATGGATTAGACCAGCGGCCTAGGCATTTCTCTAACAGGCTCCCCTTTCATTTCACACCGACGACATCCATATACAAAAGAGCATGATATCAACTAGGTACAAGTACCAAGTGCAATGTTGAGAGCGTTCCCCATGAAAGCATGGTTCTGCTAATTCCCAAAAAATAAGTGCAAACATATACAACATAGACGACACAATGGTTCAAGTTTATTAAGGGCAAGTAAAGTAAAGTGTGCCATCAAGTTCGTGAGAGCTTTAATCACTAGTTTTCTCATAACAAGTGGAAGGTAAACAAAAGCATGAATATACTTGGAATAGCATAATCTAGTAGGTAGGTATGGTGGACTCTTTGGAATAACTTGGTTTAGGGAGTTGGATGCATGAGTGGAACTCATACTTTATTGTGGAGGCTAGCAAAAGACTGGGAGCGACAAACTAAGAGAGCAATAATGGCCATAATCATGCAGAGTGACAAAACATCATTGATCAAAGCATAAAGTGATACTACAATTTGAAAACTAAAGGATCATAAAGGCTATGGTGACTTTGGATAGTCATAACATGATGTGAGCATGCGCCAAGTCAACCCAAATAAAGTATCAAAGGAGAATATCACTATACTATGCTTTAATATGCTAAAACAACGCATGATTCATCCAAGGCACATTAAGAAATCTCAATTGTTTATAACAAGTCATGCTACAGCAAATAATACTAAGCAGAAAACCAAAACAATATCAAGCATGGCATGACAAAGCATAGGCCACAGTCAAAAACGAGCTCTTTTTACCACACAAGCATGAACTTTCCTACTCTTTTCCAAACCAAACCAAACTATTTGAAAACCAATGTATGAAAGAGGGGGTCCAACCAATTTATTCAGAAAACTAAGCAAACCAAGGACACGAAAAACCAAAACAAAAATGAAAAAGAAGACGCTCCAAGAAAAACACAACTGTGCATGAAACAATAAAAATGAAGCGTTTGGAAGAAACCTGGGATTTTTATTGATGAAGAAGGGGGATGCCTTGGGCATCCCCAAGCATTGACGCTTGTACTTCTTGGATATTTCTTGGGGTGACACACATGGCATCCCCAAGCTTGAGCTTTAATCCATCCTTCATCTCATTACTCATTCCTTCCATACACCTGAAATTTTTCCTTCACACAATCTTTATTAGCAACATTAGTGCACTCAAGATAAATAAGTCTCAAGGTTCAGTTCTAACACCAAATAAACTTCCATTATAACACTAGATACTATAGCACTTCCCTAAAAATGCTCAATTCCCCAAAAGAACTCAAGAAGGAACCAACAAGAAGCAAATGCAGAAAATGGCAGAAATCTGTCAAAACAGACCAACAGGTAAATACGAATTTTGTCGAAGACCTTATGTTGGTCAAATCAAAAAGTGTTGAATTAACGAAATTTATATAACAACCTGGGGCCGAAGCACAAAAAATTACAGCTCAATCCGATATAAAGAGCTCTCTCACAAATTTTTACAGTGAAGCACAAAAATCTGTTTCGGGACAGCAACTTTCCCAATCATTACTTCACTCTCATTAGAGGTTACTCTTGGCACAAAAAGCAAATAAAAAGGATAAGGAGAGGTTATTACAAAGGTAATAACTTCCAAGACTCATCTGAAACTTTTGGGTTATCTCCCAATAAGTACTTTTCTTTAACGCCTTTAAATTAGACATAAGAAGCAAGAAAAAGAATCAAGTATTCTCAAATGAATAAGCATTAAGAACAATAGCAGAAATATTTTCAACAAGGCAAGGTATATCATACAAATAAGTTCTAGAGGATCCTCTCTCAATGCTCTTAGGTTTACTACTCTCATCAAAAGGGTTTGCAGGAACAATCCAATCAAGATTCTTTTCTGTGGCATCATGTATTGCTACTAGTTTAAAGGGTATTGGTATCTTAGGTTCCTCCCTATTAGGTTCAGTTTTGTTAATATTTTCTCGTGTACCAACAACATATACACATGAGCCTAGCATATTGAAACGTTCAAAAACTTTTCTAGCTTCATTGGCAACATCATAGAACTCCCTAAACAAAGTTTCTAGAATAAAATCTCTCTTTTCAAGATCCTCAATTTCTTTAAGATTAAGAGACATTACTTGCATTTAGGGGTTGAGGTTAACAAACCTAGCTTCTAACATGTGAATTAAAGAAGCTGCAGCAATCTCATAATTTGGAGCAAGTTCTACAAGGGACCTATCCTCAGTATCTTCATGTTTGCTAACATGATTAAGGAATTCTTCAATATTATCTTTCCCAATTATAGAACCACTACCAATTGAAAGGTCTTTCAAGGTGAATGTAGGGATCAACATGGTGAGCTAAGGAAGAGGTGACAACTAAAGGAGACTTAATTTTTGTGTGTTTTTGAAATACGAAAGCAAACTTGCAAAACTAAATTTTTTTTGTGTTTTTGAATAACAAAACAAGCAAACAAAGCAAAAGAAACTAAGCAAAAAAAACAACAAAGTAAAGAGATTGGTTATGAGGGACTCCCCTTGTGAAGATTTCCTTGACTCCCCGGCAACGGCGCCAGAAAAGATCTTGATGTACTCGACTTTCGACGTAGAGCTCGTTGGGAACCCTAAGAGGAAGGTATGATGAGCACAGCAGTAAGTTTTCCCTCAGTTATGAAACCAAGGTTTAATCGAACCAGTAGGAGCAAGGAAACACCCCAAAGGTGTTACTAGCTGAGCTTTGGCAGGGCGCACTACCGGTGCTAGTAGCAACGTGGAGACCTGCACAACACAACCACAGAACTTTGTCCCCAACTTGCGATGAGGTTGTCAATCTCACCGTGTTTTGCGGAAAACAAAGGATTAAACGTATCAAATGGAAAGAAGTAAAAGTTTGTAGAAAGTAAACACAAAGCAGTAAAAGATTGTAGATTGTATGTAAATACAAAGGACCGGGATCCATAGTTCACTAGAGGTGGCTCTCCTTAAGATAGATAACATGCTGGGTGAACAAATTACAGTGGGGCAATTGACAAACATGGAGAAAGCAATACATGCATATACTAATCATCTTGACTCCTCTAAGACTTGATTGGGCATTACAACATAATACATAGACCGCCATCCAACTGCATCTATGACCAATAATCCACCTTCAGGTTATCATCCGAACCCCCTCCAGTATTAAGTTGCAAGCAACAGATTATTGCTTTATGAACTGCGTGTAAAGTAAACAATACGATTGTTCTATGAACAAAGGATTGTTGTTTTCTCCCTAGTAGCAACAGCACATCTAGTACCTTAGAGATTTATGTCACTTCCCCAGATTACCAGAGGCATGAACTCACTATCGAGCATAAATACTAACTCTTGGAGTTGCTAGCATCTACTTGGCCAAGATAGCTACTAACAACGAAAAGCATGCAAGATCTCAAATAAAAAAGACATGAAAGAATCAATAATCAATCTAAAATAGCATCTCAATATCCATCTGATCCCTGCAAACACAACATGCAGAATTCCAAATAGATGATCTTGATCATGAACAGAACTCACAAGATCTAAACATGAAAGCACAAAGGAGGAGAACTAGCCATCTAGCTACTACATGGATCCGTAGTCCAAGGATGAACTACTCACGCATCACATCGGAGGCTTGCATGGTGATGAAGAAGGCCTCTAGGGTGAACTCCCCTCTTCGGCAGGGTGCCGGGAATAGCTTCAGATCCCTCCCGATCTAGGGATGGAGATGACGGCAGCTACATACTCTTTCGTGGATTTTTTTATTGGGTGCTTAGGGTTTTCGTCCTGAGGGCAATATATAGTCGGAAGGGGAGGCCGAGGGGGTGCCGGGAGCGGCCACACCACCCCCTGGCGCGGGCCAGGCTTGGCTGCGCGGACAGGTGGTGTGGTGGCTCCCTGGCTCTTTTCCGTCTCGTATTCTGGCACTTGATCACTTCTGGAAAAATAGGCACTTTGGCTTTTGTCCCGTCTAATTCCGAGAATATTCATTGTAACACCCTCAAATCGGCCCTATGCAAGTTTTAGCGCTTCCCGCCAAACCCGCATAGAAACGATTCAAGGACGCCCACCAGGCACTTTCGTATATATACAACAACGACTCCATGAGTCAAGAATACAGATATAATATACGAAGATCCAAATCACCTTGAAAACGATAGAGCGTCCGACTATGGACAAGATACAAATGGGGATAAGAGCCCTGAAGAATAAACAATGGCGTCCATAACCCTGCCCAGGCCAAGCCGGGAGGGCAACCCTGCTAACGGCGTCAATCTCAAACCTGCTAAAACGAAAGGGGTGCCGACAAAGGGCAAAGGAAAAAGAGGAGCGTCAGTACTGAGGCCAGTACACGACGAGGCTAGATTTCGGCGGCTCTCGCCTACATAGGTATGGTGGACTGAAGCGGCAGCGCAGCGGCACTAAACAACCTATAGAGACTCGGTATCACTGGCGGCTATTAGAGAGGGGTAAGAAATACCTATTCGGATCCAACCTGATGCTAGCACCAAACAAACCCATCCTGGTATTTCCCCCCTTGAGACCAAACGAGGAAGTCGGACCAAGGAACTCACACAGTTGGCAATTTTACTCATTCCGTTATAGTTGCAGCAATTACTAATCAGAAATAGATAGCATGAGTCATCCTGATGGCATAAGTAGTGGGCAGTTTTAGTTAACATTCCGTTGTAGTTAGAACATTTACTAGTTAGATATAATTGTCCTAAGGAATCCCAAAACCCAACAGTTGTTGTCACTTTTATCACATTCCATTGGAGTTGCAATACTTACTAGGCAGAGATAACAAAACAATCCAGGTCCACCAGTGGTTGGCATTTTTAATATCCATTCCATTATAGTGAAGCTGATTACTAGTCAGAGATATTTTGTCAAATTTATAGCACTACTTTAGTTATGCTTATCTATGATCGAGATACTGTGCTCCAAGTCGTCCATAACCGTGGACACAGCTTTCAGAAAGTTTTACCCTGCAGGGATGCACAAATAGCAACACACACTCGATCAACCTCGGAAAAACCAACTCAAAACCCAACGAGGCATTCACGACAAAGCGATCACAGGATTCAGAAATATTTCAGGGGGCCACCCCACTAAGCTACCTGCAACGAAGTTGGCCGGCTCCGGAATGGACCCAGGGTTTGTGTGGACGGCTGTCAACGACTGGGAACCCGAAAGTGTGACTGGGCTTGTCGATATAGCAAAAACGTGTCATGATCCAAAACAGTACAGGTGCTCCTCGCACAATCTTAATAAAGCAGTAACATGGCATAAGTACAGGATAGTAATAAAGCCCCAAACTAATTGTGGCCCCAAGAAATAAAAATGAATCAAGCTCTGGCTCAGGGGGGTCCATAAGGCCTCCCGGATGTGGATAGTGCGAAAAATCAAGGAACAGGTATCAAGTACTCGGGGTCCTACGGGACACAAGTGAGCGTGGAAGAACCAAATAACATCTATTGCCCACCGATGCCTCTGCATTAATTATATCTAGCATTTTTAATAGTTGTATTTAAAGTCATGATCATCTCCACCATTAAGCATCTCCACCAATAAACAGCTGCCAGCATTCCAACAACCGTGGTACTTGACAACACGAGATCGCACCTGAGCAAGCAACTATGACTCGCAAGGCCAGCTATCTACTAAACACAGGTAATGGGAGGTGTCCAAGGAAATATAGAGGCTGCACGAGATATATCTACTACGGAACACTAAAGCATCACGACACAGATAGCAATAGATCAACAAGAGGAAATAAAGACTATAAATGCAAAATAGGTAGAAGGGGAAGAGATGCTCGCCTGGGAAAACACTACCGAAGGTTCATATCCGAAGAACTTGTCGATACTCGCATCCACTCACCGGTCTAATCCGCGAAGAAGCAAAGCACTAAAAGAAACACCGGATGCACTATTTAATATTACGGCAGAAGATCCAGCATGCTTGTGATATGTTGCAGATGCGGTGCAATTTAGGCAATATTAAGCGGAACCGGGGTCCCGATAATTAATTATATGGTTCAAGTTGTTTTAAAACCCCACAATTTAGATGTTGTATTAACAAGGCAAAACATGGCGCCGGTTCGCTATACCAATTTAAATGGAATCCAGAATAAGACTAGAATAGCCCGCCTATGGACTCCATATTTAATTATGAGGTGAATCGGCATAATGCCCCAACCCACATGATATGCATGCGAGATGAACAATTTAATATGCGACAGTCAACAATGTCATATTATAAAAATAAAGGAGGTCTCGGATAGGGAATCACATTTAGGGTTCGGCGAACTTGGGCTCCGAGGGGTTCGGGGTTCGACAGGGTTCGACGGGGGCGGAAACGGCTCGACGGGATCGGTCTCGGACAAAGGAAGTAGATCTTGTCGCATCCGGGAAGAAGGACTTGGTTTGGCGTCGGGGGCGCATCGGATTCGCCCGGGTCGGTGTCGATCTTGTCGTCACGAAGGTCTTGTCGGGTCCGCGGGTCGGGTCGGACTTGGTGTCCGGGGTGAAGAACTTGGCGTCCTTGAGGAAGTACTTGGCGTATCCGTGTCGACGACCTTGGCGTCCGAGGGTTCGATGTTTGGATCCATGTAGAAGGTCTTGGCGTTTCCTTGTTGGCGGATGGAGATCTTGTCGAGGGGGAGTCTTGTAGTGCATGTGCTCTTGTTTGGTCTTGAGCAGCCCAACACCATAGCATAGCGCCACCAACATGACAACATCAAAACGTAACAGGGACACACATAGCTACGGCAGGACACAAGCTGGTAGCAGAGCAGACCAAAAGGGAGGCACCGGTGACTGATTTCACAGGCTTGATCAACAAAGCCGGGCCTGGCTTGACGAGAGGACCTCAACGGAGGTTAGCACACCAAGAGAGAGGACGCAGGCCTGTGTCCATGCCAAAGCAGACGGGCAAGCGCGACTCGGGATGCGGACGCACGAAATAGGGCAAGGCGGAGGACGACGCACAGCCGTGGCTGGGGAGGGACGACTAAGGCGGGGTAGCAGAGGGTGGAGACGGCGAGGTGGCGAGGTCAGTGGTTGGGGACGACTCGGGCTGGCAGATGGAGGGGATGGCGCGGCCAGCGGAGGGATCTGACGGTGGCGAGCGTGGTGGAGGGCGGGGGTCGCGACGAGGAAGGAGAGAGGAGGGGCCGCGGCGGGAGGCGGACGAGGTGGGGTCCCCGTGGTGGCGGCGGGGAGGAAGCGGCGCAGGCGGAGTTGCGGCCGGAGAGGAAGAGCTGGGGTGGAGCGGGGCGGACGGCGGCCTCGGGCTCGGTGGAGGGCGCGTTGAAGAAGGCGGCGAGGAAGGGGACGACCGGCGGCAAGGGCGGCCGAGCGGCGGCCGGAAAGGGAGGTGGAGGCGTGCGAGGAAGAGGCGAGAGGACAACGGCTGGTGCGGGAGCAGGAACAGGGGCGGCGGGGCTCGGGATGGAGAGAGGAAATCGGGAGGGAGACGGGGTCACGGTAGGTGGGAAGGGAGTGGGGCCGGGGGCGACCAGGTGGTGGTGGGGCCAGGCGCGGGCCGGGGTGGCTGTCCGTCGGGGTTGGGATTTGGTCCCAGGGGCGACGCGCGCGTCAGGTGGGACTGGGGGTGCGGGCAGGTGGAGGCGGGTCAGCCAGGGGTTGGCGGCTGGGTGGAGGCCAGGTGGGCCAGCACGACGACGTGTCGCGCTGCGAGTGGGGAAGGTGATGTGGCCAGTTGATGGAGGAAGGGCGGGTAGGCTAGGTTTAGGTAGGAAAAGGGTTTGGGGGGTCTAGGGTAGATAGAATTTTTATCTAGAGGTGGCCGGCTGGGCTTTTGGGCCTGGCTGGCTGCCTCCTAAAAATAATTTAAATATTTTATTTATTGAAAATGAGGCTTTTGAAAACCGTTGGTAGACAAAACAAAATAATCCGGAGACCTCGGTTTTGATTCGAAATAAAACGGGGCGTTTAGAAAACAAAAACAGACTTTTCGAAAATAGTTTTATGCAGACAAATGCAATATGACATGACGATGTTCAAATGCAAGGTGGCATGATGACATGAGCATGCGGTCATGATGATGCAATGCACAAAATCAACGCGATTTTCTAGTAGTGGTTTTGCGGGGCGCCACATTCATTTTCTAACTTTCCTGAAACCAAAAACAGCAAAAAACAAGCAGCTGGCACTGTGGCTCTTGTTAATAGGTTAGTCCAAGAAATCATATGAAAAGTACTCCCAAGTTGGAACAAAACACAAGAAAGTGGATAAAACCAAGCATGGAACATCAAAAATTATAGATACATTTGGAATGTATCACACACATGCAATGACTCTAGTGGATACATATGTGGTTTGTGTAAAAGAACATACATGCAATGACATTGGTGGATCCATATGTGGTTTGTGACAACAACACACAGGCAATGCCATTGGTTAATCCATGAATGGTTTGTAGAAAGAACACACATGCAATGACTCAAGTGGGTCCATAAGTGGTTTGTGAAAAGAACACACATGCAATGACTCTAGTGGATCCATATGTGGTTTGTAGAAAGAACACACATGTAATGAACACTGGTGGATTCATATGTGGTTCATGACTGGAACACACATGCAATGACATTGGTTGATCCATATGTGGTTTGTGACAAGAACACACATGCAATGACACTGGTTGATCCATGTGTGGTTTGTGGAAAGAACACATATGCAATGCCTCAAGTGGGTCCATATGTGGTTTGTGAAAAGAACACACATGCAATGACTCTAGTGGATCCAAATGTGGTTTGTAGAAAGAACACACATGCAATGACATTGATGAATCCATATGTGGTTTGTGGAAAGAACACACATGCAATGACATTGGTTGATCCATGTGTGGTTTGTGAAAAGAACACACATGCAATGACTCTAGTGTATACATATGTGGTTTGTGGAAAGACCACACATGCAATGAACACTGGTGGATCCATATGTGGTGCATGACAGGAACACACATGCAATGACATTGGTTGATCCATATGTGGTTTGTGACAATAACATACATGCAATCCAATTGGTTAATCCATGTGTCGTTTGTAGAAAGAACACAGATGCAATGTCTCTAGTGGATCCATATGTGGTTTGTAGAAAGAACACACATGCAATGACTCTAGTGGATCCATATGTGGTTTGTGGAAAGAACACACATGCAATGAAAACTGGTAGATCCATATGTGGTTCATGACAAGAACACACATGCAATGACTCTAGTGGATACATTTGTGGTTTGTGGAAAAGAACACACATGCAATGAACACTGGTGGATCCATCTGTGGTTTGTGGAAAGAAAAAACATGCAATGACATTGGTTGATCCATGTGTGGTTTGTAAAAAGAACACACATGCAATGACTTTAGTGGATACATATGTGGTTTGTGGAAAAGAACACACATGCAATCAACATTGGTGGATCCATATGTGGTTTGTGGAAAGAACACACATGCAATGACATTGGTTGATCCATGTGTGGTTTGTGGAAAAGAACACACATACAATGACATTGGTGGATCCATATGTGGTTTGTGAAAAGAACACACATGCAATGACTCTAGTGGATCCATATGTGGTTTGTGCAAAGAACACACATGCAATGAACACTGGTGGATCCATATGTGATTCATGATAGGAACACACATGCAATGCCATTGGTTGATCAATATGTGGTTTGTGACAATAACACACATGCAATGCCATTGGTAAATCCATGTGTGGTTTGTGGAAGAACTCACATACAATGACTCAAGCGGGTCCATATATGGTTTCTGAAAAGAACACACATGCAACGACTCTAGTGGATTCATATGTGGTTCATGACAGGAACACATATGCAATGACATTGGTTGATCCATATGTGGTTTGTGACAATAACACACATGCAATGACATTGGTAGATCCATATGTGGTTTGTAGAAAGAACACACATGCAATGAACACTAGTGGATTCATATGTGGTTCATGACAGGAACACAAATGCAATGACATTGGTTGATCCATATGTGGTTTGTGACAATAACACACATGCAATGACATTGGTTGATCCATGGGTGGTTTGTCGAAAGAACACACATGCCATGACTCAAGTGGGTCCATATGTGGTTCATGACACGAACACACATGCAATGACACTAGTTGATCCATATGTGGGTTGTAGAAAGAACCCACATGCAATGACATTGGTGGATCCATATGTAGTTTGTGGAAAGAATACATACACAATAACATTGGTTGATCCATGTGTGCTTTGTGAAGAGAACACATATGCAACGACTCTATTGGATCATATGTGGTTAGTGGAAAGAACACACATGGAATGAACACTGGTGGATCCATATGTGGGTTGTTAAAAGAACACACATGCAATGCCCTTGGTAAATCCATATGTGGTTTGTGGAAAATAACACACATGCGATTGGTGGATCCATATGTGGTTTGTGAAAAGAACACACATGCAATGACTCTAGTGGATACATGTGTGGTTAATGGAAAGAACACACATGCAATGACATTGGTGGATCCATATGTGGTTCATGGAAAGAACACACATGCAATGACATTGGTGGATCCATATGTGGTTTGTGAAAACAACACACATGTAATGACTCTAGTGGATCCATATGTGCTTTGTGGAAAGAACACGCAAGCAATGAACACTAGTGGATCCATATGTGGTTCATGACTCGAACACACATGCAATGACTCTAGTGGATACATATGTGGTTTGTGGAAAAGAACACACATGCAATGACATTGGTGGATCCATATGTGGTTTGTGACAATAACACACATGCAATGCCATTGGTTAATCCATGTGTGGTTTGTATAAAGAACACACATGCAATGACTCAAGTGGGTGCATAGGTGGTTTGTGAAAAGAACACACATGCAATGACTCTAGTGGATCCATATGTGGTTTGTAGAAAGAACACACATGTAATGAACACTGGTGGATTCATATGTGGTTCACGACAGGAACACACATGCAATGACATTGGTTGATCCATATGTGGTTTGTGACAAGAACACACATGTATGCAATGACTCAAGTGGGTCCATATGTGGTTTGTGAAAAGAACACACATGTAATGAGTCTAGTGGATCCAAATGTGGTTTGTAGAAAGAACACACATGCAATGACATTGATGGATCCATATGTGGTTTGTGGAAATAACACACATGCAATGACATTGGTTGATTCATGTGTGGTTTGTAAAAAGAACACACATGCAATGACTCTAGTTGATACATATGTGGTTTGTGGAAAAGAACACACATGCAATGAACATTGGTGGATCTATATGTGGTTTGTGGAAAGAACACACATGCAATGACATTGGTTGACCCATGTGTAGTTTGTGGAAAAGAACACACATGCAATTATATTGTGGATCCATATGTGGTGTATGGAAAAGAACACACATGCAATGACATTGGTTGATCCATGTGTGGTTTGTGAAAAGAACACACATGCAATGACTCTAGTGGATACATATGTGGTTAGTGGAAAGAACACACATGCAATGAACACTAGTGGATCCATATGTGGTTCATGATAGGAACACACATGCAATGACATTGGTTGATCCATATGTGGGTTGTTAAAAGAACACACATGCAATGCCATTGGTTAATCCATGTGTGGTTTGTGAAAATAACACACCTGCAATGACTCTGATGTATCCATATGTGGTTTGTGAAAAGGACAAACATGCAATGACATTTGTGGATCCATGTGTGGGTTGTGAAAAGAACACACATGCAATTACTCTGGTAGATCCATGTGTGGTTTCTCGAAAGAACACACATGCAATGAGTTTGGTGGATCCATGTGTGGTTTGTGAAAAGAACACACTTGCAATGACTAGTGCTGGTTTTAGTATAAGAACACACATGCAATGACACTAGTGGATCCATGTGTGGTTTGTGAAAAGAACACACATGCAATGACTCTAGTGGATACAAATGTGATTTGTGGAAAGAACACACATGCAATGAACACTGGTGGATCCATATGTGGTTCATGACAGGAACACACAAGCAATGACTTGGTTGATCCATATGTGGTTTGTGACAAGAACACACGTGCAATGCTAGTGGTTAATCCATGTGTGGTTCTAGTATAAGAACACACATGCAATGACTCTAGTGCATCCATGTGTGGTGTGAAAAGAACACACATGCAATGACTCTAGTGGATACATATGTGGTTTGTGGAAAGAACACACATGCAATGACATTGGTTGATACATATGTGGTTTGTGGAAAGAACACACATGCAATGGCATTGGTTGATCCATATGTGGTTTGTGGAAAGAACACACATGCAATGACTTTAGTGGATCCATATGTGGTTTGTAGAAAGAACACACATGCAATGACATTGGTGGATCAATATGTGGTTTGTGAAAAGAACACATATGCAATGACTCTAGTGGATCCTTATGTGGTTTGTAGAAATAACACACATGCAATGACATTGGTGGATCCATATGTGGTTTGTAGAAAGAACACACATGCAATGACATTTGTCGATCCATGTGTGGTTTGTAAAAAGAACACACATGGAATGACTCTAGTGGATACATATGTGGTTTGTGGAAAAGAACACACATGCAATGAACATTGGTGGATCCATGTGTGGTTTGTGGAAAGAACACACATGCAATGACATTGGTGGATCCATATGTGGTTTGTGGAAAAGAACACACATGCAATGACATTGGTTTATCCATGTGTGGTTTGTGAAAAGAACACGCATGCAATGACTCTAGTGGATACATATGTGGTTAGTGGAAAGAACACACATGCAATGAACACTAGTGGATCCATATGTGGTTCATGACAGGAAAACACATGCAATGACACTGGTTGATCCATATGTGGGTTGTTAAAAGAACACACATGCGATGCCATTGCTTAATCCATGTGTGGTTTGTGAAAACAACACACGTGGAATGACTCTGATGTATCTATATGTGGTTTGTGAAAAGAACACACATGCAATGACATTTGTGGATCCATGTGTGGTTTGGGAAAACAACACACATGCAGTTACTCTGGTGGATCCTGATACATTGCAAATGTATCTATAATTTTTGATGTTCCATGCTTGGTTTTATCTACTTTCTTATGTTTTGTCCACACTTTGGAGTACTTTTCATATGATTTCTTGGACTAACCTATTAACAAGAGCCACAGTGCCAGCTGCCTGTTTTCTGCTGTTTTTGGTTCCAGGAATGTTAGAAAATCAATATTCTCGGAATTGGACGGGACAAAAGCCAAAGTTCCTATTTTACCCGAAGACTCACGGAGCCCGAAGCAGAGACAGAGGGGGGGGCCAAGGCCTGGCCACACCATATGGTGGCGCGGGCTAGCCATGGCCGTGCCACCAGGTGGTGTGGGCCCCCTGGCACTCCACCGACCTTGCCTCTTTGCCTATAAGAAGCCTCCCGATGCATAAACCCTAAATCATCAAGCCTCCTGCCACGAAAAGTTCCGCAGCGCCGCCGCGACCAAAGGGGAGATTCGGGGGACAGAAAGTCTCTGTTCTGGCACCCTGCCGGGATAGGGAAGTGCCCCCGGAGCCATCTCCATCGATCTCCACCACCATCTCCATCACCATTGCTGATTCCCATGATGAGGAGGGAGTAGTTCTCTCTCGAGGCTAAGGGTTCTACCGGTAGCTATGTGTTCATCTATCTCTATGCATGATCATATTGAGATCATGAGCTTGTAATCTATAGATCTACCTTGCTACTCAAGTGCTTTAATGAATCTCTGCTCTCCCCATGTGTGTGAAAGTGACAACGTGCTCACCATGGTGGCACTTAGGCTAGAGATTACAAATACTTGTTATGAGTTATATTTGGAGTTGGATGTTTCTATGAAATTGTGGTGTTTGTTGGACTCATCTAGTACTCAAGCTGACAGTGTGGGGTTTTCTAGATGGGAAATATGTACTTTGAGGTGTGCTGTTATAGCCCTACCGTTGATTAGAGTGTCCAACCAGAGAGTAGTTAAGAGTAGTATCATAAAGAGAAGATATTTATATGAGATTGTTCACTAGTGAAAGTATGATCCCTAGGCCTTGTTTCTTAGCACTGAAACACCGTTTGCTATTACATGTTTGCTTGCTTCCATCTTTATTTCAGTTTGCCTTTAGTCTTTTCCACACCATCAGGTTATTTTCTATCACCGTTACCACTTAAAAGTATCCATACCACTTGTATTTCACTATCTCTTCGCCGAACTAGTGCACCTATACACCTGACAAGTGTATTGGGTGTGTTGGGGACACAAGAGACTTCTTGTATCTTGATTGCAGGGTTGCTTGAGAGGGAATACCTTTGACCACTTCCTCCCTGAGTTCGATAAACCTTGGGTGATATTTCTGTTGTTCTACAAACCTCTGCACTTGGAGGCCCAACAACTGTCTACAAGGATAGAAGTGCGTAGACGTCAAGCTATTTTCTGGCGCCGTTGCCGAGGAGGTAAGGTAAAAGGTACTCACATCCTCCGGTGTGAGTGCTCAAAGTTATTTCCTTTAGATTCTGCAATTTTGTCTTTTTGTTTCTTATTTTCACTAGTTAGGCTTAATGGAAAACAACAACAAAATTAGAGAGCTTTATAGTATTTATCTTGAGTTAGGACATGAAGTGTTTGAACAGAAAATTAAAAAACCTATGGAACTTTATTTGCATGCTAATAGCAATGTTGTTAGTATGAATTCTTTGGACACCATTATTGCTAATCCTATGGAAAAGTCTAATCTTGGGGAAACTAGTTTTGATGAGTATGATATTTTTAGTCCCCCAAGCATGGAGGAGAAAATCTACGTTGATGATACTATGCCTCCAATATATGATGATTACAATGATGAATATGATATTTTCAGTCCACCTACTATTGAGGAGAAAATTAATTATGATTATAAAATGCCTCCTATATTTGATGATTATGGTGATGAGAATAATAATGATAGCTATTTTGTTGAATTTGCTCCCACTACAATTAATAAGAATGACTATGCTTATGTGGAGAGTAATAATTATTATATGCATGTGGCTCATGATAATAATGTTTTATGTGATATTTATATTGTTAATTTTATTCATGATGCTACTGAAAGTTATTATGAGAGAGGGAAACATGGTTTTATGCATCTCAATAATATTAAGTTTCCCCTCTTTATGTTGAAAGTCTCGAAGTTGCACTTGGTTTGCTTTCCTATGCTTGTTGCTTTGTGCTTTCATGAATTGTTTCTTTACAAGATTCCTATGCATAGGAAGTGGGTTAGACTTAAATGTGTTTTGAATTTGCTTCTTGATGCTCTCTGTTACTTCAATTCATATTTCTTATCTGAGCATCTTCTCAAACTATCATGCCTAACTTAAAGGCCCTAAAGAAAAGTACTTATTGGGAGATAACCCAAAAGTTTTAGATGAGTCTCGGAAGTTATTACTTCTGTAATAACCGCTCCTTATCCTTTTTATTTGCTTTTTGTGCCAAGAGTAACTTCTAATGAGAGAGAAGTAATGATTGGGAAAGTTGCTGTCCCGAAACAGATTTCTGTGCTTCACCGTAAAAATTCGTGTAAAATTTCTTAACGTCTTTTTGAGGCGTGAATTTTTGTGTTTCTGCCCCAGGTTATTATCTAACTTTCGTTAGTTCAACACTTTTTGATTTGAGCAACAGAATGTCTTCGAAAAAATTTGTCTTTACCTGGTGGTCTATTTTGTCAGATTTCTGCCATTTTCTGCATTTGCTTCTTGTTGGTTCCTTTTTGAGTTCTTTTGGGGAATTGAGCTTTTTGAGGGAAGTGCTACAGTATCTAGTGTTCTAATGGAAGTTTATTTGGTGTTAGAACTGAACCTTAAGACTTATTTATCTTAAGTGTACTAATGTTGCTAATAAAGATTGGGTGAAGTTTTGTATGAAGGAAAAATTTGAGGTGTATGGAAGGAATGAGTAATGAGATGAAGAATGGACTAAAGCTCAAGCTTGGGGATGCCACGCGTGTCACCCCAAAAAAATATCCAAGAAGTACAAGCGTCAAAGCTTGGGGATGCCCAAGGCATCCCCTTCTTCATCAATAAAAATCCCAGGTTTCTTCCAAACGCTTCATTTTTATTGTTTCATGCACAATTGTGTTGTTCTTGGAGCGTCTTCTTTTTCGTTTTCGTTTTGGTTTTTAGTTTGCTTGGTTTTCTTAGTTTGCTGAATAAATTGGTTGGACCCCCTCTTTCATACATTGGTTTTCAAATAGTTTGGTTTGGATTGGAAAAGAGTAGGAAAGTTCATGCTTAAGTGCTAAAGAGAGCTTGTTTTTTACTGTGGCCTATGCTTTGTCATGCCATGCTTGATATTGTTTTGGATTTATGCTTAGTATTCTTTTCTGTAGCATGACTTGTTATAAACAATTGAGATTCCTTAATGTGCCTTGGATGAATCATGTGTTGTTTTAGCATATTAAAGCATAGTATAGTGGTATTCTCCTTTGATGCTTTATTTGGGTTGACTTGGCGCATGCTCACACCATGTTATGACTATCTCAAGTCACCATAGCCTTTATGATCCTTTAGTTTTCAACTTGTAGTATCACTTTATGCTTTGATCAATGATGTTTTGTCGCTCTGCATGATTATGGCCATTATTGCTCTCTTAGTTTGTCGCTCCCAGTCTTTTGCTAGCGTCCGCAACCAAGTATGAGTTCCACTCATGCATCCAACTCCCTAAACCAAGTTATTCCAAAGAGTCCACCATACCTACCTATTAGCATATGCTATTCCAAGTATATTCATGCTTTTGTTTGCCTTCCACTTGTTATGAGAAAACTAGTGATTAAAGCTCTCACGAACTTGATGGCACACTTTACTTTTCTTGCCCTTAATAAACTTAAACCATTGTGTCTTCTATGTTGTATATGCTTGCACTTATTTGTTGGGAATTAGCAGAACCATGCTTTCATGGGGAACACTTCAACATTGCACTTGGTACTTGTACCTAGTCGATATCATGCTCTTTTGTATATGGATATCGTCGGTGTGAAATGAAAGGGGAGCTTGTAAGTCCATGGAGTTATGTATATGTGTTAGAGAAATGCCTGGGCCGCTGGTCTAATCCATGCTGACATGGTGGAAACTTGCAGCGTAACCATAATGAGCTGTCTATGAAGCATTCTTCTTATAAAAAAAGAGTCCTATATTGAGAAAAAAGAGAAAAAGAGAAAAAAAAGAGATTATGAAAAGAGGAAAGAGAGAAAAAAGCACCATATTCCCATGGTAAATAAGAAGATTGCCGAGATGATCGTTGTCTACTTGCCTTGTCATTTTGATATGGGGATTCTTCCGTATCACCGGGCAAGGGGTACCCCGTTGGCGGTTCTCAATGATACACATGTACTTACGATGACAAGAACTTACCGGTGAATAAACTTGAGTAGCATGAGGAGCGGCCCTCGTATACAAGGGACATGATATTTCTAACTTATACTTCATCAAGCATGTACACCATAGTTTGTTCACTTTAACCTTAATCACCTTCAAGATGCTTATGATAGGGGCAATGAGAGCTGAAAGCTATAAGTACCTTAATTTTTGGAAGCTCTTTATGACACTTGAATCCCTACTTCCTTTTATAAAAGGCCTTTCTTCCACCATTATATTGAGTCTCCACCTTCTATCTTTATGCACCTACTTTGAGAGCATAGTGGCCATTCTTAGTTCTATGTGCATTGTCCCAAGACTAGTTGATTGATGCATAACTTGTTATTGCTTGTTTTAAACTATTGTATCTAGTCACTCTTATGAACTTTGAAGGTGTCCTATGCATTTATATTTGCTACTCTATGAGGGACAAGCTAAATACTATTATGCTATGTTTTCTTTATGTGAAACAAACAAACGTCTTGCAAAGCATTGTTATTCATGAATCTTTTGTTTGTGCCTTTTCATGTTGCAACATAGTTTCTTTGTCTTATTGTTAGGACTTTGTCTTTCATGTTATGATTGAAGTACTTTGATCCCAGCTTTGAATGTGTTGCAAATACTTTGATCAAGTCTTTGATGGTGCATGTCACCTCAAAAATTATTCTTTCCTTTTATCACTTACCTACTCGAGGACGAGCAGGAGTTAAGCTTGGGGATGTTGGTACATTGCAAATGTATCTATAATTTTTGATGTTCCATGCTTGGTTTTATCTACTTTCTTATGTTTTGTCCACACTTTGGAGTACTTTTCATATGATTTCTCACTAGTAGAAAATGGGCCTTTGGTTCGGGCCACCAGTCCCAGACGTGGCTGGGGCCAGGACTAATGGTCCGAACCAGACGGCCTGAGGAGGCCGAGGCACTTTGTCCCGGTCCGTAAGGAACCATTAGTCCCAGTTTGAGATACAAACCGGGACAAATGGGACTAGGTCGGCGCGCGTGCTCCTGGTAGAACCTTTAGTCCCGATTTGTATCTCAAACCGGGACTAATGGCCTGGCCCTATATATATGCACCCAGCCCTCCACTCTCTCCTGTTTTTTCCTATGTGAGAGGTGGGTATAACTTTGTGCTAACTTTTTTTCTTCATATGCACTAGAGGTGTTCGGTGAAATTCCTGTTAGAGCGATGCCACTTGAGTTCACACAAGACAAAATATGATATGAGGTGCCAGAGCAACACTTAAGGTTTCTCCTCTTTGTTTTGAAGTGTCATAAAAGGTTAGCAACTATTTTCTCGTTTTGACCGCACGGTACTAATTTAAGCATCGTGATTGCGTTTGATATATATGCATGGTTGTATGATGCAGATGAGCCACCCATGGATGTACGGTGACTGACGCTCTAACGCTTACAGAGAAGGCGTGCGTTCTTTTCACCTTGTGGCCGAGGTGAACAAGCGGCGGGATGGTTTTATGTGTTTTCCATGTGTTGAATGTCGGAATGAGCAGGCTCACACTTCCTCAAGAGTCATTTAGAGCCACCTGCTTCGGTCCAGTTTCATGTCCGGCTATAATGTTTGGACTAAGCACGGAGAAAGAGGGGTTATGATGGAAGACGGCGATGAAGAAGAGAACGATGATGACAACTACCGATCTATGCTCCCTGAATATGATGATACCGCAGTTGAAGATAATGAAGAAGAAGGGGGTGAAGAACGGGAACCAGATGAGCCCGTTGATGATTTTGGTTGGGTCATTAGTGATGCAATGCGAGACTGCGACATAGAAAAGGAGAGGTTGTAGTTCGAGCAGATGTTACAGGACCACAACACATTGCTATATCCAACTTGTGAAGATGGCCAGAAGAAGCTGGGTAGCACATTGGAATTGTTGAAGTGCAAGGCAGAGACCGGAATGACTGACTCGGGATTTGAAAAGTTGCTGGTAATAATGAAGAAGCTGCTTCCAAGAAATAACCAATTACCCTCCAGTACATACGAAGCAAAGAAACTTGTCTGCCCTCTAGGATTAGACGTGCAGAAGATACATGCATGCCCTAATGACTGCATCCTCTACCGCGGTGAGAAGTACGAGAATATGGATAAATGCCCGGTATGCACTGCATTGCGGTATAAAATCAGAAAAGATGACCCTGGTGATGTTGAGGGCGAGCCACCCAGGAAGAGGGTTCCTGCCAAGGTGATGTGGTATGCTCCTATAATACCACGGTTGAAACGTTTGTTCAGAAATAAAGAGCATGCCAATTTGTTGCGATGACACATGGAAGACCGTAAGAAAGACAGGATGTTGAGGCACCCTGCTGATGGTCGGCAATGGAGAAAAATCGAGAGAGACTTCCCAGACTTTGCTGGTGACGCAAGGAACTTATGGTTTGGTCTAAGTACCGATGGCATGAATCCTTTTGGGGAGCAGAACTGCAGTCACAGCACCTGGCCCATGACTCTATGTATCTACAACCTTCCTCCTTGGTTGTGCATGAAGCGTAAGTTCATTATGATGCCAGTGCTCATCCAAGGCCCGAAGCAACTCGGAAACAACATTGATGTGTACCTAAGGCCATTAGTTGATGAACTTCTAGAGTTGTGGGCCAAACCAGGTGTACGTGTGTGGGACGAGCACAAACAGCAGGAATTTGACCTACAAGCGTTGCTGTTCGTAACCATCAATGATTGGCCTGCTCTTAGTAACATTTCAGGACAGACGAACAAAGGATACAATGCATGCACGCACTGTTTAGATGAGACTGAAAGTATATATCTAGATAAATGTAGAAATAATGTGTACCCGTACAATCGTCGTTTTCTTCCGCCCAGTCATCCCTTAAAGAAGAAAGGCAAGCATTTCAATGGCAAGGCAGAAACCCGGACGAAGCCTGTCCCCCGTAGTGGTGCTGATGTATTTGGTATGGTCAAGGATTTGGATGTAATCTTTGGAAAGGGTCCTGTAGGACAACCTGTTCCCAAAGACCCCATTACCGGACACGCACCCATGTCGAAGAAGAAATCTATATTTTGGGAGCTACCCTATTGGAAAGTGCATGAGGTCCGATCTGCAATCGACGTGATGCACCTGATGAAGAATCTTTGCGTGAATATTCTAGGCTTCCTGGGCTTGTATGGGAAGTCAAAAGATACCCCGGCAACACGGGAGGACCAGCAACATCATAAAGGACGAGACAACAAGCATCCAGGGCAGTTTCAAGGGCTTGCCAGCTATGCTCTTACCAAAGAAGAGAAGGAAATCTTTTTTGAAGTCCTTTTCAGTATCAAGGTCCCATGTGGCTTCTCATCGAATATAAAGGGAATAGTAAATATGAAAGAGAAAAAAATTCAAAACCTAAAGTCTCATGACTACCATGTGCTTATGACGCAATTGCTTCCGGTTGCATTGAGGGGAATTCTACCAGAAAATGTTCGACTAGCCATTGTGAAGGTATGTGCATTCCTCAATGCAATTTCTCAGAAGGTAATCGATCAAGAAAGTCTATCAGGGTTACAGATTGATGTGGTCCAATGTCTGGTCATCTTCGATTTGTTGTTCCCGCCATCCTTCTTCAATATTATGACGCACCTCCTAGTTCACCTAGTCGAAGAGATTAGAATTCTCGGTCCTGTGTTTCTACACAATATGTTCCCCTTCGAGAGGTTCATGGGAGTCTTAAAGAAATATGTTCATAACCGTGCTAGGCCAGAAGGAAGCATCTCCAAGGGCTATGGAACAGAGGAGGTCATTGAGTTTTGTGTTGACTTTCTTCTTGACCTTAAGCCGATTGGTGTTCGTGAATCTCGGTATGAGGGGAGGATGACTGGAAAAGGCACACTAGGAAGGAAATCAATGGTATGTAGGGACGGGCATTCTTTCACTCAAGCACACTACACAGTTCTACACAATTCCACCGTGGTGGCTCCGTATATCAAGAAACACAAGAATATTCTATGCTCCGAAAACCCGGGGAAGCCTGAAACCTTGATTAAAGGGGAACACGAGAAGAATTTTGGCAATTGGTTGCAGACACATCCCATGAATAACACCACTTTTGGAGATGAGTTATACTCGTTGGCCAGGTTACCATCTTCGACTATATGTACTTTCCAAAGGGTACGAGATAAATGGGAATACATTTTACACGATCGCCCAAGATAAAAAGAGCACCAACCAAAACAGTGGTGTTCGCTTTGATGCAACATATGACAATGGGCAGAAGGACACATATTATGGGTACATAGAGGAGATATGGGAACTTGACTATGGACCTACTTTTAAGGTCCCTTTGTTTCGGTGCAAATGGGTCAAGCTGACAGGAGGCGGGGTACATGTAGACCAAAAATACGGCATGACAACAGTGGATCTCAACAATCTTGCGTACATGGATGAACCATTCGTCCTAGCCAACAATGTGGCTCAGGTTTTCTATGTGAAGGACATGTCTACCAAACCGAGAAAAAGGAAAGGTAAGCAAAAGAGTACAGAATACGATGAGCCAAAGCGCCACATAGTTCTTTCAGGTAAAAGAAACATCGTGGGAGTGGATGACAAGACAGACATGTCAGAAGATTACAATAAGTTTCATGAAATTCCGCCCTTCAAAGTGAAAACTGACCCAAGCATTCTGTTAAATGATGAAGATTCTCCATGGCTACGGTGCAGAAGAAAACCACAACACTAGATGTTGGTGATGTGTAATAATGTATTAAACCTTTTATTTGAGACATAAATATATGTAATGTATTACACCTTTTATTTGAGACATAAAGGTCCCCCTTTCATGTAATACATCTTGCTCAATCAAACTAGACGTTGACGACCGGGTTCTGAGCCGCGGGAGGTGATCACCCAAAGAGAAGGAACCATCACAAGAGAAGGAACCCACAAACACTAAGGATACATAGCACAACTGAAAATTAAGATACATAGCACAACTAAAAATTAAGAAACATGCCTAATGTTGGAGTGATTCAGTCATGCTCCTGCCTAGCCCTGTAATACGCGCAACTATAGTCGTCGTAGTCGCCAGCACCACCGTCACTGTCGTCGTCGGGGTCCCCGTAGTTGAACCTTGAAGTTTGGGCACACGTGGGCTAGATTTTAGGGTACCGCAGGCGGGGGTTATTACCGGTCGTGTTGTAGGCCATGACGCTCTGGAGAGTCCGGCCGCGCCACCACAGCCGACAGCCGGCCTCGTTGAAGTTCGAAGGAGGTGGGCCGTCCTCCTCGTGCCTGGCGAGCGCCCTCTCACGCCGATTGATGAAGAAGGCTTCCCAAGTCAGGAAATAGTCGGGATCCCAGTTGGGATTCCTCCGCTGCTCTGGCGTGAGCTCGAGGTAGTAGTGGTTCGTGATGGCCATCCGACGCTCCACACCTAGAGGGACAGGAGGGACCGGCACGCCTCCGACGCTCAGCATCCATCCGGTGGGGACGTGGTAGCCCGGTGGGCAGGGGTAGTTCGAGGCGTAAAGCGCCTCCGCCTCCCGGGTGGTTAGAGATACGATGGAAGCCATGGGAAGAGAATGATGAGTCTAGATGTGATATGTCAATGGAGGCCAAGCGTACATATATATACTGAAAAAATGGCGGGAAGACAGAGGTGGGAACCAGTGGAAAGCGCGGGAACGCAGTGGCACGTGAAACTTTCATCCCGGTTGGGGGCTCAAACCGGGACAAAAGTTGGGGGGGCTTATCTGGGGGAGGCTTACCTGGGAGGGCCTTATCTGGGAGGTGGCTAACCTTTAGTACCAGCTGGTGGGTGCAACCAGGACTAAAGGTGGTTTTTGTGTCATCTAACAAAACTGTCGGTGGGATAAGGACGCGTGGGTAACCTTTAGTACTGGGTGGGGGCTCAAACCGGGACTAAAGCTGTCGGTAGGAAAAGGACGCGTGGGTGGACGCACTTCTCGATGAGATAAAGCATGTAGCGCACGACGCCCTGTCGGAGGAAGAAGACAAAGTAGAAGCGGCGCCGTGCCTATAAAAGGAGCATCGATACGCCATGGCAAGCAACTCAACAAGCCAACATGGATGGAGAGTTTTATCCCCATGGATGGAGGAAAGGGTTGGGAAATCTCCCGTGGCGGAACTTCTCGAAGATGCCCTTGGTGCACACACCCTATGGCATCTTCGGAAGTTCCACCTCGAAAAATATTTTCCTGCTAGCCCGTGAAAGACTCCATCTCCGCCTCCCTAGGGTTAGAGGTATGGTGGAAGCCATGGGTTAGAGTGGAGAGAGGCGGCAGATATGAGTCTAGATGTGCTATGGCAACGACCAAGCCTACATATATATAGTGAGAAATGGTGGAAAGTCACAGGAGGGAAGCCTAAACCCTAAACCCTAAAGGGGCTACGATCCGGAAGAGAACGGGCGGGAAGAAAACGGGCGGGAAAAAATAAGGCGGGGTAGACGATCCGGGGCCCCCGGTCTAGGGTTTCGCCGGAGGAAGACCACCGGAGCGTCAGAATCACATGAAAATGGCAAAATGGTTAATAGTTTGACTAGTTAGAATAATTATTTTATAAAACAGAACATTGATTTGAATCACTTATTCAAAAATATGCAAAATATAATAGTTAATGCATTTTTAAATTGAAAATGGCAAAATGGTTAATAGTTTGACTAGTTAGAATAATTATTTATAAAACAGAAAATTGATTTGAATCACTTATTCAAAAATATGCAAAATATAATAGTTAATGCATTTTTAAATTGAAAATGGCAAAATGGTTATTAGTTTCACTAGTTAGAATAATTATTTTATAAAACATAAAATAGATTTGGATTACTTATTCAAATTCAAGAACTTTTCATGTTGAAATTTTTCTCAAATTCATAAGTATGCAAAAACTGTAAAATTCAAATGTTTAAAAAAATGCTAATTGAATTTTTTTTAAACAGGCGCGCCCCTGGGATGAAAATTTTGAAAAAAGGACCTTTAGTCCCGGTGCGTGCTACACACTGGGACTAAAGGTGTGGCGTTGGCGCGCGCGCGTTGGCCGGTGCCGAAAAGCCTTTAGTCCCTGTGGGTGGCACGCACCGGGACTAAAGGGGGGACCTTTAGTCCCGGTCCGTATAACGCACCGGGACTAATGACCCTTTAGTCCCGGTTCGTTATACGGACCGGGACTAAAGTTTCCCCACCTATATATCTTCTCCCCATGCGCCCCTTCTTCTCACCACGCAGAGAACACCCACGTGCGTGAGGACGATGAATCGATGCCGGCAGGCTGCCCGACTCTCTGGCCGCCACCATCCCAACCGCCGCCGCCACGCACTCCAGCCGCCACCGCCCCCAACCGCCGCCGCCACTGCAGCCGCCTCGCGCGCGCCCCCAGCCAGAGGTACACCGGCCGCCGCCCCTACCCTTCGCTCCCCCGTCTGGCTACGCGGCGGCGCGGCGCTGCCGGCCACTGTGGGCGAGCAGGTCGGGCCGGCGACAGTCGTGCACGCAGGCCGTGGTGCGGGCGATGCGGTCGTGGCGGCGCCCCCGTCTAAGTTCTCTGTTTTTAATTTTTCCATTTTTTTATTTTGTAGTATATAGTTAATTGTAATATTATTTAGTAGTTGTAATATTATTTAGTAGCTAGTGTAATAGTAGTGTATATAGTTGTAATTTTATTTTGTAGTGAAATATTATTTAATTTTGTGTTTAATATTATTTAATAGTGTAATAGTAGTGTATAATTGTAATATTATTTAGTAGTTGTAATATTATTTAGTAGCTAGTGTAATAGTATTGTATATAGTTGTAATTTTATTTTGTAGTGTAATATTATTTAATTTTGTGTGTAATATTATTTAGTAGTGTAATAGTAGTGTATACTTGTAATATTATTTAGTAGTGTAATATTATTTTGTAGTGTATATAGTTGTAAATTTTTTAGTAGTATATTGCATTATAGTAGTATATTATAATATTATTGTGTAGTGTATATAGTTGTAATATTATAGTAGTATATTGTAATAGTAGTATATTGCATTATAGTAGTATATTGTAATATTATAGCAGTGCTCGCGGGCCGCCGCACTTATGGATAGGGTGGTGGTGCTCGCGGGCCCTTGGATTTAGGGTTAGGGTGGTAGTGCTCGTGGGCCCCCACACATAGGGTTAGGGTGGTGGTGCTCGCGGGCAACCGGACTTAGGGTTAGGGTGGTGGTGCTCACGGGCCACCGGACTTAGGGTTAGGGTGGTGGTGCTCGCGGGCCACCGGACTTACGGTTAGGGTAGTAGTGCTCGCGGGCCCCCGGACTTAGGGTTAGGTTGGTAGTGCTCGCGGGCAGCCGGACTTAGGGTTAGGGTGGTGGTGCTCGCGGGCCACCGGACTTAGGGTTACGGTGGTAGTGCTAGCGGGCAGCCGGACTTAGGGTTAGGGTGGTGGTGCTCGCGGGCCACCGGACTTAGGGTTAGGGTGGTAGTGCTCGCGGGCAGCCGGACTTAGGGTTAGGGTGGTGGTTCTCGCGGGCCACTTGACTTAGGGTTAGGGTGGTAGTGCTCGCGGGCCCCCGGACTTAGGGTTAGGGTGGTAGTGCTCGCGGGCAGCCGGACTTAGGGTTAGGGTGGTGGTGCTCGCGGGCCACCGGACTTAGGGTTAGGGTGGTAGTGCTCGCGGGCAGCCGGACTTAGGGTTAGGGTGGTGGTGCTCGCGGGCCACCGGACTTATGGTTAGGATGGTAGTGCTCGCGGGAAAATTGCTATTGTTTAGTATTATTGTAGCAAATTGCGTGTTCATATTATTGTTTAGTATTATTTTATGCAACAATATTGAATGAAAAATGTTATTGTGTGCATTTTGTAGAAAACTATGGATCCAATCCAGATAGACCTAGCACAAGAAGAAATTCTCGAGGATATGATCAACGACACCCCCCATGTTGATCCACCCGAATCTCCGTCGATTTATCTGAACCCCTCCGGTGAGGGAGAGGAGGTCGACCGAAACGATCAAGGAGAAGCCGACGGCTCCGGTGGTGGAGAAGCCGACGGCTCCGGTGGTGGAGAAGCCGACGGCGAGGTATATATATGAAGTCTGGTGATCAGTAGATGCATTAACTGAGTTGTATATATATATAAATTGACGAATGTTTCTTCTCTTAGGCCTCCACATCGAGCAAAAAATATTCCAAACGAGGCCCGGCCAAAAAGTTGGACGTATCTACGCGTTATAAAATTACGCGGGTAACACCACGGGGTGAACCGGTGGAACCCGAAAAGGCTAAAACTGTATTTAAACAACAATGCGGAGTTATGGTTAGGGATCGCATCCCGATCACCATTCGAGAGTGGAATAAGACCAAAGGGGCGAAAGAGGGTGAGTATGTCACCGACAGGTGCAAAGAGGGTCTTTGGAATGACCTCATGACACATTTCACCCTGCCAGAATGTGAGGATGATGCCGACACAGCTGCATTGAGGAAGAAAGTCAAGCAGTGAACTATTACGAAGATGGCCGAACTATTCAAGAACTGGAAGAAAGCATTATGGCAAAAGTATCGGAAGACGAAGAAGACTCCTAAATTTGAATGCTATCTAACGAAGCAGCAGGCTAACTGGGATGCATTTGTGAAGTACAAGGATCACAACCTGCTATGGAAATGTCGGGAAAAAAAAATGCCGCGATGAAGAAATATCACCATCACCTGGGGCCAGGGGGCTACGCGGCTGCCATGCCAAACTGGGATGCTAAAGAGAATGAGTTCCTTGCTAAAGGGATCACTCCAGAACCAATACGTGAAGAATAGGATCTGAGGGCAAGGAATTGGTTCCTTGGGCATGGGAGTGAGTATGACAAAAGTACAGGGGACCTTATTTGCAGTGACGGGATTAGGATACCCCGGGATACATGGCAGAAAGTGGTGAAGGAGATTAAAGCGGGGACAACGAAGTTCCGTCCCGATAGAGAGAAAGACTTGCTGACAAAGGTCCTCGGGAATGACGAACGCGGAGGACGTGTACAAGGCCTTGGCCCTAGTTATACGTGGGAGATGGGGTTTCCCAAAGACAGAGATACTTATAGGAGCCGAGAGAGAGCAAAGTGGCGATGATAGGAGGAGGAGGGAGACAGGTTCACCAAGTTGCTAGGAACACTTCGAATGCATCAGCAATAGATTGACGAACTTCGAGGAGTAGCGCGCCTGCAAGATCCTGTACTTGATATTACCGCCGTCCCATCTCAGCGGAGAAGCAGCGTGGCTGAATTGGAGGTCCCTTCTGACGATGCACGTATGGTAGATGGCGGTCCCGGCTACCCAGTGGATGGAATCAAGGAGCAGGCATCTTGTGAGCTCCATCAGAAGGTGAAGGACCTATCCATCAAGGTGGCGGTCGGATGTGCTTTACCTTGTCCACCTGGCGCACGCTGGCATGGCCGTGAGATTCCAGCTGGCTATGCTAAAGTTGCTGTGGATGAAATCGCAATGGGGTGGGACTCAATGGAGCTTGACATCCCTGTACCTGAAGGTGAGAGGACACTCGGAGAAGTACTGGGTGGTATCATTCTACGGGACAAGAACAACATCAAGCTTCCAGGCTGGACGCCAAAGTCAACACCGTCTCCGAGTGGTCGCATGTCACCTTCACCTCCATCACCTCCAAGAAGCCCACCCCATGACTACGACCACCACAGCCTAAGTCCATCTCGATCTCCGCCGCAGCCTCCGATTAGTACTAAACAACGCAGGAGCCCAAAACAACAAATGTCGCCCCTCCCAAGAGTACCTCATAAGAATCTTCCCATCAGACCTTACGATCGTACTGACGAGGAAACTGACATGGTCGTAAAGGCCGAATGTGTTGCGCAGCTTCAAAAGAAGAAACCCGAGCCTGCCCCGGTATACACCGAGAAGCAAAAAGCGTATGCACTTTCTTTTCTGAACACAAAATCGCAATATGAATTGCACCATAAGCCAGATGACTATCGACACACACTTCAGAAGGTAGTGAAGAAGAGAAAATCAAGTAGAAGTGCAAGCGGGAGCAAATCATCAGGTCAAAGTGCAACCGAGAAAAGAATGGACGTCCCCCAGCTCGGGGAACAGGCCAAAACATCGATCCCAGCCCTCTAGGTGTTATCCTATGACACTCCCCAGCAGGATATGGAAGAAGCTAAGAAGCTTGCGGCCGCTATGAATGTGACTATTGAGGAATTGCTAGGTTCCTAGGACGACAAGTTACCCAAGGCTCAGGTAGTCCCTCCATATGTCCCATGGAAGCCTCTGGTCTGCTTTGGGCAGTTCCAACAACTGCCAACACAAATGTGGAGTTTACATAAATGGTACTTGGAAGCCCTAAATCAGGAGAGAATAATGATCGTGGCGAAAGTCCCACATGACTACTACTTCCGAGAAGAAGAGGTCCATGTTGAGTTTCCAGAACTCTTCCAGTTATACACTTTCGACTCCCTCGACAAAAGTCTCATGAGTTGCTATTGTCTGTAAGTTGTTGAATTCATTGTCTATATATAAGTTGTTCATTTTTTAGTTGTTCAGTTCATTGCATGTAATTATCCTAATTATATCCTTTTGTACTCTATTATTATGCAGAATGAAGATCATGGAATGTAAAAGAAGGTCAATCTTTAGTGTTGGGTTCATTGACCCAGATAAAATACATGTAAAGACGCTAACGACAAAACCCGAGGAGACGCAGGAAAACCTTCTAAGGTTTCTAACGGAGCAAAATTTCTGTGACCACATACTGTTTCCTTACAATTTCGCGTGAGGGTCTTACTCTATTGTACACATTCTCTTTTGCTTACTCGATGTTAAGTGTAATTGATGAGTTACTGATGTATATATAAACGTGTACAGTTTCCACTGGATTCTCATGGACATTCAACTTGATAAGGGAAGAGTTGAAGTCATGGACCCATTAAAGAGACCCCTGGAAATGTTTAGGGACATGCAAGACATGCTCGAGAGGTAATTTTCGTGCTACATCGGTGTCTTTCGTTGATTTCCTGAGATATCACGTAATAAATAACTCATTCATTTTCTTTACCGGGTAGGGTTTGGAACCAGTTCAAGAGTGCGGTTACAGGTGACTTTAGTGAGAAGCTGACGTTTAAGCCGGTCTCGGTAAGTAGTACGCTCATCTCTTTACTTCTAGTTTCAATACAATTATGATGCTGGATTATTATTTTGATTGAATTCTATTCTCGTAAAGTGCGCGAGGCAGCCACCAAAGACGAATCTATGTGGATTCTACGTTTGCGAGTTCATTCACACGTTTACCAGTGAGCTGAATGATTATAGAGTCGATGTAAGCAATACATTCATAACATTATTTTTATTACCGTCACTTTTTGTTATCATGATTGATATTCATATTGATCTCCTTTTCTTATATAGTTCGAGAAAATGCGGGATCAGCTCCTACCACAGCAACGCGTAGTAGCAATTGCTGAAGAACTGGTAGGATTCTTGTTGAACGATGAGATAGATGACGCCAGAGAATTTAGTGTGAATAGGCGCCGATGATCCCCGACCATGTAATTGAATAGACGGGCTCTAGTCCCGATAATTGTGATCTCCATGTGTAACTATCATGTATATATTTGTATGCTTGATCTTAAGAGAAGTGATCTTATGTATGCACGAACATGTACGTTATGTGGTAGCATAGAAAACTATTTTGAAATGAAAAAAAGGATACAAATTGAATTCTCTGTCGCGGCAGAGAAAGTGCCTAAAATTCTGCTGCGGCATAGAACCATTTGTCCCGGTTCGTAATACGAACCGGGACTAATGGGGGGCACCCAGCGCCCGCAGAGACAGCCACGTGGATTCCCATTGGTCCCGGCTGGTAAGAGGGCCGGGACTAATGGGTGGGCCTTTAGTCCCGGCCCTCTAGTCCCGGTTACCAGGACTGGGACTAAAGCCCCTTACGGGCCGGGACTAGAGGCCCGTTTTCCACTAGTGTCTTGGACTAACCTATTAATAAGAGCCACAGTGCCAGCTGCCTGTTTTCTGCTGTTTTTGGTTCTAGGAAAGTCAGAAAATTAATATTCTCGGAATTGGACGGGACAAAAGCCAAAGTTCCTATTTTACCAGAAGACTCACGGAGCCCGAAGCAGAGATGGAGGGGGGCCAAGGCCTGGCCACACCATATGGTGGCGCGGGCTAGCCATGGCCGTGCCACCAGGTGGTGTGGGCCCCCTGGCACTCCACCGACCTTGCCTCTTCACCTATAAGAAGCCTCCCGATGCATAAACCCTAAATCATCAAGCCTCCAGCCACGAAAAGTTCCGCAGCGCCGCCGCGACCAAAGGGGAGATTCGGGGGACAGAAAGTCTCTGTTCTGGCACCCTGCCGGGACAGGGAAGTGCCCCCGGAGCAATCTCCATCGATCTCCACCACCATCTCCATCACCATTGCTGATTCCCATGATGAGGAGGGAGTAGTTCTCTCTTGAGGCTAAGGGTTCTACCGGTAGCTATGTGTTCATCTATCTCTATGCATGATCATATTGAGATCATGAGCTTGTAATCTATAGATCTACCTTGCTACTGAAGTGCTTTAATGAATCTCTGCTCTCCCCATGTGTGTGAAAGTGACAGCGTGCTCACCATGGTGGCACTTAGGCTAGAGATTACAAATACTTGTTATGAGTTATATTTGGAGTTGGATGTTTCTATGAAATTGTGGTGTTTGTTGGACTCATCTAGTACTCAAGGTGACAGTGTGGGGTTTTCTAGATGGGAAAGATGGACTTTGAGGTGTGTTGTTATAGCCCTACCGTTGATTAGAGTGTCCAACCGGAGAGTAGTTAAGAGTAGTATCACAAAGAGAAGATATTTATATGAGAGTGTTCACTAGTGAAAGTATGATCCCTAGGCCTTGTTTCTTAGCACTGAAACACCATTTGCTATTAGATCTATTACATGTTTGCTTGCTTCCATCTTTATTTCAGTTTGCGTTTAGTCTTTTCCACACCATCAAGTTATTTTCTATCACCGTTACCACTTAAAATTATCCATACCACTTGTATTTCACTATCTCTTCGCCGAACTAGTGCACCTATACACCTGACAAGTGTATTGGGTGTGTTGGGGACAAAAGATACTTCTTGTATCTTGATTGCAGGGTTGCTTGATAGGGAATACCTTTGACCACTTCCTCCCTGAGTTCGATAAACCCTGGGTTATCCACTTAAGGGAAAACTTGCTGCTGTTCTACAAACCTCTGCACTTGGAGGCCCAACAACTGTCTAAAAGGATAGAAGTGCGTAGACATCATATCCATGTGTGGTTTGTGGAAAGAACACACATGCAATGACTCTGGTGGATCCATGTGTGGTTTGTGAAAAGAACACACACGCAATGACATTGGTGGATCCATATGTGGTTTGTGAAAAGAACACACATGCAATGACTGTAGTGGATCCATATGTGGTTTGTGGATAGAACACACATGCAATGAAAACTAGTGGATCCATATGTGGTTCAGGACATGAACACACATGCAATGACATTTGTTTATCCATATGTGGTTTGTGACAATAACACACATGCAATGCCATTGGTTAATCCATGTGTGGTTTGTGGAAATTACACACATACAATGACTCAAGTGGGTCCAGATGTGCTTTGTTAAAATAACACACGTGTAATGACTCTAGTTGATCCATATTTGGTTTGTAGAAAGAACACACATGCAATGAACACTGTGGATTCATATGTGGTTCGTGACAGGAACACACATGCAATCACATTGGTTGATACATATGTGGTTTGTGACAATAACACACATGCAATGACATTGGTTGATCCATATGTGGTTTGTGGAAAGAACACACATGCAATGACTCAAGTGGGTCCATATGTGGTTCGTGAAAAGAACACACATGCAATGACACTAGTGGATCCTTATGTGGGTTATAGAAACAACACACATGCAATGACATTGGTGGATCCATATGTGGTTTGTGGAAAGAAAACACATGCAATGACATTGGTTGATCCATGTGTGGTTTGTAAAAATAACACACATGCAATGACTCTAGTGGATACTTATGTGGTTAGTGGAAAGAACACACATGCAATGAACATTGGTGGATGCATATGTGGTTCATGAAAGGAACACACATGCAATGTCACTGGTTGATCCATATGTGGGTTAACGCAATGCCATTGGTTAATCCATATGTGGTTTGTGGAAAAGAAAACACATGCAATGACATTGGTGGATCCATATGTGGTTTGTGAAAAGAACACACATGCAATGACTCTAGTAGATCCATGTGTGGTTAGTGGAAAGATCACACATGCAATGACATTGGTGGATCCATGTGTGGTTCATGGAAAGAACACACATGCAATGACATTGGTGGATCCATATGTGGTTTGTGAAAAGAACACATATGCAATGACTCTAGTGGATCCATATGTGGTTTCTGGAAAGAACACACATGCAATGAACACTGGTGGATCCATATGTGGTTCATAACAGGAACTCACATGCAATGACTCTAGTGGATACATATGCGGTTTGTGGAAAAGAACACACATGCAATGACATTGGTGGATCCATATGTGGTTTGTGGAAAGATCACATGCCATGACATTGGTTGATCCATGTGTGGTTTGTGAAAAGAAAACACATGCAATGACTCTAGTGGATACATATGTGGTTAGTGGAAAGAACACACATGCAATGAACACTAGTGGATACAAATGTGGTTCATGACAGGAACACACATGCAATGACACTGGTTGATCCATATGCGAGTTGTGAAAAGAACACACATGCAGTGCCATTGGTTAATCCATGTGTGGTTTGTGAAAAGAACACACATGCAATGAGTCTGATGTATCCATATGTGGTTTGTGAAAAGAACACACATGCAATGACATTTGTGGATCCATATGTGGTTTGTGGAAAGAACACTGATACATTGCGAATGTATCTATAATTTTTGGTGTTCCATGATTGATTTTATCCACTTTCTTGTGTTTTGTCCACACTTCGGAGTAGTTTTCATATGATTTCTTGGACTAACCTATTAACTAGAGCCATAGTGCCAGTTGCCTGTTTTTTGTTGTTTTTGGTTCCAAAAAGTCAGAAAATGAATATTCTCGGAATTGGACGGGACAAAAGCCAAGTGCCTATTTTTCCGGAAGACTCACGGAGCCAGAATACGAGAAGGAGGAGGGCCAGGGGCTGGCCACACCCTCCAGGCGCGGGTTGGGCCTGGCCACGCCAGGGCATGGTCTATCTATCCCAGGCTGCCCCTCGGTCTCCCTCTTCGCCAATAAGAAGCCTTGTGACCTAAAAACTCCGGGGGGTTCGACGTTTTTCCAGAAGGAGTTCCGCTCCGCTGCCACCACCAGATTCCACAAACAGCACCAGAAACTCCGTTCTGGCAACCTGCCGGCACGGGGAATTGGAGGCGATCATCGCCATCATCATCACCATCGCTTCTCCATCGACCATCCATGTTTCCCCCATCTATGAGTGAGTAATCCCCCGCTGTAGGCTATGGGGATGGTAGGGATTGGATTAGATCATTCATGTAATGGCATCAGATTGTTAGGGCATGGTGCCTAGTATCTTTTATTAGTGCTTTATGACTTTGTTGCGACTTGTTATGCTTAATGCTTGTCACTAGGGCCCGAGTGCCATGCTTTCAGATCTGAACATGTTATTGATTCATTATGATAGTATTGTTTATGGTCTTATCTGCAAGTTGTATACACACGTTGTTGTCCGGAACCAATGGCCCCGAAGTGACAGACATCGGGATAACTGGAGGGAATGGCTTTGATGTGAGGATCACATGTGTTCACGGAGTGCTAATGCTTTGCTTCGGTGCTCTATTAAAAGGAGCACCTTAATTGCCAGTAGTTCCCTTGAGGCACCGCTACAAACGGGCTGGCAGGACAAAAGATGTTGTGCAAGTTCTCGTTGCGAGCACGTATGACTATATATGGAACACATGCCTAGGACTATCTAGTACTTAGACGCTTTATCTTATTTATCTGCAATTGCCCTATGTTCCGATTGCTATGTGAATTGTCTTGTCCATGCAACGCCCGTCCATCCATCCCTATGCCTACCGCACGCAAATCCTACTATTTGCTGCTATTGTTACTGATGTCTTTACTTTACTACTTCTGCTACTTTACTATTCCTACTACAAAACTGTTGCTACTGATAAACTGCTGTGAGCAAGATTGTTTCCAGGTGCAGCTGAATTGACAACTCATTTGTTTTTTGGCTTATAAATATTCTTTGGCTCCCCTTGTGTCTAATCAATAAATTGGGTTTCACTTCCCTCGAAAATACTGCGATACACGCCCTATACTTGTGGGTCATCAAGACTATTTTCTGGCACCGTTGCCAAGGAGCATAGCTTTATTCATCGAGTTCACTTGGATTCACTATTGTTCAAGCTTAGTTTATTTCTGTCTTGTTTGCTTGTTTCTTTATCAAAAATACAAAAAATTAGTTCCTACTCTAGTTGGTATTTTCGTTGGTCTGTTATTGTCTTGCTTATTCATGCTTGTTGTCAATGGTTGGTTTCTTTGAAACTGAATCTTATTGGCAAGGTGGGTTCACGAAAGATCAAAAATATTATTATAAGGAACACCGCTTGTCACAAAAAGGGAAACACTTATGGGAACAAATTGATAAATTGTATACCATTGCTATAAACGTGTGCTCTACTTATAATGTTACTTATTTCTTGGATAAATCTTGTTGTTGTAAGAGGTATAAACACCTCCCTTTTCAATGTGAGTATAATGATAATGTTACCATATCTTCTTATGTTAAAGGAAATTATGACATTTATGATGCAGAACAAATTGAGGAATTTATTGCTTGGAAGGGTGCATTTGAACTTGCTAGTTTGCTTGAAAATATTGATGATTCACCTTATAAATATGAGGTTTATGGTATACTTAAATTTTGCATTGATAATTACAAGGAAGAAAATGGATATATTCTTGAATATATTAATAGATGCTTTCCACAAATGGAAGAGACTAATGCCTTGCAGGATCCAATGGAAGAAGAAATTGATGAACCTGAAATCTCATTAGATGAAAAAGAGGAGGAGAGTGATGAACAAAAGGAGGAAGAATGGATTAGCTACCCATGCCTACCTTCTAATGAGAGTAACTCTTTATCCCTTACATTATTTGATTGTCCCCCATGCTTACTAAAGGAGGATGAATGTTGTTCCTAAGGATTCATTTGAAAATGTTTATAATAAAGCTCTAGTGCTTGTAGATCATGAAAAGCATGATTTATGTGATAGTTATATTGTTGAGTTTATTCATGAGGCTACTGAAAATTAATATGAGAGAGGAAAATATGGTTGTAGAAGTTTTCATGGTACTGAAACACCTCTCTATGTGCTGAAAGTTTTGAAGTCACTCTTGTTTTATCTTCCTATGCCTGTCACTTTGTTCCTTGCGAATTTATTTGCATAAAAGATTCCTATGCATAGGAAGTGGGTTAGACTTAAATGTGTTTTGAATTTGCTTCTTGATGCTCTCTTTTACTTCAACTCATATTTCTTATGTGAGCATCCTCTCAAACTATCATGCCTGAAGATTATAATATGTCTATTATTCTTGGGAGACCTTTTCTTAAATACTGCAGGAGCTGTTATTAATTGTAATAAAGGGAAGGTGACCTTCAATGTTAATGACAAGGAACATACTATCTATTTCCCCAAGAATATTGAAAGGACTTATGGTTTTGAATTCAATTGAACATGTTGAGGGCATTCAAGTTGGAGAAATATATTGTCCCATACCAAGAGAAAAATTTGAAACTATTGTGATTGGGACCATTGCTATCAAGGTTGAGGTAACATAATCATTAGTGGAATACAAATTTTTGCCTCATATGAAATTGCTTTGGTAACAAGACCTGATCAACCTTGTTAACAAAAGGATTTCATTGAACAAAACAATGTTTTCACCATGATTATCTCCGCTTACTTCTATTATATCCATTTTAGTTTTTGCTTATGCCTAACTTAAAGGCATTAAAGAAAAGTACTTATTAGGAGATAACCCAAAAGTTTTAGATGAGTCTTGGAAGTTATTACTTCAGTAATAACCGCTCCTTATCCTTTTTATTTGCTTTTTGTGCCAAGAGTAACCTGTAATGAGAGAGAAGTAATGATTGGGAAAGTTGCTGTCCCGAAACAGATTTCTGTGCTTCACCGTTAATATTCGTGTAAAATCTCTGACGTCATTTTGAGGCGTGAATTTTTGTGCTTCTTCCACAAGTTGTTATCTGACTTTCGTTAGTTCAACACTTTTTGATTTTAGCAACAGAAGGTCTTCGAAAAAATTCGTCTTTACCTGTTGGTCTGTTTTGACAGATTTCTGCCATTTTCTGCATTTGCTTCTTGTTGGTTCCTTTTTTAGTTCTTTTGGGGAATTGAGATTTTTGAGGGAAGTGCTACAGTAGCTAGTGTTTTAATTGAAGTTTTATTGGTGTTAGAACTGAACCTAAAGACTTATTATCTTGAGTGCACTAATGTTGCTAATAAAGATTGGGTGAAGTTTTGTATGAAGGAAAATTTTCAGGTGTATGGAAGGAATGAGTAATGAGATGAAGGATGGACTAAAGCTCAATCTCGGGGATGGCACGCGTGTCACCCCAAGAAAAATCCATGAAGTACAATCTTCAAATCTTGGGGATGCCCAAGGCATCCCCTTCTTCATCAATAAAAGGTTTCTTCCAAACGCTTCATTTTTATTGTTTCATGCACAGTTGTGTTGTTCTTGGAGCGTCTTCTTTTTCGTTTTTGTTTTGGTTTTTCATTTTCTTTGTTTTCTTAGTTTGCTGAATAAATTGGTTGGACCCCCTCTTTCATACATTAGTTTGCAAATAGTTTGGTTTGGATTGGAAAAGAGTAGGAAAGTTCATACGTATGTGGTAAAAAGAGCTTATTTTTGACTGTGGCCTATGCTTTGTCATGCCATGCTTGATATTGTTTTGGATTTATGCTTAGTATTCTTTTCTATAGCATGACTTGTTATAAACAATTGAGATTGCTTAATGTTCCTTGGATGAATCATGCGTTTTTTTAGCATATTAAAGCATAGTATAGTGGTATTCTCCTTTGATGCTTTATTTGGGTTGACTTCGCGCATGCTCATACCATGTTATGACTATCTCAAGTCACCATAGACTTTATGATCCTTTAGTTTTCAACTTGTAGTATCACTTTATGCTTTGATCAATGATGTTTTGTCGCTCTGCATGATTATGGCCATTATTGCTCTCTTAGTTTGTCGCTCCCAGTCTTTTGCTAGCGGCCGCAACCAAGTATGAGTTCCACTCATGCATCCAACTCCCTAAACCAAGTTATTCCAAAGAGTCCACCATACCTACCTATTAGCATATGCTATTCCAAGTATATTCATGCTTTTGTTTGCCTTCCACTTGTTATGAGAAAACTAGTGATTAAAGCTCTCACGAACTTGATGACACACTTTACCTTTCTTGCCCTTAATAAACTTAAACCATTGTGTCTTCTATGTTGTATATGCTTGCACTTATTTGTTGGGAATTAGCAGAACCATGCTTTCATGGGGAACACTTCAACATTGCACTTGGTACTTGTACCTAGTTGATATCATGCTCTTTTGTATATGGATATCGTCGGTGTGAAATGAAAGGGGAGCTTGTAAGTCCATGGAGTTATGTATATGTGTTAGAGAAACGCCTGGGCCGCTGGTCTAATCCATGCTGACATGGTGGAAACTTGCAGCGTAACCATAATGAGCTGTCTATGAAGCATTCTTCTTATAAAAAAGAGTCCTATATTGAGAAAAAAGAGAAAAAAATGAGATTATGAAAAGAGGAAAGAGAGAAAAAAAAAGCACCATATTCCCATGGTAAATAAGAAGATTGCTGAGATGTTCGTTGTCTGCTTGCCTTGTCATTTTGATATGGGGATTCTTCCGTATCATCGGGCAAGGGGTACCCCATTGGCGGTTCTCTATGATACACATATACTTACAATGACAAGAACTTATCGGTGACTAAACTTGAGTAGCAGGAGGAGCAGCCCTCGTATTCAAGGGACATGAGATTTCTAACTTATACTTCGTCAAGCATGTACACCATAGTTTGTTCACTTTAACCTTAATCACTTCAAGATGCTTATGATAGGGGCAATGAGAGCTGAAAGCTATAAGTACCATAATTTTTGGAAGCTCTTTATGAGAGTTGAATCCCTACTTCCTTCTATGAAGGCCTTTCTTGCACTTATATATTGAGTCTCCACCTTCTATCTTTATGCACCTACTTTGAGAGCACAGTGGCCATTCTTAGTTCTATGTGCATTGTCCCAAGACTTGTTGATTGATGCATACCTTGATATTGCTTGTTTTAAACTATTTGTACCTAGTCAGTCTTATAGACTTTGAAGGTGTCCTATGCATTTATGTTTGCTACTCTATGAGGGACAAGCTGAATACCACTATGCTATGTTTTCTTTATGTGAAACAAACAAACGTCTTGCAAAGCATTATTATTCGTAAATCTTTTGTTTGTGCCTTTTCATGTTGCAACATAGTTTCTTTGTCTTATTGCTAGAACTTTGGCTTTCATGTTATGATTGAAGTACTATGATCCCAGCTTTGAATGTTTTACAAATACTTTGATCAAGTTTATGATGGTGCATGTCACCTCAAAAATTATTCTTTCTTTTTATCACTTACCTACTCAATGACGAGCAAGAGTTAAGCTTGGGGATGTTGATACATTGCAAATGTATCTATAATTTTTTGTGTTCCATGCTTGGTTTTATCCACTTTCTTGTGTTTTGTCCACACTTTGGAGTACTTTTCATATGATTTCTTGGACTAACCTATTAACAAGAGCCATAGTGCCAACTGCCTGTTTTCTGCTGTTTTTGGTTCCAGGAAAGTCAGAAAATGAATATTCTCGGAATTGGACGGGACAAAAGCCAAAGTGCCTTTTTTCTGGAAGACTCACGGACCGAGAATACGAGACGGAGGAGGGCCAGGGGCGGGCCACACCCCCCCCCCCCCAGGCGTGGGCTGGGCCTAGCCGCGCCAGGGCATGGTCTGGCCGCCCCAAGCTGCCCCTCGGTCTCCCTCTTCGCCTATACGAAGCCTTCTGACCTAAAAACTCTGGTGGGTTCGACGTTTTTCCAGAAGGATTTCCGCTCCGCCGTCACCACCAGATTCCACGAAACAACACCAGGAACTCCGTTCTGGCACCCTGCCAGGACGGGGAATTGGAGGAGATCATCGCCATCATCATCACCATCGCTTTTCCATCGACCATCCATGTTTACCCCATCTGTGAGTGAGTAATCCCCCGCTGTAGGCTATGGGGATGGTAGGGATTCGATGAGATCGTTCATGTAATGGCATCAGATTGTTAGGGCATGGTGCCTACTATCTTTTATTAGTGCTTTATGACTTTGTTGCGACTTGTTATGCTTAATGCTTGTCACTAGGGCCTGAGTGTAATGATTTCAGATCTGAACATGTTATTGATTCATTATGATAGTATTGTTTATGGTCTTATCTGCAAGTTGTATACACACGTTGTTGTCCGAAACCAATGGCCCCGAAGTGACACAAATCGGGATAACCAGAGGGAATGGCTTTGATGTGAGGATCACATGTGTTCACGGAGTGTTAATGCTTTGCTCCGGTGCTCTATTAAAAGGAGCACCTTAATTGCCAGTAGTTCCCTTGAGGCCCCACTAAAAAACGGGCTGGCAGGACAAAAGATGTTGTGCAAGTTCTCATTCCGAGCACGTATGACTATATATGGAACACATGCCTAGGATTATCAAGTACTTGGACGCTTTATCTTATTCATCTGTAATTTCCCTATGTTCCGATTGCTATGTGAATTGTCTTGTCCATGCAACACCCGTCCATCCATCCCTATGCCTACCGCACTCGAATCCTACTGTTTGCTGCTATTGTTACTGATGTCTTTACTTTACTACTTCTGCTACTTTACTATTCCTACTACAAAACTGTTGCTACTGATAAACTGCTGTGAGTAAGATTGTTTCCAGGTACAGCTGAATTGACAAGTCAGTTGTTCAGGCTTATAAATATTCTTTGGCTCCCCTTGTGTCGAATCAATAAATTGGGTTTCACTTCCCTCGAAAATACTGCGATACACCCCCTATAATTGTGGGTCATCAAACACACATGCAATGGCATTGGTTGATCCATATGTGGTTTGTGGAAAAGAACACACATGCAATGACTCTGGTGGGTCCATATGTGGTTTGTGAAAAGAACACACATGCAATGACTCTAGTGGATCCATGTGTGCTTAGTGAAAAGAACACACATGCAATGAACACTGGTGGATCCATATGTGGTTCATGATAGGAACATACATTCAATGACAATGGTTGATCCTGTGGTTTGTGACAATAACACACATGCAATGCCATTGGTTAATCCATGTGTGGTTTCAGTATAAGAACACACATGCAATTACTCTACTGGATCCATGTCTGGTTTGTGAAAAGAACACACATGCAACGAATCTAGTGGATGCATATGTGGTTTGTGGAAAGAACACACATGAAATGACATTGGTGGATCCATATGTGGTTTGTGTAAAGAACACACATGCAATGACACATGAAATGACATTGGTGGATCAATATGTGGTTTGTGTAAAGAACACACATGCAATGGCATTGGTTGATCCATATGTGGTCTGTGGAAAGAACACACATGCAATGACTCTAGTGGATCCATATGTGGTTTGTAGAAAGTACACACATGCAATGACATTGGTGGATCCATATGTGGTTTGTGAAAAGAACACACATGCAATGACTCTAGAGGATCCATATGTGGTTTGTAGAAAGAACACACATGCAATGACATTGGTGGATCCATATGTGGTTTGTGGAAAGAACACACATGCAATGACAGTGGTTGATCCATGTGTGGTTTGTACAAAGAACACACATGCAATGACTCTAGTGGATACATATGTGGTTTGTGGAAAAGAACAAACATGAAATGAACATTGGTGGATCCATATGTGGTTTGTGGAAAGAACACACATCCAATGACATTGGTTGATCCATGTGTGGTTTGTGGAAAGAACACACATGCAATGACATTGGTGGATCCATATGTGGTTTGTCGAAAACAACGCACATGCAATTACCTTGGTTAATCCTTATGTGGTTTGTGGAAAAGAACACACATGCAATGACATTGGTGAATCCATATGTGGTTTGTGAAAAGAACACACATGCAATGACTCTAGTGGATCCATGTGTGGTTAGTGGAAAGAACACACATGCAATGACATTGGTGGATCCATATGTGGTTCATGGAAAGAACACACATGCAATGGCATTGGTGGATCCATATGTGTTTTGTGAAAAGAACACACATGCAATGACTCTCGTGGATCCATGTGTGGTTTGTGGAAAAGAACACACATGCAATATCATTCGTGGATCCATATGTGGTTTGTGGAAAAGAACACACATGTAATGACATTGGTTGATCCATGTGTTGTTTGTGAAAAGAACACACATGCAATGACTCTAGTGGATACATATGTGGTTAGTGGAAAGAAGACACATGCAATGAACGCTAGTGGATCCATATGTGGTTCATGACAGGAACACACATGCAATGACACTGGTTGATCCATATTTGGGTTGTTAAAAGAACACACATGCAATGCCATTGGTTAATCCATGTGTGGTTTGTGAAAAGAACACACATGCAATGACTCTGATGTATCCATATGTGGTTTGTGAAAAGGACACACATGCAATGACATTTGTGGATCCATGTGTGGGTTGTGAAAAAAACACACATGTAATTACTCTGGTGGATCCATGTGTGGTTTCTTGAAAGAACACACATGCAATGAGTCTTGTGGATCAATGTGTTTTTTGTGAAATGAACACACATGCAATGACTCTAGTGCTGGTTTTAGTATAAGAACACACATGCAATGACACTAGTGGATCCATGTGTGGTTTTTGAAAAGAACACACATGCAGTGACATATGTGGTTTGTGGTAAGAACACACATGCAATGAACACTGCGGGATCCATATGTGGTTCATGATAGGAACATACATTCAATGACATTGGTTGATCCATGTGTGGTTTGTGACAATTAAACACATGCAATGCCATTGGTTAATCCATGTGTGGTTTTAGTATAAGAACACACATGCAATTACTCTAGTGGATCCATGTGTGGTTTGTGAAAAGAACACACATGCAATGAATGTAGTGGATGCATATGTGGTTTGTGGAAAGAACACACATGCAATGACATTGGTTGATCCATATGTGGTTTGTTTAAAGAACACACATGCAATGGCATTGGTTGATCCATATGTGGTCTGTGGAAAGAACACACATGCAATGACTCTAGTGGATCCATATGTGGTTTGTAGGAAGAACACACATGCAATGATTGGTGGATCCATATGTGGTTTGTGAAAAGAACACACATCCAATGACTCTAGTGGATCCATATGTGGTTTGTAGAAAGAACACACATGCAATGACATTGGTGGATCCATATGTGGTCTGTGGAAAGAACACACATGCAATGACATTGGTTGATCCATGTGTGGTTTGTACAAAGAACACACATGCAATGACTCTAGTGGATACATATGTGGTTTCTGGAAAAGAACAAACATGCAATGAACATTGGTGGATCCATATGTGGTTTGTGGAAAGAACACACATGCAATGACATTGGTTGATCCATGTGTGGTTTGTGGAAAGAACACACATGCAATGACATTGGTGGATCCATATGTGGTTTGTGGAAAACAACGCACATGCAATTACATTGGTTAATCCATATGTGGTTTGTGGAAAAGAACACACATGCAATGACGTTGGTGAATACATATGTGGTTTGTGAAAACAACACACATGCAATGACTCTAGTGGATCCATGTGTGGTTAGTGGAAAGAAGACAGATGCAATGACATTGGTGGATCCATATGTGGTTAATGGAAAGAACACACATGCAATGGCATTGGTGGATCCATATGTGTTTTGTGAAAAGAACACACATGCAATGACATTGGTTGATCCATGTGTGGTTTGTGGAAAAGAACACACATGCAATGACATTCGTGGATCCATATGTGGTTTGTGGAAAAGAACACACATGTAATGACATTGGTTGATCCATGTGTTGTTTGTGAAAAGAACACACATGCAATGACTCTAGTGGATACATATGTGGTTAGTGGAAAGAAGACACATGCAATGAACGCTAGTGGATCCATATGTGGTTCATGACAGGAACACACATGCAATGACACTGGTTGATCCATATTTGGGTTGTTAAAAGAACACACATGCAATGCCATTGGTTAATCCATGTGTGGTTTGTGAAAAGAACACACATGCAATGACTCTGATGTATCCATATGTGGTTTGTGAAAAGGACACACATGCAATGACATTTGGGGATCCATGTGTGGGTTGTGAAAAAAACACACATGTAATTACTCTGGTGGATCCATGTGTGGTTTCTTGAAAGAACACACATGCAATGAGTCTTGTGGATCAATGTGTTTTTTGTGAAATGAACACACATGCAATGACTCTAGTGCTGGTTTTAGTATAAGAACACACATGCAATGACACTAGTGGATCCATGTGTGGTTTTTGAAAAGAACACACATGCAGTGACATATGTGGTTTGTGGTAAGAACACACATGCAATGAACACTGCGGGATCCATATGTGGTTCATGATAGGAACATACATTCAATGACATTGGTTGATCCATGTGTGGTTTGTGACAATTAAACACATGCAATGCCATTGGTTAATCCATGTGTGGTTTTAGTATAAGAACACACATGCAATTACTCTAGTGGATCCATGTGTGGTTTGTGAAAA